>OY829511.1:2179497-2634252 GCA_963691665.1 Clepsis dumicolana
TAAACATGTGGCCGTGTTGGCCGTCACTCTAGTCGGTTCCTCAAAAAGATGATGCAAGTTAAATGATTTAAAAAGGTTCAGAAGTCTCACGGAATTTCTATTTACGGAGTCCAGTAAATTGACATTGAAATCTCCACATACTATGATATATTTACTACTATTAAAAACTTGTTTCAAAGCATCCTCCATCACGGACTCGAATAGACTAAAGTCTGAGGACGGTGGCCTGTATACACATAATACGATGTGATTATCCAATTCAACACACGAAATCTCAATAACTCGTTCTAATGAAAGTTGAACTACATTTTTCCGTTCTTTACACTTATAATCATCTTTTACAATAATCATAGTTCCTCCATGTATTGCTGAGTTTCTAGTGTAAGAGCTGCCAATCCTATAATTACGAATGTTCGATATCAGCTCATGCTGTCTCAGCCAGTGTTCAGTAATACACATTACGTCTATATTAAAAGCATCGAGGAATAATCCGATTTCAATTGCTTTGCTGGAGAAGCCTTGTATATTTTGATGAACCAAAATGAAACTATGCTCCTCCGCTGTCTCGCGCATCAGTTTAAAGACTGGCGGTCCGCGGGCGGCGCGTTCGCGGGGGGGCCGGCGGGGCCGGCGCCGCCGCCGCCGTCCGCCGCGTACCCGTGCCCAGGTTCTATGTTATATGCTAGTAGTTTTGCTGTTGCTAATTTACATTTTTTGGACAGATACAGCCGTGATTCGTTTAGATGAAAACGTTTTATAAATTTATTACTATCAAAAAATTGGTATTTGCTATTATAAGAAGTTACATTGTATAACATGGCATTCCACTTAGATATTACAATATTTCGCTTGTATGAAACCGACCTAGAATAAGGGAACGCACACAAGATAATCTTGTGGATACCACGCTGCTCAACGGCTGACAGAGCTCGTAGTAAGTCTTCAAGGTGAGATTTCCTTACGCCTATACTGTTGCCCAGCATGACGATCAGGGTGGTCGTATTGTCGAACTCGTCTTTCGACAGTCGGTCGGCAAGCTGCTGGAGACTGGCACCGCGTAGGCAGTAGTTCGCGACTTTCTGTCGCAGGAAATGGCCGAGTATGGGACCGAAGCCCACGCCGATCTCATCGGAGTATATAATAGTACTGGCAGCAGCTGGTTGGCCCGCGCGTGCAGTCGCAAGATCATTTACAGTCGGTAGAGGGCCTCGCTCAGCAGGCGTCGGGGATGCCGGGGACGCGGGCACGGCGCGAGGCGCGGGCGCGGCCCGCGGTGCCGGAGCGGGCGGCGGGGAGCCCGCGGGCGACGGCGGGGCGGCGGGTGGCGCGGGCGGCACAGGGGGCGCGGGCGCGGGGGGCGCGGCCGAGCGGGGGCGCGCAGCCGGCGGAGGGGTCGCGGGCGCGGGCCGGCGCTCCGGCGACGGGGGCTCGACCGGCACGACGCGGTTTATCTCAGCGGGCGAAGTTTCATGTGAACAAGTACAAACATATTTATTAATAAAAGAATCAAAACGTTCTTCATTATAGTGACACAAGTCTACCAACTGTGTAGCAGCGCTGACATGCTCGCTGATTTCACGCTTGCTGCTTTCATATTTTGTACTTATATCTCTAATTGAATCCTCTAACCTACTGATTTTAGCTTGTAAGCTCTGTGACATGCTGTTATATAAAGAGTCTCTTGTTTTTAATTTATTTTGTGTTGACTTAAGTTTACTAATCAAGAGAGTACGTTCCTTAATTAAGTTCATATTTTTTTGTAAACTATATTTTGATTTTATTATTTTTTCTGTGCGTCTAATGAATTTCTTAATTTTAATGTATTTTTTAAGACTTTTGTTACTTACGAAATAACAAGACGTGTTTGAGTCATCTTTTGTCAGATCAATTGTAGAAATGACAGACTGAGAATGGGGTGATGCAGGAGAACCGCTGCCAGGACTGTCTAGCATGTCTTCGTACAAGCTTTTGCCCATCAGTTCTTCATAAAGACTGTCCGTGTCAGCAGCCTGATGACGTTCACACTCAGCTTGGAGGATACCGATATCTCTGTGCGCTTGATTTAGTTCACATTCTAAGCTATGAATGCGCTGCAATGCTTGTTCGTAATGGGCTGAACAGTCTTCAAATGAATCCACTCTAGCCTGCAGTTGAACCAGCTGCTCGAAGGTGTCTTGGTATTGTATGTCCAGCTCGGCCAGCTGGTTCTTCAGACCTGTGTTTTTATCCACGACCTTGGTCACCTCCACCTCGCTGTCTTCCCTTTCTTTTTCTAGTTGTGTGCATCGTGCTAGCGAGTAAGATGGTGGTAGCGATCCGGACGAAATAGTTAAAATTTATCAACGCTTCGCCTAAAAAGTAATTTTAGAGCTTAAAGACTGCGATTCGCAACGTAAAAAGAAAAAAAATGCGTACAAAATATTAGCTAATTGTTCTCATTGTAAAGTCATACAATGGATCAGTCATGTAAAGCTCCTGCGATTAAGCTCGTTAAAGACATCGTTACCCTCAAAGCGGCGATTAAAAGTTCCTCTATCACCTCAAACGACTGTGAGCTTTGAGCGTCAAACACCTTTTTTTTTAAGCTTTTCCATTTTGAATATCCTTGAAACAAATGAATACTTTTTAGAGGATGTAGAGTAGTCATAGGTACCCAATGACATTATATTTATTTTATTGGAGGCAAACGAGCAAGCGGTTCAACTGATGGTACGCGATCACCGCCACCCATGAGAACCAGCAACCTCAAGAGAGTCACTAGTCCGTTGCCGACCTTTAAGGAGGAAAAGGATTAGAGGAAAGGGGAGGGGGGGGATCGGGCCTCCGGCACTCTCACTGACCGAACGTAACGCAACAGGGGTGCTGTTGCTTCACGCCGATTTCCTGCGAGACATTCTATACACAAGGACATCGCATCGCTGTCAGCGAGACAACAGTACTTATTGACAGTCACAGGCATTATTATAAGTCAAGATACGTTACATGCTCAGAAAATAATCCAAAAACATGTTGCGCGCAAGTTTGGACCTTATTCGAGAGCGACTGAGGCCAAAGAGGCTACAATTGTAGCCTTTTCTGCGCTTCATTTTCGGCGTGCTGGTGAAATAATTACCTCTTTCTTATACATGTGTAATATCATTGGATACATGTCGACCATTGAGCCGCAATGATACCGAAGTGTGATCGAAAAAGTGCCGAAATAATACTCTCACGACATGATATCTACCAATAATATTAACTCAGTTTACGAACGACAATACGCGAAAACAAAAGCACTGAGAAAATTTAAATGGAAATCAATATTGTTGTTATTGACATAAATCAGGGAGGAAAGCCATAGGTTGATCTATTTAGCTAGTCACTGCAAAAAGTGATAAAAACAAGCTAAGATTTGAATACATGGAAAAAAATCAGCCTTTCCTCTATGTCCAGCCGTGGTGTAGGGGAAAAGCACACGACCCGGAGTGTCGAGGATCCGGGTTCGATTCTCGGGGTTGTCATTTTTCTGGTTTTTTTTCTGTGTATTCACGTTTCAGTGAGTTTATAAAAAATATAATTTATTTAGTAGGTGAAGGAGAAAGTGTGTGTCGCGTTGTATTGGGAAGTTGAAACGTCTTCTGGCTGAAGGCTCTTAGAAATAGAAGTAAGTGCGTTAAAGTTAATATACAACACGTAATATTCGCAACGTAATCGAGTAGTACCCTTATCAAGAAAATTTGTATGACGTTTGTACCAGCGCTCCCTGTAAGCGTATTTGGTACTAAAATTTAATATGAATTTTCTCGATGGCGATACGATATCGTATATGTAACGGATTCGAATATTCATGCTCGGGGTAGTGGACACAGCTCCGTTATCATCAAAACCTTCTACTCAAATCCATAGAACGAAAAAGTCCCATCAGGAACCCTCTCGAAATTAGCGTTACAATGCGTCTGATTGGAACGAAACTGTACATGCTATGAGTCTTTATATCGCCTGCGTCATTCAGGCCTCCCTCCATTCACGTAGGCGTACTACCCCCCTTCTCCCATCCCGCTTTTCCTGCTGGGGGTTCGCATATCCCCCTCCTTGTTACTCTCGGTAGGTTGCCATTGACGCCAACGCGCCCCCATTCAGTTGTTGCATATTTACTATCTCTAGTCTTCCGAGTCGTATTTGATATTTGGTCGAGTTTGGATGTTTTGTTTTATGTTTTCCTGGTACAACGCGTTTTATTTTGATTGTTTTTTAAGCAGGTTTTATTCTTGAAAGTATCAATATCAAGACTTGTTATTAAACCAGACAAAGACATTTGTTTGATTATAATTTTTTTGATAAAAATGTGTTTTGCGATGCCATTACAACATTTAAGTAACTTTTTGATTATGATTTTTGAGACCCTCTGAACCCGCACATAGACGAATAAGTTATTGTCTCTTGTTGAATTTTCCGGACGAGCAAAATAAGTTAATGCAGAAAACCACATTGTTAACTTTACACAAAAGAACGCCCTATGTCGTAGCGGTAAGCCTCTACGAACTATGTGCTACGTGCTACGTCATCTCTACGCGATAGGGCCCCATTGCTGGGAAATTTCACAGGTTTGTATGAAATTATTTGTAGCACTTCATATTGAAAACCTTTTCCACTTTAAGAAATTTAATGACCTCAAAATATTAAATTAATTGTTGCATCGTCATCGCTACATCCAGTTACTAAACTTGAACTTGATCCGAACACGAAGTATAAAAACATAAAAATAACAAACAACTTGACTAACAATCTTTACACTTTTAAATAATACAATAATTAAGCTACTCAAAGCATTTAGGACTCACTAAAGATAATATTACATCTTCGTTTTAACCTCGTCCCACTTACAAGAGCCCTTACATTTGTGGTTGTAGTCCCACACCCATAAATTCAATGTTATGCTATCGACAGGTCAAATGAGGCGCCATGCAACCTCTCTCTCCCGCCTGCCAGGAGCAAGCGAAACACACAATCATCAAAACCTTCTTAACATCGATCACACTTCACCTTCACAGAACTAACCTACGAAATCGCTTAATCTAAATCACCAAGCCAAAATGAGTCTAACGAGAAAAGTTTACGATTCAAATTGGAATGTAACAAAGTTTATACGCAGTTCGTTGGAAGGGGGGTGATGACGTAGAAGCGAGTGACGTCACACGCTGTGCCTCGTTGACATTTAGTGGCGAGTGGCGAGGCGAGGAGTAACTTGGAGGAGGCTGCGTGGGCGGCGGTACTGGTGCGAACATGGATGTAGAGTCGAGATAGACAATGTATTGACAAAGCAATGTAAATAATTGACAAGCGGCTGAGACAACACGACGCATTTTCAATGATCAACTTTTATTTGGATTCACATTGAATGTTTTCTGAAGCTGCTTTCTTTAAGAGTAATTTGTTTTATTGCAAAAAATATTTAAAAAATCTATCTTAGTTCGTTATTATCTTTCTACCTTTTCAGTGCGTCTTTAAATAAAGAAGCACATCTATCGTGTGCAGGCATTCTGGTCAAGTCGTTGAAGGTTAAAACTTTATGTTTCGATTAGAGGTTCTTGACACAGTTATTATGAACGCTAATATTTATTTTGTTTACAAGCTGTTAATGTTGATCGATTGTTTTTCTTAACGGTCTTGATTTTACAAGGATCTTAATTAATTTCACGGACAAATGAGAGTTAGACATGCTATGTTTTTGTTACTATAGGTCTATATATATTTACAAGCCTTTTATTAACTTGCAATGCATGTATGTACGTAATGTTCAGGTCAAATCTTGCAAGTTAAATCGAATTGACTTGAAATTTGGTATGCATATGCAAGTTGGACGTCAACACAAGTACAATCAACAAAAGAACATGGGCAAAAAACTATGCACGATTTTCCTTGTCAAGCTATGCGATGTCACTATGACGTTTACTGTGAAAAGGTTCCATGGTGGGTCAGGAATTAATTTCCTCGACTGTACCTATGCATTACCAAGGCATGCAATGCATTACCAATATTCTTACGTTTTAGACTATTTATTTTCGTAAGAAAAAATGCTAATATTGAATTTCGCTTCTTGGAAAATTTACCAAAAAAAACAACTTTTTTTTCAAAACTGAGTCTGCGAGCTCTACAGCTTACAGAGAGTCACTAGTTTAATCAATTAAGTTTTTGCAATAAGTAAGTAAAATAAAAATGGTGTGAGCGATTAATTTTTTTTTATACGACGAGGTAGGCAAACGAGCAAGTGTGTCACCTGATGGTAAGTGATCACCACTGCCCATAGACAGACTAATTGTGCCTATGAGTATTATAAATGCAAAATAACCCGTGAGTAGTACAAACGCACCTCGGTTCTCGGCAATCAATGATCACTTATCGCGGTTAAACTTATTTTTAGCCCAGTAATATTGACGTTTATTTCTATTTTTGGCGGTGGACTACATCCCGGTTATATCACGGCTGGAAGCGCCTTTTGTTCTACGCTTATAATTACACCAGTTTCTAACTTAAATGAACTTTGAGGTTTACCATTGATATAATAACAAAAAAGTAAAACCGCCTTCAAAAAAAACCAAAACCTTAACTTAACCGTAAAATAATCCTCTAAAATAATAATAAATAAAATAAAATAAAAAAACGCATTTATTTCGGACAACAGAAACTAAAGCCTAAAGTTTTATGGCCTAGCACTGACTAGCAGAAATATGAAGTCGGTGCTTCATTCAAAGAATATTTCGCTCGCACCGCACCGACTTCATATTTCTGCTACCATAAGGCCATAAGGCTTTAGGCTTTAGTTTCTGTTGTCCGGAATGAACGCATTTTATTTTATTTATTTATAATAATTTAACGTTTTTTTTCTAAGGTTTTTTTTTGAAGGCGGTTTTATTTCATCTAGCTTTCTAGGGAATCAAGAAGTGAAATTGGGATATTGTTTGATAAATATTTATTTGATTAAAACTCAGAATCTGTTCAGAATTGAATACTGACTATCGTAGTTCTTTCTTTCTATGAAATTACAAAAGTACAATTGATAATAATTTCGAGTCATAAATATCTAAAGGGGTCACTTTTCTGTGTTTGTTTAACATTATTGGAACCATAATAAATTACGAAAGTAATTACTGTATGTATAGTGTAGCAAAGCAATCAGTCGGAGAGCAAAGAAAAGATAGCAAATGTAACCGAAGACGAAGTCTCCGGCCCTGGACAACACAAGGAAGATCGGTCACACATTATTCTACTGTACTGCGAATTGAACCTAATACGACTGACATTAAGTTGGATTTGGGTAATCCAAGAATTGCGACGTTGTCCCTTATACTATTGAATAATTTATTTTTGTACGAAATGGAAACGTGTAAGGATTTAAATGAAAACTATGTAAGGGTTCTGTTGTCTACTAAGGCTGTTTTGCTCTGGCGAGGTTTAGACCCTAACCCGAGGTTAACGTAGGCTTTAGTTTCTGTTGTCCGGAATGAACGCATTTTTTTTTTTTTATTTATCATTATTTTACGTTTTTTTCTAAGGTTTTTTTTTTGAAATCGGTTTTACTTTTTTGTTAAAAGATTTTTATTTCATAATTTTACGTTGATTTAATTTGATGATTTTCAGAATTATCCTCCAACTCCTAACCGTTAAGGAGTTGTACCTTCCATCATCAGCTCATCAACATGAGATGATGACTACCAGACTCAAATACTTGAATAGCCTTAGAAAACATATGAAACACATGACACGAGCCTATAAAATTTGAGGATTGCCCTCGATTTCCCTGAGATCCCATCATCAGATCATGACTTTGTGACAGTGGGACCACCTCAGAAGTATACCTTTTCGAATAATGATTTAACATTTTCAGAATTATCCTCCAACTCCTAACCGTTAAGGAGTTGTACCTTCCATCATCAGCTCATCAACATGAGATGATGACTACCAGACGCAAATACTTGAATAGCTTTAGAAAATGTATGAAACACATAATACGTGCCTATAAAATTTGAGGGTTGCCCTCGATTTCCCTGGGATCTCATAATCAAATCATGACTTGGTGACAATGGGACCACCTCAGGAGCATACCCTTTCGAATAAAAAAAAATTTTGAAAATCAGTCTACAGTTGACTGAGTAATCGATGTACATACATAAAATAAAAAAAGAAATAAAAAAAATACATAGTGGAACGTAGAACCTCCTCCTTTTTTGAAGTCGGTTAAAAATACACACTGACAACCCTAAGCAAATTGTTTACACAATCACACCAATCACAGATGACCTTTTATCCACACAATGGATTAGGGCTGCCAGCCTCAAAAATGACACGACGATAATAATATAATCAAAACTCAGGCTGTTCAAGTCGTTGGAAATAACCTAACCAACTTCGAAAAGTTGAAAAACCCCCGACATTGTCATTTCAAACTTCAATATTTCAAAAACGGATGAACTGATTTTAATGAAACTTAGCTAAGAACTATCTCGATTACACTAGCTTTCGATTTAAAAAAACCGCATCGAAATCGGTAAATCCGTTCGGGAGCTATAATGCAACAGACAGATACACAGATACCCAGATACACAGACACAGATACACAGGTCAAACTTATAACACCCTTCTTTTTCGTCGGGGGTTAAAAACACAACAGCTGTCATTTTAGTACCGAAGACCTTTGTACCTTAGGGGGGGGAGGTCACTGACCTTGATCGTCCATTATCAGCTGGGGTATAGGTCGCGCGGCGAATTAAGATCACTTGTCAAAAGTGGAAGGGGGATGCGCAGAAGTCAATTCTTAGGTCTATTTGGTAGCGCAGAGGGGTGAGGGGAGGGTGCGCGCTGGCGCCGACACGTTATTGGTAGATCAAGTCGTTCTTCCCCTCCCTCGCTTCGTTCACGCGTCACGTGTCTCTTGAGTACTGTTGCGCACGGATTGTTTTACTGTATTAGTAGTAAGTACGTTATGATGTCGTAGTTAGTGAAAAAAATGCCCAAATATAAAATTTGAACATGGCAAGCCAGAAAAATGGTTTACAACGTGAATTGTTATGTTAAAAAGGAAACTAATTAAATCATAGGTAATTAAAAGCACGTAAAAAATACTACCAAGATTCTGAATAAACATACTAGCAAAATAAGTCACAAGCAAAAACGAGTGCTATATGTTAGGTGATTAAAGGCACAAAAAAATGCGAAATAAGAAAAATATATTTCAAAGAAATACACTCAGAACTTAACAATTTTGTGCGCAATTGTACAGATGCGCCAAATTGCCCCCACCAGTTTCGCCGAGCGATCTTAATCCATCGCGCGGCCTATAGGTGAGACGCGTAGGGAGTGATCAAAACTCACAAGGAAAACGAAAATAGGATCTCTCTGTCTGTCGGTCTGTCAATTGCAAGTAAATCAAAACCTATAGGGTGTTACAAAAATACCCACCCGTAAAGCCGAGGAGGTTAAATGGTCCATTATAAAGAGTCCATTTACAATATTTGAATCACTGTATGAAAAAAAAAAAAACATACAATATGCTAACCCTAACCCTACCTACATTTTTACGGGTTATTTTGTAACACGTTGTATTGTACTTCGCATTGCCCTAGAATCATGAAATTTGGTAAGGTATCACTAAAACAAGTCAAGAAAAAAAACCGAAAAACTAGAAACGGAACCCTCGGCGCGCTACTTCGATTTGCACTTGGCCGGTTTTTTTATTATTATCCCATTTTCTTTTTCATTTTATACGACAAGGAAGGCTAACCAGCAAGTGGGTCACCTGATGGTAAGTGATCACCACTGCCCATGGACACCCGCAACCCCGGGGGTTTGCTGATGCGTTGCCAACCTAGAGAGCTAAGATGGAATGCCTCTTGTGCCTGTAATTACACCGGCTGTGACACTGTCCACAACGGAACACAACAGTGCAAGCACTGCTGCTTAGCGGCAGGATTAGCGAGTAAGATGGTGGAGCCATCCGGAAGGACCTCGCACAAGGTCTTACCTGCATGTTTTTCAGTGGCAAGAACACGTCATAAAAAATACTAGCTGTTGCCCGCGACTTCGTCCGCGTAGTTTTCGGTTATCGCTATCCCGTGGGAACTATATTTTCCCGAATAAAAGGTATCCTATGTTATTCCTCAATATTCAAACTACCTTCTTACAAAATTTCATCTAGATTGGTGCAGCGGTTTTCCCTTGAAGAGGTAACAAGCAGGCAGACAGAGAGACATAGAGACAGAGTTACTTTCGCATTTATAATATTAGTTAGGATTTAAGCTATCGCTTTCGTGTAACTCAATTTAAGCATTATTTTCTCATGCAAAGTATTTACCATCAATATGCATGGCACGGCGTAAGTTTCACAACCCTGTAAATTTTAGGGTCCCGCAGATTTGATTGTGAGCCGTGACCCACCGTGTGAGAATACGAGTTTGCCCATAATTAGCACCGCAATTTGAATTATGGAGTTGTCAATCAATGTGCAATGCCACCACTTGAACCAAGAGCAGCATTCGTGAAGTCGTGCTCGACCCTCAGTCTGGAACCGTTTCAAATTCTTTAGGATATTTTTACAATAGGAAAAATATTAGAGCATCTATAGGGTTTTTTATTTTTATTTTATACAACGAGGAAGGCAAGCGAGCAAGTGAGTCACCTGATGGTAAGTGATCATCACTGCCCATAGACACTCACGACGCCGGAGGGTTCGCAGATGCGTTGCCAACCTAGAGAGCTAAGATGTGCGTAAGACGGGCCTCTTGTGCCCGTAATTACACCGGCTGTCTTACTCTCCACACCGGAACACAACAGTGCAAGCACTGCTGCTTAGCGGCAGGATTGGCGAGTAAGATGGATGAATTATACTGTGATCTACGGCTCCACATAAAATCTGTTTAACAACCTGTCAGCTCGTAAAGGATATAACTAACAAAACACATCAAATATTTCGAAACTCTTCGTGGAAATACCGATATAACGGATCACCGTATTCAATATCAAACGACTCGACCATCGCTACTGAGGCCCGAGTACGAATATTCGAATCCTGCGTAACGTAACGCTAACTTCATACTAAATTTTTGTTCTAAGTACGCTCAAGGGCGGGCGCTGTCCCAAACGTCATACAAATTTCTCGATAACGCTACTACTCGATTACGTTAAGCAGCATTCGAATATTCGTACGCGGGCCTCCGTAGATATTATTACACTTTAAGAGACGTTTATGCACAGGAATGTTCTTCAGGCGTCCCGCCCACGGACGTCTAGAAATAGAACCTCACACCACTCCCCCCGTATATAAAAGTCCTTCCTATAGGACGTCCGTTCAGTGCCCTAAGCACGACTTGTCGAATCCTGCGTTACGTTACGGTTATCGTATCGAGATCGAGAAATCTCATACTAAATTTTAGTTCCAAATACGCTCACGGGCGGGCGCTGTTCCAAACGTCATACAAACTCGTTATAGTTTACTATTCGATTTTACGTGACGCAGGATTCGACAAGTCGTGCTTAGGGCACAGAACGAACCTTCAACGGTATACAGGAGGATTATATCCAAGTTTTTTCTAGAAAAGGAAGTGGTTCGTTTGGTGTAACAAAGGGTGTTTGTTAGATGCGATTGATCTGAGGAAATGCGCTTTTGAGGCCGTGATTACGAGTATAGTCGTCCCACGATAACTCTGCAACGAACTGACAACAGTAGAAATCTAAAGTTTGTTTATGGCAACACTGATTTATAGTCAAACAACACGTTTTGGTGTTTTGATTAGATTAAACATTAAACAGGTCATCGTTCATTCACTATCCACCATTAAAATACCTCTCATATTCCGTTTTCTACATTTTTTTACCTTACAACGGCAAAACCTACTAAACACTGGCAAAATTGTCCTCCAATGGACATAGCCATATTAAAAAAAAAAACATCAACTTTTCATTGCTACTATCATTACTATTTTTAATTAAAGAAATGTCTGAGTGACATGAAAAATGTCTTACCACAGCGTGATTTTTCTGAGTTGCCAATTAATTTCTTATGCAGAGTTATCGTGGGACGATTATACATATAGGAATAGGGTTAGGTCGGAAAAGTAGAACCGTCAGTTACTTTTGTACCGACAATTTAAAACAATTGTTGTTTATTAAAGTAAACATGCGATTTAAAACTAATTTTGTTTATTTATAACCGTGTTTTTTTGTCAAATTCAGCGTTAAGGGTTAATTCTGATTAACCCTAGTAGCCCAGTGGTTAAGAAGAGGGTCGTGGATTCGAACCCCAGCTCGGTCCTCTTGAGTTTTTCGAAATTTATGTGAAAAAATCGTGAGCAAACCTGCACACTGCTTCGAAGCAATTCAATGGTGTGCGTGAAGTTCCCAATCTACACTGGGCTTGCGTGGGAACTATAGCAAAAGCCCTCTCATTCTGAGAGGAGGCCTGTGCCCAGGAGTGGGACCTATATAGGCTGATGATGATGATGATGATGGGTTAAGATGCTAGTTTATACACACACATTAGCAAAATATTTGCTCAAACCCAATGTATGACTATTTATTAACCCACGACGAAAAGGAGTGGTGTTATAAGTTTGACCTGTATATCTGTGAGTCTGTATATCTGTGAGTCTGCATATCTGTGTATCTGTCTGTGGCATCATAGTTCCCAAACGGATGGACTTCAATGCGGTTTTTTTTAATCGAAAGCTAGTTAAAATCGATTTTACCCGATTTTGAAATATTGAATTTAGAAATGATTATGAGAGGGTTTTTCAACTTTTCTAAGTTGGTTAGGTTATTTTATTCACTTCGGGTTTGCGAGCATTCGCTCGTAAAAACGTTCTATCAAGCTCTGGGAGTTGAGTTCAGTCGCGCCACTCTACTGGTTTATCATCAAATTACCGAAACACGTTTCACAGCTGTTTCATTTCGAAACCTATTTTCTGACTTATTTTCTTAACCTTTTCATTTTAAAACTAACCTAACGTGTACAATAAAATAAATACTTATCCTAAATTAAAATTAAAATAAAACTACTTAATGAAAATTAAAACATGTTTAAAAAAGAAGTCCCCTAGGGCATGGTACCACAGATGCTGGCAGGGTTCCCTCTTTGGATGGCTAGGCTTTGCGTTTGTCCGAGAAAGCTGCCAGCTCTTCGATCCCATGAGACATCGACTAGCCTCTTGGATATTTCTTAGAATTTTATTGTTTTGGTTTAGTTTAATTTCAGTTTTTATTTATTAAGTTTGCTTTAATATTAAGTAATCTTGTTTTTTTATACATACAACGAGAAAGGCAAACGAGCAAGTGGGTCATCTGATGGTAAGTGATCACCACTGCAAATAGACACCCGCAACCCCGAAGGGTTTTGCAGATGCGTTGCCAACCCAGAGAGCTAATATGAAATGCCTCTTGTGCCTGTAATTACACCGGCTGTCTTACACCGGAGCACAACTGTGCAAGCACTGCTGCTTAGCGGCAGGATTAGCTAGTAAGATGGTGGTAGCGATCCGGACGGACCTCGCACAAGTGTATATACTTGTATACTTATAATTAGCATTTTAATAAAGAGTATACAAGAAACAATAAAATTATCCTGAAACTGTCCTGATTTGTCGACGATTCAAGGCACTCCGACTCTACTTTGCTTCACTCCGATCTAATACGGCACCTCAATAAATGGAAAAGGTATTAAAATAACATACAAAATATGTCACTTCGCCTCGTAAGTTTCTTGCAAAATGACTTTGGCCATAGCTGTTAAAAGTTAGTTTCCGAGTATGCGGCAGCTCGGCAGTCAGGTGAATAAATTAATAAAGACGCCTGGCGGATACCTCTGAGCAAGCTGGGAAATACATTTTATAATATTAAACTTAATTCTTTGATATTAATTAAGCAAGTAAAATAAAAAGCCGTGATAGCCTAGTGGCTTGACCTACGGCCTCTCAAGCAGAGGGTCGTGGGTTCAAACCCCGGCTAGCACCTCTGAGTTTTTCGAAATGTATGTACGGAATTACATTTGTAATTTATCATAAGCTTTTCGGTGAAGGAAAACATGGTGAGAAAACCTGCACACTCCTGCGAATGAATTCAATGGTGTGTGTGAAGTTCCCAATCTGCACTGGGCCCGCGTGGGAACTGTAGCCCAAGCCCTCTCATTCTGAGAGGAAGCCTGTGCCCAGCAGTGGGACGTAAATAGGTTGATGATGAAGTAAGCAAGTAAACACTTTATTGCACAGAAAATAAAGAAACAAAAACAATACTCGATCTCAATCGAGCATCTTTTAAAAAAGTATAATAAAACAAAACAAGTTACGAACAATTACATAAAAGCACAAAGGTGGAATTATCCTTTTACGGGATCTCTATCAGTCAACCTGTGGGTGGAGTAGTTAATTAAGGGAATAGCGTGGACTCATAAGAAAGTTGAATCTTTCTTAGCAGCTACCACAGAACTAAATCGGGATAGAAGGAAAGAGTGTACGTACGAAAAGAGCGGCTGAGAATCTCATTACGCGTTATACTTAGCTCCCGACCGCTTTCCGCGTGCAATGTCAGGTTTTAAAACAAATCACCTAGTTTTCAATCACAATTAACTGTTCAAACACCAAAAAAAAAGTTAGAGATGTTAATCGAGTTATTTCCCACCTAAATTACTTACACTCGTGACGTTAAAATACCCACGCTCAGTTCCCATAAAAATCGATGAACTCTTTCCTTCTATCCCGATAGAGATCTGTGGCGGGTACTATTTTAGTAAGTTGTGAAGGCTTTAATTACTTCTCCACTTCACTCAAATGGGGTCAAAGTTATTTAGGTCTCATTTCATTGTAACAGACGTCTGCAAGTCTGATTCAATAAATTAGTAAATCTATTTGAATAGATTAAGTAAATAACATCGCAAACTTTTCTATACCTCTCTCTCTCTCTCTTCACAGCAAATTTCAAATTAGGAATCAAATAAACAAAGTATAAAACGGGCCACAAAAAATAATCCACTCAGTCTCGAAATATCTCGAGACGTCGCTCAGAATAATTGGAGATAAAAAATGGCTGTCATCAAACAATTGTTTCAACAAGTAAGTCTCAGGGGTGTTAGCTTTACAACAGGAACATCGATTGTCCTGAAGGGACACGGCTTGAGAAGTCGACGAGTTTCTAAAATAGACCCCCACACCACTAGAGGTAGGGATGGGCGAGTATCGATATTTAAAACAATGACGTAGTAAATAAATATCATGGGACAATTGACACCGATTGACCTAGTCCCAAACTAGGCAAAGCCTGTACTATGGGTACTAGACAACGGATAAACATACTTATATAGATAAATACAAACTTAAATACATATTAAACATCCAAGACCCGAGAACAAACATTCGTATTCATCATACGAACATCTGCCCCGACCTGGGATCGAACCCGGGACCTCAAGCTTCATAGTCAGGGTCTCTAACCACTAGGCTATCCGGTCGTCATAGAGCATAGAGCACGTGGATGAAAGGTGTAAAGATATTGCGTTAACTCGCGCTGTCCCCTCTGCCGAAATTATACATTACGTAAACCATTTTTGGACTGTATTTTTTTATTTATTTATTTAGCACAATCATGTATCACAAAATTTTAAAAATTAATTAAAACACGAACCCTGGTGGGGTATAGCATAAATTATTTTACATCGTTAATATTTGTTTATATTATATCTAGTCTATTCATTATTATACATAATTATATAACTGGGTCAAAATACAATACAATATAATACAATACAAGAACTCTTTATTGAACACCGCGTAACAGACAGAACAGAAAAAGATACAAAGAAAATACAGGGCATTATCGCACAGGCAACCATGATGGAATAAAGGCAAGAACAGATTAAAGCAGGTGGTGCTATTTAGAATTTTTAGATAATTTATTTATGTCGATAATAACAGATACATAGCATCAAATATTTGAAAAAGTCTGCGACAAAAGTCACGTACGAAGAGGACAGATAGCGCACCTTCAGCATAGTAACATTGATTGTGTGCGTGTTTTGGCATTTGTGTGAAAGTTTTGTTTTAGTATGTGTTCGTGTTCGTTGGAACGTAGGTAGACGTGTGTAGTGCTGTTAAGTGTGTCCCTCTAGAAAAGTCACCCAAAAAATGTCGCATATATAACCTAAAATGTGCACCTGGGCTGTCTCCTCTAAGTAGTAAAGAGTTGAGTTTACATTTGTAATAGGGGTGAGTCAGGTTTTATGAATGCAAACGTCAAGGAAACATGCTGGGTTTAATGGAAGCCACAACGCAGAAGCGAAAATTGAAAATTTTGTCTCTTTATCTGCTAAGTTGCGTGCACATTTTTCCAAAGCTTAGTAAATCAACGAGAGCTTAAAAGACGCTTAAAATATTTTGCAGATGACAGTGAACCAAAGAGCGACGTTTAGTTCGTTGCAGGTGTCGTTTTCTATACACATAGTACCATAAACTAAACTCTTGAAATGTTTCGTTAAAAATTCTAAAGTATTGTAAGTACCTACTTATTGATGACGAGTGAATTAGAATGCCATTATTCATGAACGTATTCACGGACGGGTACAATCTAGGGCTCTTCAAGGCTAGATTGAATAGGCTGTTACTGAACCAGTGGGTTACACCTTAGGCCTCATCTGCACCTTCCATCAAGTGAGATAGGGGTCAATCACTGGTCAGTTTAAATAAAAAAAAAAAAAACAAAGTGACTCAAACCTCCATTAGTTAAAATAGATTTTGTCTCCTTCTTACTAACGGAAATGTCAATGTGACAAAAAAGACAAACGAACTTTAACGGCATTTTAGTTAAAATAGGTTTAGCCCGAGAGCCAGTCGCCAACACCTTATATTTTGTACATTTATATAGTCCTCTTATTAACCCCCGACGAAAAAGAGGGGTGTTATAAGTTTGACCTGTGTATCTGTGTATATGTCTCTGGCAGCGTAGCTCGCAAGCGGACATGCCGATTTCGATGCGGTTTCTTTTGTTCGAAAGCTAGTTTAATCGAGATGGTTCTTAGCTAAGTTACATTAAAATCGGTTCACCCGTTTTTGAAATATTGAACTTTGAAACGCCAATGTCGGGGGTTTTTCAACTTTTCTAAGTTGGTTAGGTTATAATATCAATAACTTATTGTGTACTTCAAATTGAACCGTTATATCGATGACATAATTAACAACGAGCACATCCCTAGTCGTGTCCAAACCTTTGTTTTTCCTTGGCTCCAGCATTATTCAGGCTTGTCGCTAAGATCCGGTTTAACTTCTAATAACTTCCTTTGACTCATATTATTTCAGACAAGGATTGTCATTTAGCTTTCATCAAGGGGTAACCCTGCAAACTGTTTTAATGCTGAGTTTATTATAGAAAATATCTAGCGTATCAGTATTCAGCTTAGCGTAGAACAGTAATTCCAATTTCAAACTTGACAAGTTATTTTGTTCAAACGAATCTTAAGTAAATTGTTAAGGTGCAACCGCTTTTGAGTTTACGTTGTGATACCTACTTGCAGAGGAAGAAATTAGCTGTCTTGAATGTATGATTAATTTGTTGTTGATTTTTGTCAAAATATATTTTTATCTTATTAAAACGTAATTTCGTGCTTTATTGGTTAGCTTTCTTTTACACTGCCTCTGTCAAGCCCTAGTAAAGTCTACGCTCTAATATAAATTTATTGAGCTGTCATTGTGTGATTGTACGTGTAGCGTGATTGACGGGCTGGCTTTACCGCGGTTTTACAGGCTCACCGGTAAAGCTCGCCCGTGGCTCACGGCAAAACCGCGATTTCGTGAGAGGGCGGCCAGGCTGGCGGTAATTTTTACGGCGGTAAAGCTCGCCCGTGGCTCACGGCTTAACCGCGATTTCGTGAGAGGGCGGCCAGGCTGGCGGTATTTTTTACCACGGTAAAGCTCGCACGTCGAACAAAAAATTAAGTACGTACAGTCACAGGCGCATCACCGCCGTGTCCGTGTAAGTCGCGCAGTCGGTTCAATCATTCAATTCAATCTAACCAGTCTAGTTAAAGTTAACTATCCAATACAAGCTAATTTATTGTCAAGTTACTTCCTTCTATTTTGTCAACAACCAACATTTTTGTTTGTCAGCCAGCTATTAAGCAAAATGGCGGCAAGCCTTACATCAGGAGGCTAACATTTTGATCCCGAGACTAAAGATAATGATGAATATTGCCGTCGACGCTCGGAATATTAAAATAATAGTAGTATATTATTGGGCATTCTGGACCACCATTCATTCGATCGGGCGAAAAATTTCGCCCTCACTCATTCGTGGTGATCCAGAAGCCCAATAATACAATGAATTGCACACAACCTACAATCAACCCAAACCCAACGGTAACCAACCTAACAGTAACCTATCAGCATTTGCGTTCAACATAACGCTCAACCTACACCTGAAATCGCATTGGACATTCTGTTTCACCTCGCGTTCAACGCAACAGCAACTCAAACCCAACGGAACCCAACCTAACAGTGACCTATCAGCATTTGCGTTCAACATAACGCTCAACCTACACCTGAAATCGCATTGGGCATTCTGTTTCACCTCTCGTTCAACGCAACGAATACATCAGCCCAACAGCAACTCAAACCTAACGGAACCCAACCTAACAGTAACCTATCAGAATTCACGTTCATCATAACGCTCAACCTACACCTGAAATCGCATTGGGCATCCACCTCTCGTTCGAATGAGCGAAGTTTTGACTCGAGGTTCAACGACAAGCCAACCCGACGGGAATTTATTCAATGTATTTAAATTTCAGTCCAACTCAAGTCTCAACTAATTGACAACCTAACATAGATATGTTTAATAATGTTTGAGCTTAGATAAAGTAAAAGCAAAAGTACACCATGCACACCGGGTTGATCAAGTCCGATATGCACGAGGCCGAAGCCACTGAGCGCTCCTCGGTCTCAAGCCGCAGCCTTTGACTCAGGTTAACTCAGGTGTTTGCACAACTTGTCTGCGAAGCTGATCAGACTCCACAGACAAGATCGGGTCACCCAGGACGCGTCTAGTTCCCGGCATCCACCTACGGATGTATCGCTATGACCGCTTTTTGTGTGCGTGGTGGTTTTGGATGCCTCCCACCGAGGCTTGTATACAACTCATCCGCAAAGCTGATCAGACTCCACAGACAAGGTCGGGTCACCCAGGACGCGTTAGTTCCCGGCATCCGTTTTCGGATGTATCGCTATGACCGCGTTTTATGTACACGGCAAATTGTATGTCGGATTTATTTATATCAACGAATCTCAAAACCATCGTTAGCGCGAGTTAGGTTTAAACTAATTTACGCTGGAATAAAGCACTAAGTAAACATTATTTAAATTACGAAAACATAAAAATGTGTAACTCACTACACTAGTGAAAACCGAAATATGATTTTAAATTGGTATCGCTAAAACTAAGTCAAATAGTGTGATTTAATTGATGTTAATGTAGAACAACTCCATCTGTGAGACCGCGATACTTTATCACACTTTCTAAATAACTTATATCACTTTATCATGTTGACGTAAAAATTGTCTTGCTGACTAGAATATAAAGTTTGATCAGAAACGAGTTGTAAAGTGATATACATGATTATGTACTTAAGTCATTTCAACTCGAAGACATTGTAGTGTAAGTTAGGTACTCGATCAAATTACGTAGCGAGCGCGCTCGCTAAGGTTTATTGTTCTTAACATGCAAATGGACATACGAGTAGGCGGTGATGACATCTATCGAAATTATTCGAAACCATTTGTATTCTATACGAAACCAGTACATCAAAGGTACTTACTTAAATCATTACTTACACCTACTTAGTTCAGTGCTTAACCCACAGACAGCGCTTATGTTAAACTTTGACATCGTGCGCTAGAATTTGTACCTAGATTTTTGTGTGTCTGTCTGTGGTACCATAGCTCCTAAATGAATGAGCCGATTTAAATGCGGTTTTTCATTTAACAGGTTTTCTAACAATGGTTCTTAGACTTGTTTTATCAAAATCGGTTCAACCGTTTCTAAGATATTGACCTTTGAAGCGAAAATGTCTATTGTTTTTCGACTTTTCTAAGTTGGTTAGGTTATCTTATCATAAATGTTAATAATATAGGAATTGTTTATTTTTGTGTTCAAATTGAAAAAGGTTTATACCTGTTTGTACCTGTAACAAGACAATGTTTGTTTTCGTATTAGGAAATAACAATTGTATGTGTATTTATAATTACGATGTAAAGTAGCAAACATTACAGTTAGAACACGTTTTTACCTAAGTTTAAATCTTCGTCTTAGTAGGTGAGGTAAGATGATATTTGGTTGTGTGAGCTAACCAATTACTAACCTTACCCATTAACTTAGTAATTAAGTCGGTTAATACTTAGGCTATTTGAACGATCTGAGGAGGTTTTTTTCCAGTTTCCGTTATAATTTTAACGTACAGAACTGAGCATGAAAATGTTACCAATTAGGTATTAGCCAATTTTATTGCGCAACGTTATCAAGTTGTAATGTGACACACAGTGCGATCGGCGTCTTTTTGCTGACATACAAATGCGGTGCATGTATGAAGCGTGGTTGCGAAATAATATTCATATTATAAAGGTGTAGGGTTGACAATGATCAATGGATAAATTTACAATTAATGGGTACCTCTATTAAATGCGAATATAAATGTTCTTAAAAGAAATAATGATTACTACAATTACTGAAATACTAATATTTAGGTAATTCCTTAATTTAGCTGGTGAGAAATAAATAAATAAAAAATAAATAAGTAAATTAAAAATTAAAAAAGTAAATTAAAAAAAGCTTACAACTCACTCTCGATTAGTTTTTTGGTATCTTGAATACATGCATATGTGGAATACGAAGTAGGCAGATTTACCAACAGACAGATAGACAAATTCATAACGTTCCTCTTTCCATCGCGTCGAGAATTAAATAATGTAAAATAAAGAACTGTTATGTGCACATAAGCATAATACACAATTGTGATTTGGAATGCGACAGCCCTAGTTCATTTAGTAAAATCAGCAAATAATTTCGTTTAAAACTTTTGCGCGGGGCTAATTTGTTCCTTTCCAATTTCGAACGTGACGTGCACAGTGCATCAAGTCTTCTACATCTTCAGCTCAGAGGTTAAGCTGTGCAGAGTTTCTACGTTAGTAAAGTTTATTTGCTTTATACATCGATTAAAATGTAAGTATGTATTTCAACGTACCTAACGCTTTACTTTCCTAACGAAATTAAAACATTTGGTTCATATTGTTTGTAGGGTTCCAACAGGCATTAATATTTTTAATTTCCTTTCAGGTCTGATTCCGAGTTTGAACCCATCACTGTTGCAAACAGCGGAACCGTTCGGTCAAAAGTGGGAAGGTCGGCTGAAAAACGAAAAGCTTCAGCTCCAAACAGGTAGCCATTTTATATTTATTTTCATATTTCATGTTTTTTATTTTGTCAGCTGGGTACATATTTACTTAAATATTGTTTGTCTACTTTTTTCATTTAAAAAAGGTATTTTTTTTTCTTTTTTTATCGATGTATATGGTTATTTTAAATGTCGAGTAATAAAAACATATTTTTTATTTCAGATCTGATTCAGAGGAGAGCGTTGCCGCTGCAGATGTCAGTATCCCAAAAATAAAAAAACCTGCTCAAAAAAGAAAGCCGTCAACCCCAAGGTATTTTTCTTGTAATTTGTTTAATGAATTTCGACGAACTAAGTACAACTGTCTTATTCATTGTTTAATGTCTGTTATGTTTCAGATCTGCTGCACCCAAGAAAAAAGAAACTAAAAACCCGTTTGACGTGTTCGGAATATTTCCTGAAGACGTTGCTGTTAACCATAAGCCTGCTGAGACTGATCCGCTTGATTCATCCATTATAAGCCGGGTACCGAACGGGTCAACAAAACGAGCTTGCACCCTCAACGGAGACTTTTTCTTGGAGCTGCGGGTGTACAACACTGCTGATATTCGCGGTGAGTTACGTCAGGAGCGTTGGAAAAAGGCTCTCGTTACTCTAAAGGCGCAAATCGATGATGAAACTGTTGAATGGGAGGCATTGCAAAAATTTATTAAAAAGATAAATGTACTTTTCAAGGACGCTAACGTCAAATTTTATTCTAACGATACTAAGTACTAATTTAGTAGGTACTTTTTTGATTTTAACAGATACTGCAGGTTGTCTCTTTTTATTACTTATTTGAATAAAATTTAAACTACATCAAATTGTGTATCAAGTAATTTTTAATAAATGTTTTTAATAAATGTTAACGATTTATTATGAAACCATAATTTAAACGCTTTTAACGATATTACTTTAAGGGCGCAAATCGATGATAAAACTGTTGAATGGAGGGCATAGCAAAAATTTGTTAAAAAGATAAATGTACTTTTCAAGGACGCTAACGTCAAATTTATTGTAACGATACTAAGTAAGTACTAATTTAGTACTTTTTATTTTTGCTTTTAACGGATACTGCAGGTTGTCTCTTTTTATTATTTGATTAAAATTGAAACTATCAAATTGTGTATTTAACATATAAAACCAGGATTACAGCTTAAGCAAAGTCGCTACATAAAACATGCCCTTTTGCACTCAGTGTTCAATTACAGTAGAAAGCAGGAAGTGGGTAGGGCACCTTAGAAGTAATAAGCATAGAAAAAATTCGGGTGTAAATTTAAACGATGAGGTTGTTGAAATTTCGTCTGCTTTTAAAGGTCGCATAGCATCTTATAGAATAATGGCAACTGATGAGCTGAAGTCTTGTTTACCTGAATCATTTTTGATTACAGTAAAACCTAAAATGCAAAAAATTTTGGAAAATTCGCTTAAAAAACATGTGTCCCTCAAAGTAAATTTCGAATATTTTGGCGATTTTCTTTTGTTTAAAGATGACAAGCAGGAAATGAAATCTTTTGCAACGAAAAATTTTCCTATACATCAAAATTATCAATTCGAAGAGCTTTTAAACACAATAATTATTAGTATACAGAAAAAAATCGAAGAATTTCAGGAGCGCGATTCTGGTTGGACTTTCTTATCTAATTTGTATTTAGAAGTTAACATAAATAAGTATGAACCATTGAAAGCGTCATCTTACATAGACTTACCTAAGATAATAAAAAATAAAAAAGCTTGCATTAATATTCAAAATCATGATAATTATTGTTTTCTCTGGTGTGTTGTTGCTGCTCTTTACCCATGTCAAAACCATCGCGAGCGTCTATCATCTTATCCTCATTTTAAAGACGTATTAAAACTTGATAATATGTGTTTCCCTGTCACTTTAGCCGATATCATTACGTTTGAGCATCACAATATTGATATCAGTATTAACGTATATTCTTTAAAAAACAACCGAACTCTTGTAGGACCTCTATACAGATCGCAATATAAAAGGAAACATCGAATCAATTTACTTTTAATCGAACGCGGTAATAAGTCGCATTATGTTTTGATTACTAATTTACCGCGTCTTGCTCGCGGTCAGATTACCAAACATCATGCTAAGCTTTATTTCTGCGAAGACTGTCTGATATTTTTTCAAACTGAACACGGTTTCAATAGTCACGTTTGTAGTGGGGTTGCTACGGTACTTCCGGAGAAAGGCACCTATCTCGAATTTAAGCATTTTGAACGAAAACAAGACGTTCCATTTGTCGTGTATGCTGACTTTGAGACAATCCTTAAACCCTATCAGAACTGTGAACCTAACACTGACAGTAGTTTTACTACAAATAAACAAATACATTTACCAGCCGCTTTCGCGTACCATATAATTTGCTCTTATGATGAGCAACTTAATCGTTTTGTTCAATACCGAGGGCCAGATTGTGCTCAGAAATTCGTAGATTATTTATATAGACATATTAAAGACATCCATAACGTTTTAGAAAAAGAAATTCCCATGATATTTACTGTAGAAGATTCTTTAGCTCATGAACGTGCCAAAAATTGTCATATGTGTAAAGGTTTATTGTTTGCAGACAAAGTAAGAGATCACTGTCATCTAACGGGCCGTTATCGCGGTGCCGCGCACCAGTACTGCAATCTGCGCTTTCGCGTTCCTAAATTGGTCCCTGTTTTCTTTCATAACTTAGCAGGTTACGATTGTCATTTGTTTATACAGGAACTTAGTAAATGTTCAGGGCCTGTGAAAGTAATCCCAAAAAATAAAGAAAATTATATTTCGTTCACTAAGTTTTTGTGGATTTCAGATCAAAAGTATGCACAAATTCGATTTGTAGACTCTTTTAAATTTTTAGGAACAAGCTTGGAAAAATTAGCGAATGGTTTACATAAAGATGATTTTATTCACTTGAACAAGTTTTATCCTGAAACTAAAAAAAATAAATTATTAACTCGCAAAGGTATTTATCCTTACGATTATATGTCGAGCTGGGATAAGTTTACAGAGACCGAGCTTCCATCACAGAACTTGTTTTTTAATTCTCTTTCCAACGAACAAATAAGCGATTCAGATTACGCACATGCGCAATCTGTATGGTCCGAATTTAAAATCAAAGATATGGGAGAATATACTGATCTTTACCTAAAAACTGATGTGTTGCTTTTATCAGATATTTTTGAGAACTTTCGGTTCATTTGCAAGTTAAATTATCATTTAGATCCGGCATTCTATTTAACTGCTCCAAGCTTATCGTTTGATGCTATGTTATTAAAAACCGGAGTTAAGCTTGAATTGATATCCGAATTAGAAATAATTCGACTCATACAAAAAGGAATAAGAGGTGGTATTTGCATGTGTTCGACCAGATATGCTCAGGCTAATAATAAGTACATGGAAACTTATGACATGAATAAACCAGACTCGTTTTTAGTATATATCGATTGCAATAACTTATATGGTTACAGTATGTGTCAATCGTTGCCCATGTCTAATTTTAGTTTTCTAGATCATCATGAAATTGCCCAACTAGATATTTTGTCTGTCGAAGATGATGCTCCATTTGGATTTATTCTGGAAGTTGACTTGCTATATCCGGAAAATTTACACCATAACCATAACGACTATCCATTTTGCGCACAAAAATGTATTCCTCCAGGAGGAAAAACGACCAAATTGATCCCAAATTTATATAACAAATACGAATACGTCATTCATTACGTCCATCTGAAAACATGTTTACGCAACGGCTTAACTCTTGATAAAATCCATCGCGTTATAAGGTTTCGTCAAAGTCCATTCTTAAAACAGTATATTCATTTAAATACAGAACTGAGAAAAAAAGCTACTACTCCTTTCCAACAAGACCTTTTTAAATTAATGAATAACTCAGTTTTTGGGAAAACTCTTGAAGACAGTGAGCGGCGAGTTGACGTCAAATTAGTAAATAAGTGGCACGACCGTCAAAACAAAACAAAAAAGTTTACTTGTGCTAACAAATTAATTGCCAAACCGAATTTCCATAGTGCAACAGTGTTGTCTGAAAATTTGGTTGTCGTACAAATGAAGCCTGAAAAAGTAATTTTAGATAAACCAATCTACGTAGGATTCTCTGTATTAGAACTTTCTAAAAGTCATATGTACCAATTTCACTACACGGTAATAAAAAAACACTACCAAGATCAAGTTACTCTGTGCTACACTGATACCGACAGTTTTATTTACAAAATCGAAACTGCAGACTTTTACAGCGATTTAAAAAATATTTTTTTAAACTTTTTTGACACAAGCAATTATAACCCTGTAAATGATTTGCAAATACCTTTACGTAACAAGAAGATTCCTGGGTTATTCAAAGATGAGTTAGGAGGAGAACTTATTACCGAGTTTATAGGGTTACGTTCTAAACTATACTGTATCAAAAGTGATAAATCTCTTATCAAAAAGGCTAAAGGAATAAAAAAACCAGCAGTTCAAGAGTTAACATTAAATGATTATCGGGATGTGTTATTCAATGATAAAATAGTTCGGAAAAAACACATATTATTTAAATCGATTAGGCACGAGATCTTCACTCAATCTGTCAATAAAGTTGCTTTATCTAACAAAGACGATAAACGACATATATTATCAGACAAAATTTCAACCAAATCTTGGGGACATGAGTCTATTTTCTAGTACAGTAGTTATCTAAGCGACCTTTCCTCGAGCTGTAATTTTATTTCGTAGGCACCCAATGGGTAATAAAAAATTAGAATGTGTTTAATAAAATAAAATACGTTGAGTACTTACGTTATTGTAAAATTATAATTATGTATGTTGTAGGGTCAGCGTCAAAAGCCGCTCATCACTTTTGTACCTTTTCGCTCTACGACCAGATGAGCGACTTTTGACGCTGACTATACCAAATAAGTAGATTATCATTAAGTACTTTATTTTTTATAATTACACATTGATTTGTAAATTGTATGGTTTGTTCTTTTTTTTTAATAAATAAATATGAAGTGTTATTAACATTTGTTTTCTTTTTTTCTTTCACCCACCTAAGTATATATAGACTGCGAGGATACCGACTGAAAACACATTTTACTTGAGTTGAAATTGAGTTTTCTCGCTTCGGAGGTTTCCTGACGATGTTTTCCGTCATCAAAAAGCTCAGGGCTCAGGCTTAATTTTAAATGTAATATTTTGATAATGGTAAGTAAAATCATGTTCTGTTGAACAGGCAAATAATACCTATCCTCGTTTATTGCATTGGGTATCAATTAAAACATGTCCTTACGTGTCTTAAGCAGCGCGGCGGCATGCAGCCCGTGCTAAGGTAATTTGCTGACACGTGAAATATACCTATTCACATTTATTGCATTTGGTACCAATTATAACAAGTCCTTACGTGTCGTTGTAATTTGATCGGCATTAAGCAGCGCGGCGGTATGCACCGCATGCTCCGAAGCGCGTGTTAATTTAATTTGCTGACGCATGAAATTACTGTAATTATAAATAGCGGCTGTTATAGTAAGTTATCATTCTGCACTCTACATTCATAACTGAGTAAAGTCGTTCCAAAGTTTTGAAAATTAAGACGAGCTGATCCATTCCCGATTCGGTAAGTAAAATTGGCATTATTTAATATTTATTCGTATTATTTTGTTGCTATTATTGTTTTGTAAGCGTATGAAAATGCTCATATGTGTTGCCAGATGCGTTTATTTATTTGATTTCTTTTGTTTCAGAATATGGAAGGAACGCAAGACACTCAAATCATGTTTTCGCAATATGCACAGGGTCCATTAGGATTCCGAGAAGATGAAGAAGAAGAAGAAGTCAGTGAATTTGTAAAAAAAATTGCAAGTGCCAAAACGAAAACCAAGTCTAGTAAACCAAAACTAAGGCTAAACAAAGTGGTAAAGAGAAGTGTACGAGGTCACCCGCCGTCGTTCGTTATAAACAATGAAGCAACTAAGGGGAACAGACTTGTCAAAATCCAAATAATTAACATAAGTGACTCCGCGCCGGATCAAAACGACGAAACCGGTGAAAACGTTATGCTCAGTGCGCAGTATGTGGCAAGTGACGGATACGATGAGATAATAGACAGTACAGAAAGTGTAATAAATAAGATATCCAAGAAGTTGTGCGGATATAGTGTTAGTTATTAATGTTTTTACTGTTTTTGTATATAATTTTGAAAATAAATATGGTCAACAATTTTCTTGTTTTATTCCTTTGATTAAGCGATACGTCAACAGGAAAGATTTTTTTTGTAAGTATGTCAATAAAGCAATAATTCAAACGAAAATAAAATTATCATGATTAAATGCACAAGAAAAATCTTTTCAGTAAATATCGCTTAAATAGATTAACACTATTATTAGCCACAGGTATGAATCGTTATCATTTATTTCATATTTTTAAACAAACAAATTCAATTATTTAAAAATGGGTTAATATAAAAAGTCTTCGTTCAAAATAAATGATAACTAATTTTGACTGGGTTAAAAAATAAAAAAATGATTAAACGTAAATATTTATTTTTGAAAATTAGGTATAATTTATTACAATGTTAAATATGCATAATATCGAAATAATATTTTTTAAGACATATAACGTTTTTTAAGGCACAAGCTTTTTTATGATGTAGACAATTATAAGAGCTGTTGTCGATACAATACTTTTTATACATTAATTGAAAATTAGAACAACCTTTCTCTCCCAAGTCTATTACAGTACAATCAGCACATAAATCATTAATCCACTTAATTTTTTCAAAACCTTTTACATATATTTTTTTGCCTTCCAAGAAATTATGAATCATTCTCTTAAATTCTCTGTGGTCGATATACCCCTCACGCCACATAATGCCAAGGTTTCTCTCTATCCATTTCACATGCCTTTTTTCGTTTTCTGATAACGTAGAAAATGAATATGGAGGTTTTATTAAATACGCCTGCGTGTGTTCATAGGTACTGTATGCAAATTCTTTAATAATAAATTCATTTTTAGATGATTTAAACCCCTGAACATCTACGAATAGATGGTCTAGTTTCATGATATCTTCTTTGTTATATTGGTCAACGGCTTATATTCTATAATACTATCATTCAAAATAAGACAATAAGCCGCGGTATTGTCAGGGATATCTGTGTCACACTCTAATTCAATCCGCACATCGACTGAACCCGTTTTTAAGGTTTCATTTTGACGAGAACAGTCGATAACAAACAGAGGTGCTTTATTTATAAAGTCTTGTGGATTCAACAACGGTGCTTGGCTGCGGTTATAATAAGACTGTTGGAATTTAGCGTACTGTTCATATAATATAGCAAATTTTTGAGCCGAGAAACTGACATTCAAGTTTTCATAAGGAAAATAATTTGAATTTAAAAAAACTTTAACGTCACGCAAATTACAATGATCAAAACGCGATATATCTTTATCAGCAACATTTTTCCTGTTTGTTTTTAATCCAATTATAACATATCGAGGTTTTTCAACTTGAGACGAAGTTTTGACGGCCCAAGAATGTTTTGATGTTTTAGGTAAAAGCGGGTATTCGTACAGATCCCAGTTCCTAAATGCTACCTGAATAGCTCGATCTCTTTCCAAATATTTAAGCAAACTTAATCTTTCACGATCAGAAACCTTAATGTGCGGCATGCGCCATACTATTTTAGATATAGTTATGTTACCTATATACTCATTTGTGTTCAGTTTTACGCTATTTAAATTAGTATTGGATCGTAAAAGAATAAGTTCATGCTTACAGTTAATAATAATTTTGTTATAATCCTCTGCGAAGCCAAGAATCTTATTTAAAGGAATTGACACAGAAAATGATCCATGCGTAATTTTTGTGCCATCAACATCCCAGCCCCATAACTTTGACATCGATGATTCAAGTTCATTCATCGACACAAGAGATTTTATTGTTGTTGTGACCCCAGCGTTTTTAATTTTATCTATTTCAATCCCATTCAGCTCATATCGAATATCTTGAAATAAATGAAGTATAGGGTTATTTGTAAAATGAACACTGGACACCTTCGCTTTTGTTTCTCTGTTGAATACTTCTATAGTACCCTCTATGTATAAAGTACTCGCTGATGGTAATACGTATAGATCTTGCTGGTTGATAGGTATACGGATTTCATCATTTAAATTGAAACTTGTTACGTACGGTTTATACGAATGATATTCGAAACTTTCAATCGTGCTATCAAAGCTAAAGGAGTCTGATAAGTTTAGTATACTCATTTTAATAATCCTATGTTTTTTAAAAACTGTTTGTTTTCCTTCGTTAGTTGTCCTTTAGGTCTTCTTTTCTTGATAGCACAATGAGCACTAACGGCTTTGCTGTTTGAGACCGTACATTTATTAAAGTCTATCATTTTTTTCTGAGATGTAAATATATCTGAATCTCTTCGCCACGTAAATTCACTAAATTATCGTTTATATCCAGTATTCTTATTATAAGAGCGTTTAAGCTGTTTTGAGTAACAGGAAAATATATAACATTTTTAGGTGTTTCTATAATCCGGTAACCAGGCGGTACATTTGGCACAAATTCATGAATTATATGACTAGGTTTTCCGTTTATAAATGACCCGCTCACGATGTCACATTCAACTCGTACTATAGTTGTAGACAGAATGGACACGGGAAAAGGGGACTCAGTTAATATATTCGCCTGAACTGTTTCTTCTCCAAAACCAAGTAACTTACCAATCGAATTTGGTTTTTTAAAATAGACGTTTTTGGAACACAATATAGATGTTTTTAGCGTATTATTATTGCATGTCAGTGTAAAGGTGCAACCTTGGAGATGTCTTTTAAGATAATCATCAAGATCTTGAAGTTCATATGACCCTTCAGGAATTTCTACTACTTCGTTATCACCATAATAAAACTTATTATTTCGGTTGTCAATATTAGGTATCGAGTTAAATGTCGACAAGTATAGCAACCCGCATTCATATTCACCATCTAGTTGAAGAGCTGGCGAGTGATTCGTAATCAGGGTAGAGGAGGATCCCGTTATGGACAAAGTGAAAGACATCGTGAGAATGAGAAGCTATTTATTGTTCAGAGATATTTAAACGGTTATTCCAATATTTTTTTAAATATTTTAAACATAAATGTCCGCAATTAACAGTATCGAATTTTTGATAAATATTATAATTGTATGAAATATTATAATTTTTCAAATATTTTATTAATTCTAGCGGCGGTTGAAGATCACCATAACTATTAAAATATTCACAATGATTATTATCTTTGACATAGGCTACCCAGTGAGTCCCTTGGTTTTTAGAACTATCTAAATTTACGATTGCACATTCTACTCTTTTTGGACGGTTTGGCAATTTGTCTCTCATGTAAACACCACGAAAATAAGGAATATCTGTTGAATGTTTTAAAATATCAACATTTGTAAGAGCACGTCTGGGTAGCCTTTTATTTAGTTTTTTAATCGTTTTAAACACAAACCCTTTCCATTTCTATACTGTTTAATGTACAACCCTTTACCTAATGCAATAGATTCCATTATTTTATTATGACGTTCTGATTCGGATAAGCTCTTTTTTGCAGCTTTGTAGTCACCAACAGCTTTAGCGATCCCAGCAGCTCCTCCTGCCAATGACCCTAACGCAGAAAGTCCCGCGAAAATAGGTATTAGTGGCAATATACCTCCAGTTTTAGGAATCGGTATTAATCGAGGAACTCTCATTTTACTCGTATTGTTATTAAGAAATACTTTACTCGCTGCAGCAAAAGCTCGACTGACTGCAGTGCCTTCTTTTTTAGATTTGTTTTTTTTCAATTCGGTACGTATCTTAGAAACAAAATGCTTAAATGATTTTATCCCTGCACCAGCTTTCATTTTAGATTTCATCACTTTGCTAACTATCCAAGACGCAAGTTTTTCTCCTTTTCCAACACCTTTTGACTTCAATCTTTGTTTAGCCATTTTATAGAGTTCAAAATCTGCACGATGTCGGTCTGTTAGGTCAGAATATTTATCGTATGCTATATCGTGTTGCATACACGCGTTGTCCAATTCATTAACTCCTTTATCACCTCTTTGCAATCGCTTATGCAATTTTGTGCCTGGTCCGCAATAATTGTAGCCAGGTAAGTGCAGTTCAAACGGTAAGTGATTAATAATACTGTTTAGAAGTCCTCTTCCTTTCATATCCCAAAAGTTAATGACTTAGCGCGAGAAAGTTTTTAAATATATTTATACAATGGCATTTCTGTCGATCCAGCTGTTTTCGCTATCGTTAAGTCCTAACCACTTAACATACAATTTTTTCCCTCTTTTTTTGATTACCTTTTCGATGAGGTAAACGTCTGGATACTTAGTTTTTTGCAGTTCTTGTTCATAAAATGTACCGAGTATTGAGTTTTTTCGTTGGTCTTCAATATGGTAAGTAACAGGACGAGTGTGATTCACCTTTTTAATAGTAAATAGCTCAGTTGACCAATTAGGCGTATAACCTTTATGAAAGACGCTTTTGTACTTGCTTATACGCACATGATCTCCTACATTAAAAATATTTAATTTAAAACGCCGATTGGATTGTGATTTATCTATGTTTTTCTTTACTTCGGCTTCATTATTAAAATTCACCTCATTTGGGCTAAATTTTGTTGTGCTATGCACAGTTTGATTATAAGATTGAACTATCTCATCTAAAGGTTTTCCAAGCCATTTGTAGTTCCCGATGAAACTGAAATATTTGTAAAGTTTGTTCTTGAGCGTTTTTATTACCCTTTCAACAATAGACGCCTTTTTAACTGAATACGTGGAATAATGATTTATTTTTAAGGATTTCACATAACAATCGAATTGATCATTGTAAAATTCTTTTCCAAAGTCTGTCTGTAAGTTTCTAGGTATTCGTTTGGTCGACTTGATAATTAGTTCAAATGCATTTTTTACTTCTGTTTTAGTTTTAGATTTCGTAGGAATACACCACGTGTACTTTGAAAATGTATCAATAACAACTAAAATGTATTTATATCCCTTATTTACAGTATGTAAATTCTGTAAGTCAATTAAATCTGCTTGCCACAAATCATCAATTCCTTTTAATATAACTGCGCGACGCTTGAAATTTTTTCGGGCCGATCTATGGATTTCATTCACGACTTGTTCTTTTGTCATCTTTGAAATTACTTAAAATATTGTCTATGTCCCTTTTTGTATAAAAGTTTATTTTCAACTGATTTGCAAGCTGATGAATTTGAGAATTTATAGTTTTAAATAAAGAATCTAGATGCTTCTTCTCGTAAGTGTCCTGGACGAGCTGATCGACATATTGCTTATTAGCTGCATCATTGGGTGTCAAAGGATCCGCTACCCCCTTTAATCGCGATGATTGTAGATCGAAATCGCCATCATCAGAACGCAGCAAAGTTTTATTGTTAAGTTCAAAAACTTCACATACACGCAAACGTTTATGAACATGATGACCGAATTTGTCTATGTTCATTTTCACTTCTTATTTTTATGCACTTATGTATCATCAAATTTCCGGCTTCGACTGATGGTAAAAGTAAAATACCAGTTTTATATATCATTGATTAACCAAGCCCGCTTCACGAAGTTCTTCTACAATTGATATTATTTCATTGTCTAATCCTGTGTTACCGGCATCACGGGAAGCAATGAGTAATTTCAATCTTTCAACTAATTCGTTTGGATTATCCCAATAGACATATGAAACATCTCTTTTAACTTTTTTCATTGTTGGTAGTCCTTTGCCGTAAGTACATAAATCTTCGCTTATTGAACGTTGTTTCGATAATTTGAAAAGCGGTTTTATAATGTATAAATATTTCTGACCTTTGTTACTTTTTATTGGTTTATTGGGATCAAAATCTCGTCTATGGACATTCGTTTCTAGTAGCAACATTTTATAATAACGTTTATCGTCTTCAGTTATGATACCTAAATCAGGCAACTTCTTAAATAACAAATCATATAAACCTGGTGTTAAATTGTAAGTACGTCCATTTACTTTGAGTTTTTCGCCACTAACGGAAACTAAACAAGATCCTAACATAAGCTTATCGCGTTCTGTTCGTATGCCAAAAGGAATGTCCAAGTCGGTGTTGTATTGTTTTTGCCATGCAGGGTCTTCGCGAGGAGATGCATATGAACCGGTAGTCTTAAATGAAGTATCATTTGTTGATTCCAAGACATCATTGTTGTCACTTTCACATAACATGTCATCATCACCATCTTGTCTGTTTTCGTCTCTATTTGATACCTCATCATCATTATTTGAAGTCGTTTCGGAAAAATTTCGTACGATTGTTTGATTATTAATACTACTTCTCTTCCCTTCATTAGGACTAAATTTTAATGTTTTTGGCGCCTTTTGCCACTTAAATATGTCTTCATCAAAATCGGTTTCATTAGTGTTATAGTATTTATTGTCGTTACTTTTAACCATTTCATTAAGCGGGTCTGTTATTGGTTTAAAGACTGATTCCAAAATCATATTGTTGTTATTTTTCATATCACGAAGTAGTTTAACCTTCTTTTTGACAGCATCGGCAGACTGAAGTACTTTTTCTTTTAAAGTTTTCTCGGTGTTTATTTTATGATTCATGTCTGATCTCGATGGATTCCCATGATGCAATAAAAGTTTCTTGAAAATGAAACTGGTTAAGTAACACGGTTAATCCAAAACGATAAATGTATCAAATCCCATTCTATAACATCCTGAATTTCTAGCACAGTCCTTGTTTACAACCAAGTAGCTAAAAGGTACGCTCCATATTTTTGCACACATTTCCCGAAACTGTGACCAAGACATATCAGTTCCAACGTGCTCGTCATAAACATGACGTAAATTAACTTCATCTTGTTTAAAAAGGATGATTAAGTTAGCATTGTCCCTTATTAATTGTTTAGGTATTTTACTGTAAGTTTGATTTAAGTAGAAGCTGTCAATATTTTTATGCCTTCCCATTGCAAAGTAATCCCTTATATTATTTTGATTTTCGCATGCAACATCATCAAATATGATAATTGAATTGTTCTCAGCTTCATGCGGGCTTAGTATTTCATCATTTTCGCGATATTTTTGAAATTTAACTGATGGAACCAACATCAATATTTTTTCTAAAAACTGGTACATCGGTTGGAAAAGTGTTTTTGAATATACGTAAATATTTTGAAAGCGTAGTCCTTGTTCATGTAGTAGAAGAGAGACAATTAAATTAGTTTTACCGCAATTAGAAGGACCGCAAATTATACAGCGAATTGTGTCGGGTAAAAGTTCACCGTGACGAAAACTACGATTGTTGCGATCTGAACAAACAACCTCCAACTGCAAGCTCTGAGCTTGTTTTACAAACTTCATATCTGTTCAAGATCAATTCAACCAATGCGCGCGTGTTGCAAGCATGGAATGCTTATTCAAAATGAGCAGAAGAGCAGATGGTTAACGTTAAACCTCGAGTGTGAGCAAATTCTGTTAGGTTGGGTTCCGTTGGGTTTGAGTTGCTGTTGGGCTGATGTATTCGTTGCGTTGATCGAGAGGTGAAACAGAATGCCCAATGCGATTTCAGGTGTAGGTTGAGCGTTATGTTGAACGCAAATGCTGATAGGTTACTGTTAGGTTGGTTACCGTTGGGTTTGGGTTGATTGTAGGTTGTGTGCAATTCATTGTATTATTGGGCTTCTGGATCACCACGAATGAGTGAGGGCGAAATTTTTCGCCCGATCGAATGAATGGTGGTCCAGAATGCCCAATAATATACTACTAATAATTTTAAAAGAAACACGGCAAAGAAATCTAAACTTCTACCCACAATAATAAGATGCTTATTTCTGTCGACAATTTTGACTACAAAAGGCCATTCTTGTGTTCTTAAATGAGAATGAATGCGACGTCTGAGGGAGAGAGTAAATAAATAGAATAAGGTTTTATGCGGATTTAAGTACCTATTTCTTAACGGAAGTGTAATCATAATAAAGATATGTATTGCAGATTTGAGCACAGTATCAACTCCTGTCAGATCTTACCCAGCACTTGCACTAGTAAGAAAAGTTGCGTAGTTTGCGTTACATTGCGAAGTCGTGATGCGAACGGGTTAGAGTAGTTGATCAAGAGCCGCAATGTCATGTAACTTGCACAACTTTTCCTGCTAGTGTAATAGCGGGTTTACAACAAGGTCTTTAAAACGTAACATAAGTTCTCGCTTCTTCTTCAAGAAAGACTGTCTTCGACTTTTAATTGGCATCTTACATGAGACTCACCACTACATACTATATGATATGTCTTTGGTCACAATGCTAAGAGAAGTGACAACCTGGAAAAACTGTGACTAATAGGCAAAGTAGACGGAAAACGGCATCGTGGCAGTAGCCCGATACATTGGTCAGCAGGTCAGTTGGTGATGGAATACTGCCGAACACAGGCCGAAGTGTCGCGATGAACAAAACAGAAAACGGCATCGTGGCAGTAGCCCGATACGTTGGTCAGCAGGTCAGTTGGTGATGGAATACTGCCGAACACAGGCCGAAGTGTCGCGATGAACAAAACAGAAAACGGCATCGTGGCAGTAGCCCGATACGTTGGTCAGCAGGTCAGTTGGTGATGGAATACTGCCGAACACAGGCCGAAGTGTCGCGATGAACAAAACAGAAAACGGCATCGTGGCAGTAGCCCGTTACGTTGGTCAGCAGGTCAGTTGGTGATGGAATACTGCCGAACACAGGCCGAAGTGTCGCGATGAAGTCAGCGAAAAGATATTCGGCGAGGTAATGACACATGCAGGAGGGGATGGGGGGAGGGTATGAACGTCATACCTCTTACTTTGATCTTCTTAAGGCGATACTTTTGTAGGCGGAGTTAATTCACTCGAGCGGGACAACGCTATCCAGTAACGCGTGTGTCAATAGAGAGAGGGCTAGTCAAAATGCGCTCAAAACGCATGGCGTAAGCGCCAAAGCGCTCAAAACTGCTCTGTTTAAGAAACTAAAGTAACTGATTCGATTATTGTGTAACCAAAAAGAAGAACCAACAATTACTTTTCCAAAAATAGCCTGAACTCGCTTCCATAGGACTTTAGCAAAACGATTATCAAATTATCATAATGCCAACTGTTTTCATTGTCCCAAAGCTTAATTAAACCTAATCTAATTACAATTAGACATCGCAACAATACCCACATTTTCGCGGATTAAACAAACTTCGGGAGTTAGTTAATTTAACCCGAAATAAAATAATGATCCATCATAAACTTAGGATCATTAATCTCTGGGGGTAGCATTAACATTCATACTGATAACTTACCCTGACAGGTTTGAGTTACCACCTAGACTTAAAATCGCTTTAATCTGTTCTCGATCTTGGGGAAACTCGATGAACTTTGGTAAGTTAAGTGATGGGGTGATAGTTAAAGAGTTTCGTAGAATCATCCGAGTGGCCCGATAGTGGCTTGTGGCGATAAATAGTGTTGTGAATGAAAACATACGTTGAATCACTTGTTTAATTAATACTTAATGCTTTCTAAGTAAAAAACTGGTGAGGCGTGCCATGTGTAAATGCTCAATAGACAATGTCTATGAAATTTTATACGAATGTATAAAATAAACGTCTGATCAATTATAACGCATTTTTTAGAGTTTCGGACCTCAAAAAAAAAACGGAACCCATATAGGATCACAATTTTTATCCATCCATCTGTCTGTCAGTCTGTTAATCCACAGTAAATAATTGACCTAAAAATCATGAAGTTAGGTACGAAGCCCAAATCAAAGAAAAATATCATACAACGTTACGTCCGACTCGCACTTAGCCGGTTTTTTTTAACCCCCGACGAGAAAGAGGGGTTTTATAAGTTTGACATGTGTGTCTGTGGCATCATAGCTCCAAAACGGATTGACCGAATTCGATGCGGTTTTTTCAATCGAAAGTTATTTTAATCGAGATGGTTCTTAGCTAAGTTTCATTAAAATCGGTTCACCCGTTTTTGAAATATTGAACTTTGAAATAACAATGTCGGTGGTTTTCAACTTTTCTAAGTTGGTTAGGTTATTCTCAAATCACGAAAGTACCTACGTACTTTTTACAGTCTCAAATACTCGTGCTACATTTAAGGCGGAGGCCAAACAGTACTGGCCGTAACGTATAAATTTTCATTTTAATTCCAAATTCAAATGCCAAATTTAAAAACGCGCAACAAAACAAAAGACAAAGTTGTAAGCTGCGGTCGCACACAACACGAGTTTCAACCGCGACTCCAGAACACAAACTTATCCGTGCAGACGCCCAAACTTTGAACTCACACAATCGCGTACTAATTTGGGCGATTAACATGGACGGTGGCGCCGCTGGGAGGTGCAAATTGTAAATTTGTGTTTGTACTTAGAGCGGCATGGTCGTAACTTGTGTTAAGTGAAACGTAAATACTTACCCTCATCAGAGGAGGAGCTTGGGACTTGTTGAATTAATGGGTGGGCCTACTTTTGTTATACTTTTGGCTTATTATACCTACGGTACACTTAAGTCAACATTGTGCTCTGTGACATTTGCGTCCATTGAATTAAGTTTTAATTATAATATCATCATCATCATGTCAGCCGATTGACGTCCACTGCTGGACATAGGCCTCCCCCGCGGCTCTCCACTCTGACCGGTCCTGTGCCTTCCGCATCCACCGCGGTCCCGCGATCTTTACTAGGTCGTCGCTCCATCTTGTTGGAGGCCTACCGACAGCTCGTCTCCCGGTCCGTGGACGCCATTCGAGAACCATCTGACCCCATCGGCCATCAGTTCTGCGAGCTATGTGCCCCGCCCACTGCCACTTAAGTTTCGCAATTCTTCGGGCTATGTCGGCTACCAATTATAAATAATTTATTGAATCAGGCGTTACTTTGCGGAGGTCCATATTTATGAACTAAAAAACAATTACTTTGCTCACCCGCGACCACTAATGACAAATAGTTATATCTGTGCGGCAAATGTATGTTTCCATGCAACACCTCCACCTCCACTGCTACACGAATCAACACATGCCACACAGACCCAACTATCACCACCACCACTATACTAAACGCTGACGCGTTTCGGCACTCTCCACGAGGCCATTTACGAAGCACAACAACAACCGCTCAACATGCCACCACTTCCACTACTGACATATGTAAACCATGTACTCAACTTAGTTAATGACAAAACCAACGTACCCACTAATATTTTATAAATTCCAAACTACCCTTTTATGTAAGTCCTAAACATTATTTTACATTATTTTGAGACCCCTAAATTTATGAGCGAGCTTTACCGCAGTTTATGAGTTCGCCGATAAACCTCGCCCCCACGGGCGAGGTTTACCGACCGTGACGTGATCCACGATCACGTCACGGCTAAACCGTGGTTATATAGTGTGCAATCTTACGAGCAAGTTTTAAACTAAACTAAAAGTGTAAAAGACTAGTGGTTAGAGAACCTGACTGTGAAGCATTAGTTCCCGGGTTCGATCCCCGGGCGGGGCAAATATTTGCATGATGTACTTACACGAATGTTTGCTCTCGAGTCCTGGATGTTTAATATGTACATAAGTATATATTTATGTATACATACAAATATATGTGTAAACAAAATCCTCGTATCGGCACTTTTATCCATTCTGGAGCAGAATGAGAATTAATATTGTAATTGCGATTGAACGAAAAGAAAAGTAATTATTAGTTCTTCTTTTTGGTTAAAAAAATCAAATCTACGGGATTGTGGGTGTCTATGGGCAGTGGTGATCACTTACCATCAGGTGATCACTTGCTCGTTTGCCTTCCTCATCAAAAAAATCAACGCTTTAGCTTCTTACCCAGGGCAATTTTAAGCACTTTGGCGTTTACGCTATGCGTTTAGAGCACATTTTGACTAACGGGTCAGTATTCGAGCGTTTCTACCTCCTCGCTTTCGTTCGTGGACACGTTTTTAATGAATAACCTACAAAGACTGTAGATTTTGGTGGTATTTCTGAGTTAGCTGGTAGCGGTTCCGTACCTACTTCTGCCAAACAACCGAAAACGTCATCAAAATCTTTGTCCACTTCGACAAAATATTGACCACGAAAGTGATTCGGAACCAACGCCCAAATAATGACGCTAGCCCTGTTTCTATTGGCACAAGCGTCACTGTATAGCGTTGTCCCGCTCGTGTGAATAAACCCCGCCCCCTAAAGTACCTGTCGCCTTAAATGCTAATAGAATAGTCATTAATGTCATTATATTCCATTTTAGCCGCGAGCAACGTAATACGAAATTTAGACTACGTTAATATTTATGAGGCATGAGGTAGAAGTTGTCACAATACATGAGCGGTATTAAAAGTTTTAAATTAGTACAGCAATCATTTTGTTGGTCATTAGGTATTCATAAAAGTTGTGAACCCCGACTTTTTCATCTGTAACTTAAATATCTCAGAAACGGGTAGGTACACCGATTGAGACGTGGTTTATTTAGACCTGCGTTTGCCCTGGTCGCTTAAAAATAACTTCACTGTCATTAAAACATTAGTTAAAGTTAAACCACAACGAATAAATTGGTTTTACGTATTAATCTTCTCCACGTCTGCGGTGGCGTCCATGACGAGCTGTCGGTAGGCCTCCAACAAGATAGAGCGACGACCTAGTAAAGATCGCGGGACCGCGGTGGATGCGGAAAGCACAAGACCGGTGTGAGTGGAGAGCCGCGGGGGAGGCCGCCGGCCAGCAGTGGACGTGTTTCGGCTGACATGATGATGATAATGATGATTAATCTTCTCTTTTAACACCGATTTTGATAGAGCTCAACTAACTTTAGTTTTTTACGTCTGTCGGTGGCAAGGTGGCTCCTAAATGGATTAACCGATTCAGACGGGGTTTTTTTTTTAATTAAAAGCGAGTTTAATTGAGATGGTTCTTGGCTAAGTTTCATCAAAATCGGTTCAGCTGTTGTTGAGATATTGAACCTTATTAAAATGGCAGGAGCTTTTCAACTTTTCTAAGTTGGTTAGGTCATTGAGAACTAACTAAAATGGTCATTTAAATGCATGACCGATCTCAATGTTTCTATTAATGAACTCGCGAAATTAAGACAAGTACCTAATTATATTTTTTACCTGTTTTAAAATTAAAATAAAACGTCTAAATAAAACCACTACTTTTTTTATTCTCAGGTAAATAAAAGAACAATAAAATGTAACAACTCTAAGATGGCGGTTTAAAAAAATCCGAAGTATGATTAGCTAAAAAGCTCCCTTAGGCTGCCCATCCATTGGATCTGTGGGAGATAGCTGGGCCATTTTTTTTTAAAGCTGTAAATACTTTTTTGTTTTTTTTTTTTAAGTTACTTAGAATCACGAGTACTATCGAATATAATAGGTGAAAAAAGTATCCCAATTTTTTTTGTACTTCCATTTTGTTGCTCTCATATATGAGTATTTATAAAAGGTAACGGAATGGAACACAATATTTTGTGCCACTTCTTTTCACGTATTAAAATCAATAGGTTTTAAGTAGGTAGGTTATTAAAACATAAACATTTCAAAATTAAAAAAAAAGTGTGTGTACACGTACAACTTTCTATAAAATGGCCCAGCTAAGTCGTCATTAATCACGTGATATTTTTTGCGTAAATATTTCTGGTACGAAGTATTATAATATTTATAATTTTAATGCAATTCTGTAAAATTAAGGACCGCGATAAAAATGAAGGTTGTTACTGGCTGGCAATAAGATAATACAGCAAAGGTGTAATTACGTGACGGCACCAGTAATGGACAAGGGCCCAGTAATGCACATTAAGTCTTATTTAATAGAATGTAAGGGATAATCATTTATAAAACAGTTATAGGATAGGACAGGATAGTATTTTAAATTAAGAATTAAGTGTCCAATACATGCACAGTCACGTTAAATACACGTGATATCTCATTACACCCGCCTCCCCTCTTGTCAGATTTCGTGACATTTTCCGAACGAACCTCATTTGATTCATGAACGATCCCTAAGCGGGGCGCGAGGATAAATACACCAATCGGAACACGTCATTCTGACAGCCGCGCTCATCGCTGCATCCTATTGGTGGACTTTTCCTCGAGCACTGCATAGCTATCTCGCGCAGGTCTGGTGGACGGGCAGGCTTATAGCCGCTTAGCAAAGCTCCGGTGTTAATTTGATTAAAACTCTTCACGTTTCTGGAATTTATGGCGAAATCGAATAGGAATTTTTGCTGTGGTGAAAAATGCAGATAAGCGGGAAAGCGAAATATTTACTGCCGTTACTTACTGTAAGGGGTCTACAGAGTTGACATTGTAGTACAAAGTACCTATTTTACTTAGAAAATAAGGAAAGATTTATGAAACTGAAATCCCGGAGTGATTACAATTTAAAAAAAAATAAAAATCAGCGTAACTGAAATTCGCGTTACAAGCGGCAATTTGCAAACTTGGCAGTTCATTTTACCTTAATAAAAACTAATCCATTTAAGTTCAAAGGAGCTTCCACATAGTAATTAGTACAGAAATGCGTTCGTTATATCAAACGAAGGTTGTATAATGGACATAATGGTACTTATTACAAAAAAACTATTTTTTTTTTTAAATAATTTATTGAATCAGGCGTTACTTTGCGGAGGTCCATATTTATGAACTAAAAACAATTACTCTTACCATTTTTTTATTTTTTTTATTGAAAGTGAAAGTTTTTTTAGTGGGTGACCTCATGGTAAGCGATCACCGCCACCCATGCGAACCAGCAACCCCAAGAGAGTCACTAGTCCGTTGCCGGCCTAGGGAGGAAAAGGGATAGAGGAAAGGGGAGGGGGATCGGGATGAATGAACTTAAGTCTAAGACGGTATGACGGTATCCAAACCTAAGTTTTTTTAAATATATTCGCTAATATAGGTGATGAGATGACTTTTACGACTCAGAGACTATTGGTACTAGAAATCATTTTTCGATAAAGTTACTCGTTTGCTAAATAAATATGTATTATTATACTTATTATTTGACCGTGGAGGCGTTTTACACCTCTGCTGATTTTAAATTTAGTTTAAATTGACCCTAGAGACTATACATCTCTAAGCCATTGAGATTAAGTATTATATTATAGTATTAATTCTGGGACCCTATACATCCCTTTGTAATTTAATTTTTCACAGATATTTGACCTGGAGACCCTATACATCTCCTGCTCAATTAAAACGTGCCAATAAAGTAAAGTGTTCTGGTTTTGCTGTTCTAATAATTACTTTTTACACTTGTTTCTAAAATACGGTATTTTTTTTTCTCTCTTAATTTTTTAATGATAGAAGGTTTGTGTAATTTTTCTGTGGTTACGTATTGTAAGAGCTAATGTAACTTGTTTTTAGAAAAATGACTTTGTGCCAAGTTTCTTGCGGCGCATTCTTCTTGGCAATCATGGTCTTTCCGAAAGCGCTGGTAGACTAAAAAAAAATGACATGTAAAAGAGCATTCAACTGCCTATTTGCTGAATAAAATTTTGAATTTTGATTATTTAGCTTTGAAGTGCTCATTTTTGTTGGAGTCCAGTGTCCCCCCCCCCCCCCTCTCTACCAGAGAACCTGTTATCAGAAAAATCAGTAGCGCATATAGTGAATTTAAAAGGAAAACTATCAGAGATAAGCAGGCTTTACAGGTTTGGTTTGGGGGTAATAGTTAATTATGTGTGTCTATGTCAGTAACCGATATAAATTGACCGCACACTGCGTTTGTTTGGAGTTTGGAGTAGGGCTCTGCCAACACTGGTTTCGAATAGGTGTGAAGAAAATACCTACCTTTAAATTAGGTATCTACGCCAGGGCTTTTTCGTAATGGCTTAGGAACCCAATCCTGGGCGTGTCCGACTCGCACTTGGCCGGTTTTTTTTTAATGCTAAAATAAACGAAGTATAGAACTCATTGTCTCAAAGCTTAAAACAAATTCTCTCACAGCCAAGGGAACCCAGAAATCATAACAACGTACTGGCTTCTAGTAAATTACCATGCAACGGTCTACTGGCAATAGCAACCAGTGTTTACCGGGCATTAGCCAGCGCATGCGCACCCGCGGGGCACGTAAGTCATAGTATTCTTAGGTAAGGTACAATTTACTTGATGAAGTCATAGGTAGTGGTCATATTGTCTAAATGTCAGTGATTTGAACTTAGCTTAGCTAAGGTATAACCACGTATAACGTTACGAGCAAAGGCAAAAAAAAATAGAAAAATGTAATATTCAGTTGTAAGATCTTATAATTGTCTTCAATGTTACTGTAGAAATAACCTACTCTGTCATTTAGAGCTGTTGGTTCCGCGGAAATAAATAAATAATTAATGTGAATGTATATAAGTTTATTGTTGCAACAAATTGCAATTTTAATTAGAACTAGGCTGTTCCAGATCGGCACCGCTAGGGGCGCTATTTATTTACTTTTTTATGTATTTAAATACATGTTGGTAGCTATTTCTCCAGCGAATCAACATCGCTGTTCAACGGGGGAACGCTGCCACGCTTTTGAACACCATGTCACGGGGGGCACATTTAGATTTAGGTTAGTTTTAAGGTAATTGCATCGAAAGGTATTTTAGTTGTAGTTTATTGTTTTAGCTTAGTTTGATATTAGTTTAAAATAAACTCCTGCTATCATAATAATTACAATTCAATTTTACGTATCTGTCGGTTAGTTTTGCCGAAGTTATTAATTGATAGTAATCAGTTGAAACCGCAACCATTTGGCCTTAATCAGAATTAAATGATTACGGGCACGCTTGATTTATTAAACAAGTCTGGATTGAAATATCATTATAATTAATGACACGAAACGAGAAATTTATATGCGTGATAATTTCATATTACTTTTAACAATTAATAAGATGAACGAGTAACATTGAAGTGTTGTACCAATATTGATACCGCACTGAGTAGTTTTAAACATTTTGCTGCACTTAAGTTTTTTCTTATGTATTTTTTTAAACTTTTTACCACTGTATAAGAAAAAGGCTTATTTATTAGTATAAAGATGTAATTTTTTATGAATTCATAAATACCGTATCATTTTTTAAAGGCCCCTAAATTTGCCGTAGGAAGCTAATTCCATATCTTCATCGTGTGAAGGAAAAGTTCCGCTTAAATGGGACGGTGCTAGACTGTCAAACACGGACCAACCACCCTCTGGACACCAAATGTCAGGGCGAACGTTTCCGAAACGCATATCCTCATTTGCACCTATGAATCTTATTAGCCACAAATCGCGGCTCACTTTCGATGACAAGCGACATGACAAGCTATGAACTAATCACGACGAATTCCCCCGGCCCGCTCACAGCGGGTTTTTTCGTAATGACTTTCCAAGTAAATTATAGAAGGTGAGGGTGGAAGGACAGACGGTTTCGCGAAGTAAGGTTGTGGAACATAGCCGGAAGCAACAATTCAAACAAGCTCTACGTTTGGATGCGCTCAAATGGAAGGATTTGGTGCAGTCAGGAGCAGAAGTAGCTAAGTAACCGAAGCAGTCATAATGATCTAAGCACGGTTCTATTGTTACAGACATAAGAGTTTGTGCAGATCGTTGTGACCGCACAGAGACGGGATCGGTAGTCCATAATTAAGCGGCTTAACCTGCACCTTACAGACACTTTCATAGTAGTCTTACACATCTCTGGACACAGAGTTTTTTTTTTGTAGGGATCCGTACCTCAAAAGAAAAAACGGAACGCTTATCGGATCACTTTGTTGTCCGTCTGTCTGTCTGTCTGTCTGTCTGTCTGTCTGTCTGTCTGTCAAGACCCTTTTTCTCTGGAATGCGTGGAGGTAGGATGCTGAAATTAATATCAAATACTCAAACCTGCGGTCCCTTGAAGCTGTGAAAAAATCAAGCATCTAAGTCAACGCAATCAAAAGATACAGTCATTAAAAAAGTAGTTTCCATTCAAATTGCCGATTTCCAAAAACCTTAAGGGTACTTCCAGCTGTCCTAGAAACTTGAAAGTTGGTATGAGGGTAGCTCTTATAATACAACCATTCAGAAAAGTCTCAAAACCTTAAATGTTTATGTCTATCTCTAGATTTCGCAGACTAATATAAGACCCCACACTGCGTACATTTTGCTTAGGAGCAGGGGTCTGCTAACACTGGACTTCATAAAACACTAGGGAAAGCGTTAAAATCTTTCTACGGAACCCTCTTGCGCGAGTCCGACTCGCACTTGGCCGGTTTTATTTTTAGTCTGTAATTGTGTCCCACTGCTTTGCAAAGACCTCTCCTCTTGACTTCCATATCTCCCTATCCTGAGCCGCATCTGGCCAATCCTTTAATTCGGAGTCTAGGTTGTCTCGCCACCTCCGCCTGGGCCAGCCTCGCCGCCGCTGGCTGTCGTTCGGTACCCACCATGAGGAGAGATCTTCCAAATAAAAATATGACACAAGGCATTGAAAAATTCGTTAGGTACACCAACGTTAAGTATAGCTTAATTGGTGGAGCGTGGTACGGATTACCGAGGTTGCTGGTTCAAGTCCAGCTGCTTAACGGATTTTTCTTTGCATTGTCATTGTGTGTTGAATTTCATTCTATGAATGTTTCATAAAAATAAAAACAAAAATAATCAATAAATCGATTATTTTCATTGACCCACCATGTGGCTGAGTGCGCCCACCTTTCTGAGTGTAATAAATAAGGTAATTTTGGCACCAATTAGTTACTACCCAGACTAGTCAATTACCTAGAGCCTGTTATCATTATCAAAACGCACCGGTTCGGTAACCCTGGCAGAGCGAATGCCTGCGCGCCTTATCTGCTATTTAGGCGGCGCGAGCGCCGGTTGCGCAAAGCGGATTTAGGCTGAAGTTTACTTCTAGTCCTTAGCAACTTTTTGAGTTATCGCGATTTTAAAGTTTCGAACGATGTAATTATCCAGATAATATTCGTGTACATCTTTTTTCGCATAAATCTTTTTTTAAAGTGATAATAAAGACAAGTAAATGTAAGTGGGTGTTTGTAACTTGTATTTATTTCTGTATTTTCTGTACGATAAAGCGTTTACTTACTTACAAGTTACATAAATATTTGTATTTGTAACTGAGTGGTACTTAACTTAATTATAGTCCATTGAGTGCTTTACGTTTTGACATTAAAATGTCGTTTAAAAAAAGTGACTTAGACATTGTTCCTTCCGCGTACCAATTATTTGTAATAATACCATATTATTCGTTACTATTCGATTACGTTACGTAGGATTCGTTGATATAATTTCTAGAAGCTAAAAACTGGGAACTTGCAACCGTTCAAGAGCACTACTTTAACAAAACAACAACAAAAACATCGATTAAATCTGAACTCGATCAAAATGCGTTTCTGTATATTTTAAGAAACAATAAGACCTTTTTCGGCGCTTATAAACATAAATTTATATTCGGCTTTACAATTCAAATTCTATATTAACCTTTGTCGGCAAACTAAGACAACTTTTGTATTGTATCGAATAGGCATGTAACTTTTATAATAAATTTTTGTTACGCACAGATATTCTGTTGACATCAGCTAAATTATGTTGATTTTCTATTTCTAACCACCACAGAACTTACAGTTCTGTATTGAAAAATCTGGTCGGAGTAAATATATAATATACAAATGAATGTTTAATTATTTAAAGTAAGCATTTTACATTATAATGTGGATCTAGCAGCGGGCTTATACATGACGTAAGTAAACATAAAATTTTGATTTTATTAACGAAAAATTATTGGAGTTCTCGAAGTATTTTCAAGAACATGTTTGCAAAACCAAAATATTGATCACATTCATTCATTCTGCAGTTTTTTTATGTCGCACATATAGTAGGTAAATTCTAAAAAAATATTCTTAATCCGTTTTTATGTACAAAAAAATTGCCACCAATCTTACTAGAAAAACAAACAAAATGTATAATTGTTTCATATATTACGGTAGTACGTTACATGATTTTAAAAAAAGACAGCCATTATCCTATTGCCAAAATCATAAGACTAAATCTACGTCGATTGAAATGTTGCTTTCATATACAAGCCCCACGTCAATGAAATGACAAATGACATATAAATTGACATTTATAGCTGTCATTGGCAACAGCTGTAGTCCATAAAGATACATAGATTCGATAGTGCGAGGCCGGTTTGCGCAAGACAAGGCACCAAGTAGGTATATCAAGTACATAGTGGTACCTATGCCTGTCTACAGTAACAAGGCAATGACCGCAACTAGATAACATTTAAGAGCTAAATTACGTCAATGTCGTAGAAAATGGCAAAGGGTCTTGAATTATTTGTAACTACGTGTACCTGTTACCGGCATAGTATTTTCCTGATTGTATAAAACGACAAAAATAGTTGTACAATGCTGCTACGCTAATTGAATAAAGTGCAACTGTTACAATTAACCGTAAACCTATAAATCTTCGAGACAGTGAAACAGATTTATATTAATTACGATGATTTTTTTAAACTAAGGTTCATCTATCAATTCAACTTGTTTTTTTTTCTATTATCAAGCTAAATTGCTCCCAAAATAAGTTTTATAAATAACTAAGGCAATCAGTAAACAGAAAAAGCAATTTAAGATTATTAGTGGCTCAATGGCCTCTAAATCTTATTAATTTCTTGCATTTCCCATCATTAGAAATTCCCAATTTCAAAAGAATTTACCTAGTTCCCTTTAAGGTTTAAACTCTGCCACACCCCGCATACATCAACAAGGTGAAACTGTCAAATATGAATCTAATACTACACCCACATTATAAGCGACATATTACCACAACCAATGATTTACTGCATGTAACATATGTATGTAACATTACGCTATATCGATACCTCTCGCGCGGTATTTGTTCCAAGGCCGTATCCACCCGTTCATGTATTTCTCTTTCAAATAATAAAATTACTTGAGTTAACCTACAGTTAGTAGGTACGTCGGTTTAATGAGCAGTAAAGCTTTGCAACCATTTGTCTGAGTAGAGTTTAACCGCCGCTATACCGCCTGGACCTTTTTAATTCGCCAGCAATGACACGAAGGTGAATTGAAAAGTTTTGAGCCTGAGGTTGATAATGACATTAAAAAGAAAAAATAATACTGGCACGTAAAACTTAGTTATACATTATTTTTTATCATAACTTAGATAGAAACCATCTCGATTAAACCAGCTTTCGATTTAAAAAAAAGCCGCGTCCAAATCAAAATTTCGTTTAAGAGGTACGATGCTACAGACTATGCTACAGATACACTCATACACAGAGGGTCAAGCACGACTTGTCGAATCCTGCGTAACGTCACGGTTATCGTATCGAGATCGAGAAACCTCATACTAAATTTTAGTTCCGAATACGCTCACGGGCGGGCGCTGTTCCAAACGTCATACAAACTCGACAACGTTTACTATTCGATTTTACGTGACGCAGGATTCGAAAAGTCGTGCTCGACCCACAGATCAAACTTATAACATCCCAACGTTACTACTCGATTACGTTACGCAGGATTCAAATATTCCTACTCGGGCCTCTTATAATGATAAGATGCACGTACGGTCGCCAACATTCCTGACTGACTATTCGTGATCTTTATTACTAGTGACATAACATGCAACATAAAATTCGAACTTCAAAAACCTTAAAATTACATCGACACAGATAAAAATGACTACTGACCAGTTAAAGCATAATTGACGACATCTATTAAATATCGGTCTAACTTCATTTTATACAGTGTTATCACAAATAACGCGTCTTTTCGAAAAATATATTTTTTTTTCAAAATTCGCACCGATTACGTAAATTACCTATTTAATTTTTTTTAAATATTCTAAATAAAGGCCTGGTGCCCAGCAGTGGGACGTAAACATGCCGATGATGATGATGATGATTATAAAAAGGCATTTTATAATATTTAATATATATTTTACATATTTTAATTCTAGCCTATTAAATTCTCTATACTTACATTGGTGTATGTCACAAGTCAAAGTAAATTATGCTTATGATGTAGTAACAGAATATTAATTGCAACTTGACTTACTTGTGATGCAGATATCATAAGCATTAAATAGAAGAAAAAAAATTAAACATAGAAAAACAAGTTAAGGTGTTATAGATACTTAATGTATTTATATATTTTGTTTTTATCGTTTAAATAATTTACAGTAAGGCTCTAAAAAGCAGCAGACAGCGTCTGGGCCAGGGAAGCGCCTTAACGAGAGCACGTTTGGTAATTATGATGTGTTTTTTTGTCGATTCGTTTTTTTTTTTTATTGGAAAATGTCCAACAATTTGCTCACGAGGTCTGCAGTTCGCAGAGCCACTATCAATATGTAAAGCCTCAGTTGCTTATAAAACGACGACGGAAGTAAATCATGTAGCTTCCTCTAGTGAGAGCTAGCTCCAGTCTACATAAGTAATGTATCTTGGCAACCTTAATTGATCGTACACTCAATAGAATTTATTTTTAGACAATGTTAACCTTTGCAACAAAGTCCTTTGTGCCAAAAAAGGCGCTCCGACATTGTTATATTAAAGTATCCCGCAGCCTTATCTCTGGGAATCACAATCGCGTTCATTTTGTATGGGCTGACAATTGGTATCGGAAACAGCTAGCTGTCACAGTCGAACAAAATAGTCGTTTATGCAACTCTACATAATTAGGCCTTAAAACACTCGTGTGATCCTATTATGAAACTCGGCCTCGCCTCGTTGCAGAAAAACATACTCGTTATGTAACAGTTGCATACATTACTCTAACTAACCACATAATTATTACAAGTACTCTAATAGGATGGGTTCAGAAGCCGAAAGCATAATAAAATTTAAACCATAGACAAACAATTATCAAGCTGATGTTTCATATGAACCATTTTTTTTACATACATACATACAGTCACGCCTGTGTCCCGGAGGGGTAGACAGAGACCACGGACTTCCACTTGCCACGATCCTGACATACAACCTTTGCTTCCCTTAATCTTATAACATTCTTCATGCATGCTCTCCGGTTTTGGGTACTCCTGACTCCTCACCTGTCCTTTTTCCAGAATATCACCGATTTGATCGGAGTACGTTCGCCGAGGTCCTCCCTTTCCCACTTTTCCATCCACTCTCTCTTCATGCACCCTTTTTGTAAATCTGCTTTCACTCATTCTCTCTACATGCCCAAACCATCTTAACATGCCGTTCTCAATTTTCGTCACTACATCTTCACTCACATCGCACTTCTCTCTTATCGCATTATTCGTCACTCCATCTCTCAAAGTCACACCACACATACTTCTCAACGCTCTCATTTCCACCGCATTCACTCTACTTGGTGTTTCTTTCCATTTTTTTTAAAGACCCATTTTTAAATAGTTTTGGTTTTTGAAGAAAAAAATTGACTGTTGCAATGATGGTCATTAACTACGGTTTCTGAACTCATAATAGAGGACTGTGCGACTGTGATAAGTATGTAAATAAACTGACATTTCAAACCGATGACGAGTGTCAAATAGTTACGCAAATACCCAGCAAATATAATAATATTCAGTAATACTTAATCCTAATCAAATCACTACACTGTATACTTTATCCAAAAAAAAACCCTACATAGTGCCAACCTTGCCCCGCTCTGGTCCGTTTAAAACTACTTTCCACGTTGCACAAGGCGTGGCAAGGCCGCGCGCCGGACCTGCCACGTGGGCTTGCGCACGTATGCGATCTATAGATCATTAGATCTTAATGCCGGACTCAGAGACAGTGGCTAGAGCTAGTAAACTCGGGCGTGCAGCGGTGCTCGGGAAAACAGCGCAGATCTTGGAACAAAGAGCAATTCCAATTTCTTTTAAAATAATAAGCGGACTGTATAGCTAGTTTCAGAAAAAAAGTCTCTGCTGCTTTGAACTCAAAGAAAAACCGGACAAGTGCGAGTTAAACTCGCGTGGAGAGGGTTCTGTACGTTAATTACTTTTCCCCTCACTACCTCGGAAAGCCGTCTTTTATCATTTAATACAAGCGGGTAAAATCGCGTTTTATCCACTATTTGAGAAAGTAATTTGACCTTGAAGTGGAGCGTGTTTAAGTAGCTTTTGACAGATAACAAAACGTAAATACGCTCATAATAATGGTTCGTTCGATATTAATTATCAAAATTATCATGAAGTAAATAATAAATGGTTTGAGAATTTAATAAAAAATACCAAATTTAGCTTTATTTAATAAAATTCTATAAGAAACATTTGTTTTTTTTTTATAATGATGTTGAATATAATTTTGAACGCACAAGTTGAGTCGGTACAATTTCTAAATGCATCGTCAGAAATGTCAACATTGTCAACAAAAAGTTCTCACAGACTCTCCGACTCACGTAAAAATACACAACTTCCAGAGTTTTATGTTATAATGTCGTAAAAAAATTGTGATTCCAGCGATGAAGATTTATGTTTATGAGCTGTTTTTCTTTAATGTCGCGCTTTCCTCGCTACAGTGAGGTGTTACACACGGGTGCAAATGTATTTTACTTCTCGTGTGTTGAAACACTCGTTACGCTCAGAATTCTATTTTAGAACCACGAGCGAAGCGAACTATAAAATCCTTTCGCTTGCTTGTGTTTCAATTCCACACTCGCGGGTAAAATACAACTTTGCACCCTTGTATAACAAATAACCATTAAATACCAATTTAGTATGTTACTAATAATGTCATAGATTTCTTATAGATTTTCCTGTAATCTTAATCAAAGAATCATATTCCTGTCGGGTTTGAAACTTTGGGTCCATGGGGTCCCAGCGCTTACAAGCTTATTTCTGAGTTACAAAAGCGCTTAGTTGATGCAACTTGTGACCAAAGGGCTGGCAGTTTTCTCTCTCAAAGAATCAGCATCGCTATTCAGCGAGGCAACGCTGCCAGCCTTTTGGGCACTATGCCACGGGGGCCTTATTTAGATTTAATTTAGTTTTAAGTTGTAGTTTATTTAGTTTAAGCTTAGATTTAATGTCATTGTAAATTGCTTTTATTATGTAAATAAAGTTATTCATAAGAATCATATTTAGCACTTTTATTTTTTCAATATTTTCGGCTCTGTAATTTCGGAGTTAATGGAATGGATGGTAAATTTTTGTTCTTTAATAACTTCTTTCTTTTGGTTACAGTAAGACCGCCTATTGTCTACCATACCTGTTTTTCTGTAATCTCCTTGTACTGTTTTGTGGTTTTCAATAAAGAATATTTGTATTGTATTGTATTGTAACTTCAATACTTTGAGATGCTCACAATGAGCCCTTTTATTTCATATGTTGCTACATACAGTTTGCAAAACTTTTTATTTTATTATATAATTAACCCCCCAAAATTGACCCCCATTTTTTAAAATCATTAAATTACGTTACACGTCCGTCTTTGGGTCACCGACTTACATATGTGTACCAAATTGGCTGTGACGGACGGACAGACAGACACGCGAGCCATACGGAACCCTAAAAAGTAATAAAGATGGCGCTTACTAGCTACAGCAGAGGGTCGAGCGCGACTTTACGAATGCTGCGTAACGTAAAATCGAATAGTAAACGTTGTCGAGTTTTTGTATGACGTTTGGAACAGCGCCCGCCCGACCGCCGATAACCGTAACGCTACGCAGCATTCGTAAAGTCGTGATCGACCCTCAGGCTTATTATTTTAAAGGAACGCAACATTGTATAGAAACTGCCAGTTCTCTTGGGTTTACCATCCTTGATGGACGTGAACAAACCGGCTGTTTTATTTTATGCATTATACTTACATCATTAGTTTTAAAGAGACAGTGTCATAAGTAGGGCGGAGCTAGTAGTCATAGGGCGATGACCTCGGCAGAAATGGAAACGGGATCAAATTTTAGGTTTCCAGGGCTGTTGAAGAAGTTCACATGGGGGCAAAGACTTGACAAACTGATAGATATTCGTAAATGATTACAGTTTTAAATGATTAGCGGTTAATTGCATCAGACATAAATATCGGGAGCTCGTTAATTCGCTGCCAACATCCCGTTTTCATTATGTCTAAATAAATGATTGTCATTCTGTATAGTGACGAGCATACCCCTGTGGTGAGGTGACGAGTAAATATATGTGCTATTTGATACTTGAATAAACATTTATTTAAAACAGGAAAAACGCAATGTTTTTTACACGACTGGTTAAATAACTTTAGTGTTTTGTTTTACCACGTCGGTTTAACATTCAATCCGTCCACTTTATGACGACGCCAAAATGTCTGTCGCACTTTAATAAAAAACGTTAAATGCCTCTTAAATGTCCTGCCCGTCAGTTTTTGCGCATATTTGACCACAAACAAACCTCAGTGCCCCGAGCACGGATATTCGAATCCTACGTAACGTATAGGTAATCGAGTAGTAACGTTATCGAGAAAACTTGAATGACGTTTGGAGCAGTGCCCGCCGTGAACGTACCTATTTGGCACTAAAATTTAATATGAATTTTCTCGATAGGGATACGATAACGTTACGTAGGCTTCGAACATTCGTGCTTGAGGTACAGACGCATTAGTGGCCTGTATAAATTGTCACGTACATACTTTCAATCTCGTCTGGCTCGCTATTTTTATGCCGTTGACCGTATCGAGAAGAGCAAACATTTTTTATATCACGAATTTGGGAATGCCCTATTACGCATTCTGATTAGCATACAATTGAGTCCGCGGGGTATGTCATCGGCGAACTGTGACAATGATTTATGATATTGTGATTCACTAGCTGTTGAAAGCGACTTCGTCTGCGTAAAGTTCGGTTTTCGCTGACCCATGGGAAATACGCAATTTTCCGGGATACACGATACGATAGTATGTTAATCTAGGGTAAGAGCTATCTCTATTCCAAATTTGAACCAAATCCATCCAGCCACGCTCACTCACAATTTTTCACATTTATAATAAACTAGCTGTTGCCCGCGACTTCGTTCGCGTAGATTTCGGATATCGCTATCCCGCGGGAACTATATGATTTTCCCTAATAAAAAGTAGCCTATGTTATTCCTCAATAGTCAAACTACCTTCTTACCAAATTTCATCTAGATTGATGAAGCGGTTTTCCCGTGAAGAGGTAACAAACAGACAGACAGAGAGACAGAGTTACGCATATAGTTAGTTAGTTTCGCATTTATAATATTAGTTAGGAAGTTAGGATGATTCACTAGCTGATGAACGCGACTTCGTCTGCGTACAGTTCGGTTATCGTTGAACCATGGGAAATACGCAATTTTCCGGGATAAAAGATAGTATGTTTTATTCTAGGGTAAGAGCCATCTCTATTCCAAATTTGAACCAAATCCGTAAAGCCACATTCAATCACAAACTTTCACATTTATATTAAGTGGTTCTATTGAGCTGTAGACAACGCGAACTAATTTTCGTTTTTTATTAATTTTTTTTAAAACCGAATCGGAAAAAAAGACCTATAAATAACTATAATTATCGAACGTGCTCACAAGATTTTACGAGAATCAGAGGATCGAGCACGACTTTTCGAATCCTGCGTCACATAAAATCGAATAGTAAACGTGGTCGAGTTTGTATGACATTTGGAACAGCGCCCGCCCGTGAGCGTTTTTGGAACTAAAATTTAGTATGAGGTTTCTCGATCTCGATACGATAACCTATAACGTTACGCAGGATTGAAAAAGTGCTCGACCCTCTGTACGGTGAGAACAGCCGGACTGATGGCGGAAGGACTTACGAAAGAATTTGTGCCCAAGCTGAAGCTGAAACGCAGACCTTTCGCGCTCGCTCGGTCAATTGTAGAAGATTTTTGCGAGATGGATATTTGTGATCAAAACTATGCGTTGTTAAACTAGTGATATATGTAGCTATTTATAGGTAAGCAAACAATATGGTGTAATTAAAAGTTCAACACAGACGGACTTCCCTAATTGGATTGATTCAATATTTAATCATATTCAATTATTTGCTGATTGCTTCAAGATAAACGTAGATTAATTTTCATCATCATCATCATGTCTCTACACACAGACCGGTCTTGTGCTTTCCGCATCGACCGCGGTCCCGCGATCTTTACCATGCCCCAATTTCACCAACTTTACAATTGTCAGTTTTCAATGACAATTCGGTGTCAACTGCTGACTTGAAGAGCTTTTGTTTTTTAAAATTGTCATGTAAAACTGACAATTGTAAAGATGGTGAAATAGGGGCCAGGTCGTCGCTCCATCTTGTTGGAGGCTTAAGGACAGCTAGTCCCGGACCCAGCTAGCCCGGTCCGCTATTCGATTAATTTTATTACAAGATAATCCCAAATCATTTACGTAATTTTGAATTCAGTGATTGTAAAAAGTTGACAGTTTTAAATGATTCGCGGTTAACTGCATTAGACATAATGAAAACGGGATATTGATTGGGATTGTTGATGATGCATGCAACTGCATCAAAATATCGGGAGCTCATCAAACCTATAAGGTAATCGCGGCCAATATCCCGTTTTCATTATGTCTAATATTGTAAAAAGTTGCCTACATTTAAGTTTCAAGAATATGTCCTGTTTAAAGCTATTTTTTATAAGTATCCGGATAATAAATGACGTTAATGTAAATAAACACGATACGTATACAAACCCACATCAAGATTTTTTTGCTAACGCTTGACACTACGTTGTTCACCAGGATTCGTTTTTTGCTGTCAGTACATCATGTCGCTGCATGTAGGTCGACGTACTCGTAAGATCCGCTTTTATAACACAAGGAATTTAGTACTAATTTATATTTTATCTGTATTAAAATTAAGATAGATGTCGAGTAAAATATAGCGAGCTATAAAAATAACACTGAATACGCCATTTAGTTTACAATTTATGCAAAATGTAGAGCCAAAACCATAAATCCTAATTTAAGCTACGATTATAATACAAATTTAAGATATTAATTAGCGGATGTAGAATTGAACGAATTTTAAAGATACCGAGTTTTTTTTATTGCAAGGTCATAATTTTATATGAATGTGGCAAAGATAATTTGCATGTAGCGCGCTGCTGTGAGTGGAATTTGAATTACCTATTTCATTGCGGATTTACTATTCATCGTTTTAAATACTCGAAACTGAAGCTGTTTTGATATTGACAGCTGACGACTGAGGATTTAACATGTTAACGCTAACGCGATCGAAACGTTTGTTGTGACGTCACACTAAGGGCTCAGAGTCCCGAGTACGAATATTCGAATCCTGCGTAACGTAACGTTATCTTATCGAAATCGAGAAACTTCATACTAAGTTTTACTACTCGATTACATAACGCAGGATTCGAATATTCGTACTTGGGCCTCTAAGCGTCTCTAAGCGTCTAAAACGTGGTAGTGTAATCAACGGCCAAAAAAACGTCTCGATCGCGTCCGCGTTTACGTCGGAATTACTATGGGCAAGTTGGCAGCGTCACTAGAGGCACGTATCGCCAACAAACAATTGACAACATTTTATATTTTTCACACCTGGAAATTAATATAGGTATCGAAAGGGCTTTGCCTCCTGAACACAGCACTATATTTATAAAAAAATAATATTACAATTTTTTTTTAAATACAAGAGAATAAAACAAAATTACCAATTCTACCAAAACTACGCAAGAATGGGTGTAATACTTTTGCCTCTTTCACGAAAAAAAAATAAGCAACAATCACACGTAGGTTTGACAATGTCAGATAAATGTAACATCTTGGTTTTGTTTTTTGATCGTGACGAGACAAAGACAATTGATCCATCCTAGCGTAGTTTCGGAGTTACGGCCTTTAATAAAAAAAATAATTACAAATCCTAATGAAAATTTAAAACCGTAGGTGTGCTCCTCTTTCAAAGTAGAATACAGACAATTAATCAAATTATAGTCTCAAAAATATGAAATGTTGTCAATTCTCATACTTTTTGACATCCGTCGTGATCCTTTTGGCCGTTGATTACACTAAACGCTCTGTACGCAGGCGTAAAACGTTCAATTATTTCTGTCAACTTATAATCGCTGTTTGCTGTATCGGGTATTCCCTAATGACAGGCTGTGCGGCTGCTGATAACGCATGAGTGTAAATTACTGAGTACCTTCTTATCAGCGCATCACAAGTGTTTACCTGGAAAACAAAAGTATTTGTTACTACACAGAACAATTGCGTTTCTATGTTTAATTTTAAATATCGTTATGTTGTTTTTTCAGAATGCCTAGCCAAAGGCAAATTTGAAGCCGTTTGCAACTATGAAAAGTGGGTAAAAATGGTTAAGATTTGTCTTACATATTTGGAAGTGAAATTAAACATAGACTTGTAATAATTATGCCATAGCGATTGAACAACCAGATAACGTGAATATCCCAGTCACGCTACTAAAATAGATGGCACCTTAAATTTCAATTAGTTCCAATAAAAGTGAGAAGAAAGGTGTGTATTTACTGAAATTAAAATGTCAAACACAAGAAAAAGTTTCTCAAATCGGTTGCATAAATACAACTTCCGACTCTCTTCCTTCGGACTTCGGTCCCCAGGCATAACATCTGCCTGGAGAGAGATCTCTCTATTGGAGTCCTCCCCAAAGTATATTTAGACTCCGAAAAGAGGTTAACGTTACCAAATAACATGTTCCAAGTTCGCAAACAAACCCATTGCAGTTGCAAGTTTTTAATTAACAGAGTTTGGACAGCTAAGCTTCTTTCCAGATTAAGTCGGGCGGCGACCGCCGAAACAAAGAAATATACTAATTTAGTTAAACTCTCTTGGATAATTCGATGGCGGCGAACGTACACGAACCGAAACAGCCTTTAGTTTATCTTTGGCTTATCGTACAAAGGCCCAAATACAAATATATTCCAAACTTGTAATCGAGTAGTAATGTTAACGAGAACTTCGTATGACGTTTGGAACAGCGCCTGCCCGTGACCGTATTTGGAACAAAAACTTTGTATGAGGTTTCTCGATTTCGATACGTTAAGATACGTTACGCAGGATTCGAAATTCGTACTCGGGCCTCAGCACGCTCAAGTCAATTTTTTTTACGTTCCAATAAATTCACACTAAAATTAAACTGTCACACAAACAGTGGTGGTCACTTAGGTAACATGGTGACCCACTTGATCGTTTGCCTACCTTATCGTATGAAACAAAAAAGCCTAAACACGCATTATAATCAATGTTTCTTTGACCAAAAATGGTCAGCACAATATGACATCTTTTTTCCTGGAAGAAAGCGCGAGTTAACAGTTTCTTTTGTTTACGGTCTATTTTTTTTTGTGTTTTATGCTGTGTTTGTTTGTTTTGTGTTTGTTCCATTTGTTTAATCTGATTCTCTCGTAAGCACTCGTTTCAAAGTAACTATCTACGTGGAATAATGATGCTGATTAACACTTTTTCTTGAATAAACGGCTACAGCTGTTACAACAATAGAACTAGGTACCCACATAGACCTGTTGTATTTGGGTGTCCGCACACACAAGCGTTTAAATCGACGATATTAAGATATAGAAGAAAAAACACGTTAACAGATAAAGGGCGAAAAGTTATAATTAATTACCATCCCAAATCCATAGTAAAAAACCGGCCAAGCGCGAGTCGGACTCGCGCACAAAGGGTTCCGTACCATTATCTCTAAAAACGGCAAAAAAATCATGTCTGTATGGGAGCCCCACTTAAATATTTATTTCATTCTTGTTATAGCGGCAACAGAAATACATCATCTGTGAAAATTTCAACTGTCTAACTATAACGGTTCATGAGATACAGCCTGGTCACAGACGGACAGACAGACGGACGGACAGCGGAGTCTTAGCAATAGGGTCGTTTTTACCCTTTGGGTACGGAGCCCTAAAAAACATGGCAAACAGCCAAACACACCTACAGTTAAATTCTCACAGGAGTTACCAACTCACAACTCCCTGTATCCATTGGAGGTTAAAATCAAACACTTTAATACATAAACGCTCAATCGTATCGATAAATACGTAGCGTGGATAATAAATCCAATATTGCGTACATTTGTTAGTGCTCATCTCCGCGGCACGCGAGGATTGTCGCCCTTATCCAAGATTAAATTCGCTTTGAATTATTAGGAGATATTGTTATTAGGACTAACTTGTTGATTTGTGATACATGAAATGACGAGCGAATGAGTAGACACTGGTTATGTGGTTCGAAATTTAAAATAACTATTTGTATAAGTAGTAATAATAATTACACTAAATGCTGTGATCCGTGCCGGCCCGACAGACAGCGCCACTAATAAGTATACTTCGTTTTTTAGGGTTCCGTACCTCAAAAGGAAAAACCGGAACCCATATAGGATCACTTTGTTGTCCGTCTGTCTGTCTGTCTGTCTGTCAAGACCCTTTTTCTCTGGAATGCGTGGAGGTAGGATGCTGAAATTAATATCAAATACTCAAACCTGCGGTCCCTTGAAGCTGTGAAATAATCAAGCTTCTAAGTCAACGCAATCAAAAGATTCAGTCATTAAAAAAGTCGTTTCTATACAAATTGCCATACTTTGAAAACCTAAAGGGTCCAGTTGTCCTAGAAACTTGAAATTTGGTGTGAAGGTAGCTCTTATAGCACAACCACTCCGAAAAGTCTCAAAATCTTAAATTTTTATGTCTGTCTGTAGATTTAACCAATCAATATAAGTTGACCCCACACTGCGTACATTTTGCTTAGGAGCAGGGCTCTGCTAACACTGGACTTTTTAAAACAGTGGGGAAAAGCGTTAAAATCTCTCTACGGAACCCTCGTGCGCGAGTCCGACTCGCACTTGGCCGGTTTTTTTAGCATTAGAAAGAAGGTAAACAATCAACGAACATTTTTTTTTCTGAAAAGACCATAACGATATAAATAGTTAAGTTTCAGTGTTATTTAATTGTTACCTGCTGATATCTATTTTTAAAAAGCGTTTTTCAATAAAAAAGACACGTAAAGATTGTTTACCTTGCATTACAAGCAAAAAAAATGAAGTAAGTATAATAAGATCCAAGACAGTGCACTGTCAGGAGCAAAGTTTGAATATGGAACTACTAGTTGAGCCAGAGACAATAAAACCAGCCAGTAGCCAAAACAACGCAACGCAGCATACGCTCGTAAAAAAAAGAAACAATATTAAAACATGTTTATTTTAAGAGAGAGAAAGCGAAAAAGTTTTTTTGCTTGGAATTAGAACTGTTAGTGTCTCATCGCTGTCCCTAGGGAACTATGCATTTTTCGGGGATAAATGTTTTAATGTTCATTCTCCATTCTAAATCTGAACCAAAAACTCCCACCCGTTATAGCTTGAAGAAGTTACACACACTCACAAACTTTTGTGTACACACACAACGCATAATAGAAGCATTCATTCAAAAGTTAAGGTTATTTCTTAGGAGTTTTTCACCTCTACAAGCCACGCTTACTTATCCTAGGTTATAAATAAATAAATAATAAATATCATGGGACAAATTGACACCAATTGACCTAGTCTCAAACTAGGACAAGCCTGAACTATGGGTACTAGACAACGGATAAACATACTTATATAGATAAATACATACTTGTATACATATTAAACATCCAAGACCCGAGAACAAACATTCGTATTCATCATACAAACATCTGCTCCGACCGGGATTCGAACCCGGGACCTCAAGCTTTGTAGTCAGGGTCGCTAACCATTAGGCCATCCGGTCGTCATAAATAGGTAACCGACTTTTGGTCCACCGCATAGCCAGGAAATTTTGTGAGCATGAAGTTAATGTCTAAACATCAAAAGCTATATACACCTTCGCGTGTACACAACTCTGGGCGCTTGCAGAGAGGAGATATGAGTGACATATGGTAGCAATTTCATAGGCCATTGGGTAAGGGGTTAGTTTTTTGGCTAAATTAGGCAAGTGTTCGATGCAGGATAATAAGGGGGATAGGAAAATGAAGGCCAATAATGTTTGCTGTTACATTGTCTCCGAAAAATAGATGTTGACTGTAAGTACACTGCAAAAAAATTCAATGGTGTGTGCGGTGTTTAATAAAGAGTATTTGTATCGTGAAAAAATTCAATAGTTCAAAAACGGGTGATCCGATTTTAATGAAACTTGGCTAAGAACCATCTCGATTAAACTAGCTTTCGATTAAAAAAAACCTCATCGAAATCGGTCCATCCGTTTGGGAGCTATGATGCCACATACAGATACACAGGTCAAACTTATAACACTCTCTTTTTCGTCGTTAAAAACAAGCACTGGATCAGCGTAATAACAGCCTAAGTCCTGTGCCAGGAGACCGTATACCTACCCAGCAATTGAAACTTTATGCACAGGATAGAGACGTAACCGAGACGAGACATTTTCTATTTTATGTTTCAAACTAGTTTCCGTGTGCTCTGAGAGGAAAGACCACCGATTAGTCCGAAATATGTCGGGCATGTCTACATGTCTACTGACATACGTGAGTGGTCCGTTTATTTCAGTACGATAGAACCTGACGGTAGTTTCATGTTAAAATTTCAAGGCTCTTGAAAAACAGGCTCTTATTTTTAAAGAAGCTCCTTTAGGCACATTTTTCAGCCAAAAAAATTAAGGTTTATGGTAGAAGTGAAAGAGCTCCTTAACTCTCTTCATCTAAGGTCAAAGGAATGCAAATAATTGACGGTGGTATATTAAAGGCGGTGTAAAACACAGTAAATTATAATTTAACAGTAGTACGGAGTCCGCTATTTCGTCGGCGTAAATTTTGGTTTTCGCTATCCCGCGGGAACTATACAATTTTCCAAAATAAAAAGTAGCCTATGTTATTCCTCAATATTTAAACTATCTTGTTACCAAATTTCGTCCAGATTTGTGTAGCGGTTTTTCCGTGAAGAGGTAACAAAAAGAGAGACAGAGTTACTTTCGCATTTATAATATTAGTTAGGATCAAAACACTTACCCAATTGGGCATTTTCAGAAAACTGTGTAACCTTTACTTTTTTCGAATAACCTAACAAACTTATATCTGCTCAGAATCACGAGGACTATCTATTTAAATAATAAAAAAAAGTTTCCCGCATTTTTTTGGCAGTTTTGTGACGCGTTTTTACATACATTTTATATGGACAGTCCCAAAACTGTCAAATAAATTTTCTATGGAAAAAATGGTACACAGTTTTTGAAAATGCCCAATTACCTACTGTTACAAATCTGTTTGCTATCGTCACACTGATTTACATTCAGCAGACGCCGCGGGATTAACCTGCGCCTACTCACCTCACGTTATTACCGAATGGCGCAGTTCCCTCTTAATGTACCTACTACAACTACAAGCCACTAACTACCTAATTATTATTTATGTGTAAGTACTGTTACAACGAAAAAATACTATTATTTAGTACCTACCTACTTGTGTGACTTGCTAGTAATCACTAATCACGTGCATGTAATATCAGTAGATCCGTAAGTACTATTTTAGAAGTAAGTTCAAACATTTATTACTTTAATAAAGATTTTTTCATTTTTCATTTCATTTTTAGGGTTCCATACCTAAAAAGGAAAAAACGGAACCCTTATAGGATCACTTTGTTGTCCGTCTGTCTGTCTGTCTGTCGGTCTATCTGTCTGTCTGTCAAGACCCTTTTTCTCTGGAACGCGTGGCGGTAGCATGCTGAAATTAATATCAAATACTCAAGCCTGCGGTCCCTTAAAACCGTGAAAAAAACAACCTTTTAAGTCAACGCAGTCAAAAGATACAGTCATTAAAAAATCTATTTCCATTCAAATTGCCGATTTCCAAAAACCTAAAGGGTACTTCCAGCTGTCCTAGAAACTTGAAATTTGGTATAGCACAACCACTCCAAAAAGTCTCAAAATCTTAAAATTTTATGTCTGTCTGTAGATTTCACAGACCAATTTAAGTTGACCCCACACTGCGTACATTTTGCTTAGGAGCAGGGCTCTGCTAACGCTGGACTTAATAAAACATTGGGGAAAAGCGTTAAAATCTTTCTACGGAACCCTCGTGCGCGAGTCCGACTCGCACTTGGCCGGTTTTTTTCATTATGGCAAAACATTGGCAAACAGTCAAGCGCAAAAATATGGGTGCATTATACAACTTACGTCAAAAATATGTCCCATGGCTCGACTTATGTCGGCGAATTAAGGTTGTGGTATTGTTGTGGATTTATTAAATACATATTTTTGCACTTGATCGTACGATCTGTAATTAATATGTCATCATCATGTCAGCCGAAAGACAGCTGAGTGGAGAGCCTTGGGGGAGGCCTATGTGCAGCAGTGGACGTCTTTCGGTTGTCGATTAATATGCGCATGTTAGTATTTAGTAGGTAAACCAAATATGTACATTACGTACATATACGAGTGGCAGAATAAACTCTCTAAGTACCGTCCTTTGCAATCTACTTATAAATATGCAGATAAAGATTATTTTTCTAAAATATTGAGTGAAACCTCTTTCCCCAGTGCCCCGCAGACTATTTGGGACATTGGATCTTATTACATAATATCCTAAAGTGCCCAGGGCCACAAATAGGTGAAAGGCGGCCCTGGAATGAATGAGAGATCGCATTAAGTTTTAAGTTATCCGTCCTAAAGAGAAACCTAGGTTTAAGGAAAATTTAGAAGTAGAGGATCACGACCCAGTATTTTTGGCAAGAGTAAACTTGGGGGCGATTGCGTAACGTAAAATGCGACGTTTGGAACAGCGCCCGCCCGTGAGCGTGAGTGTATTTGGAACTAAAATTTAGTATGAGGTTTCTCGATCACGATACGATAACCGTAACGTTACGCAGCATTCGTAAAGTCGTGCTCGACCCTTTGTGCTCCAGAGCAATCACTGGCTAGATTTAAGCTTTGACACTAAACCAACAACAGTCTCATATGGGTAGGATTAAAAGAGGTTTGAGGTGAATACGTCCATTTCAATTAAAATTTGTAGGTTATGCTAACAACTAGTGGCTCTGCGAGTCGTAGACCTCGCAAGCTAATTTTTTAACTAATTTCTTTTTACAATTTCCAAAAAACTGATTCGGCAAAAAAAATTTAACCTGCTCATATAATTTTGAGAGAATCGGTGGAGAAATGCGACCTATAGAGATGAAAAGCCGGATAAGCATAACGAAAGCAATTTTTGCCCAATGCCAAGCTGAAATGGAGACGCTTCGCTCTCGCTTCGCGTTCACTCTTTCAACAAGTTAACGTAGACGTAGTAATAAAGCACGGCGCACATCATTAGGATGTTTCTAGCAGAAATTGTTATCGGCCAATCAATTGGCGGTGGGTCCGATGACGGGAAAATCGGCGGGAGCGAGATTTCTGGCAGAAATAACTGATAATGTGCGCCTTGGCAAAGTAGCTCGAAAATCACTAAGTAGTAAAAAAAAGGAAACATCGACGTTTACAAATAGTATGTGAAATCTCTGTTTTCCATCTGTTTTTGTGCTTTTTTTTTTATTTGATAAATAGAATTAAACAAAAACCGGCGTAAATTTTTAATCAACAAAAATTAACACACGCCTCATAACTCAAAACCTTTTTGGACGAAAATCGCGAAGATTAAAATTTTATTACACAGTTGTTTGACCTTTCCCTAAAACAAACATCCAAATATTGGACACTAAAGTATTTTTAACCGACTTGTAAAAAGGAGGAGGTTCTCGCTCGTCGGATTTAATTTTATGTATGTTCCCCGATTACCTACTTACAGATGGCGGGACCGATTTGGTTTTTTTTAAATTTGTTAATATTTTTATTTTGTTTGAAAGGGTATTTCTAGTTGGTTTATATTTATTTCATCAATTAGTTAATACTTATTAGTTTGTACTTATTAGTAGGCATATACCTAAGGTGTAGAGTTTGTGAAGTTAGGGCTTGTAGAGTTAGGGCTCTACATGAGATCTGACAACTTTTTGACAGTGCCATTATGACCTCGTCTGGGAAACATTTTACTTGAAAATGTTTTTGATGGGATGCATTTCCGTGGGTCTATTTTGCTGTGTGTGAGTTTTGCGTTATTAACTTGCTGTAATACTGCTTTTCAATCCACGGGTTTTCAATATTAAAGTAAAGGCGGCATTGGGAACTTGAAACAAAAGACAATTGCGTTCACTGTTCCGCGAAAAATTATATCTCGAATGCCTACAGTTGAATAAAAATGTTGCTATTTAAGACGAGTAATTATCATTGCGACAATTATCTCAATCACGCCATCTCTGTTCGCAATTAGACAACTTTACTTGCCCATTGTGACCGCAATTTAGCTGTCAGACCAATCGTAAGAACTGCGCAATGATCTGTCAAGAATGTCAAGACATGTACTAATTCTGGCTAATTAGTGCAGTTCATAGTTATCTTGCTAACCTACAGTTACTAGGTTTATTTATGTATATGCATAAATCACTAGAAAACAAACGAAAGAATCTAAAATATAAAGTCGAAAAACCAGAACGGGATAAAAGAAACAAGACAGCAAGATTCTACAACACTATTTTGACACGTTTCTCCCAATCAACGCATTATTTCTCCGGATTTTTAAAGCAATTCGATTCTTTGATCTTACGAATCGCGAAAAACTTGAGAAAATATGATATTGGGTGTGTAAGTTTTGCATATTTTCGATTATTCGAATTTCGAGCCAAAAGCGAGTGATCTATTATCTATGCCAGTGTTGCCGTTCAGGGATAAAGAAAGCCATTCATTATCCTGCATTGCAATCTACGGAAATTTTATCTATGTAATTTTTTATTGATAACTTAAAGCAAAAAATACGTGTCGGACTAATTAGAAATATTACTTTTTTACTCAGAGGATATAATATTCCACGCGGGCGGAGCCGCGGGCGCTCTCTAGTCGTGTATAATATACTCAAAGTCATCTCGGGTAGTACAAACAACAGAAGAAAAAATACAGTACCTTAATGAAATAAACATAAATACAATCTCTATGCAAATAGCAGTTCTCCGAAACTGCATTCAATTAGTTACTGTTAATAATCTTCATGGAATCATGCAGTACGTAAGCATTGTATTTTCCTGCTTTGCAACTTTTTTATGTGTAACAAGAGGAAAAAGTACGGTATCTTTTACCTTATTCATTTTCTCTAAAGTCCAGTATTTTGTTAGATTATCCGATGCGGCGTATTCAAATAATTATGCACGGCGAAAGTAAACACTATCTAATAATTGCGTATAGTATTTTAAATTAACTTTCACATGCTTGATGGCCGGATAGATCACTAGTAATATTATAATTGTAGCGGGAGAGCCATACTGTAGCTACTTGCTGCCGTATGAATGGACCGGCTCGTCCGGGGAAGTACCACCCTCTCGCAGAAAATTTGCTTAAAGCAACAGCACCCCTGTTGCGTTTCGTTCGGTCAGTGAGAGTGCCGGGGGCCCGATCCCCCCCCCCCTTTCCTCTATCCCTTTTCCTCCCTAAAGGCCGGCAATGGACTAGTGACTCTCTTGGGGTTGCTGGTTCTCATGGGTGGCGGTGATCGCTTACCATCAGGTGACCCGCTTGCTCGTTTGCCTCCCTCTATCAATAAAAAAAAAAAAAAAAAAAAAACCGTGTAACCATCCTATAGTATAACCATTTATTTTCTGTGAATGAACGATTCATTCATTCATCATAATTTTATAATTAAATATTAAATACACTGCTACAATAATCAAGCTTCAAAAATAACATGACTCACTTGTGATTGCGGTTTTATATAAACAAAACAGGCAAACGAGTAATCCTAATACTAACTATCCTAACTACCTCTTCACGGGAAAACCGCTGCACCATTCTAGATGAAATTTGGTAAAAAGATAGTTTGAATATTGACGAATAACATAGGCTACTTTTTATTCGGGAAACTTATATAGCCCCCGCGGGATAGCGATAACCGAAACCTATGCGGACGAAGTCGCGGGCAACAGCTAGTTTTAAATATTTTATCTACAGGGAAATCTAAAGTCAAACACCACGTCTAATTCCACATTATGCAGGAATTAATCTCGCTGAACCTTAGGCGTGTTTCGCCACGTTCAGTTTTCCTCCGGACCAAAATCTGCATAATCATACACTTAACGCACTAGTAATCCGCAACGCAACGCAACGCAACCTTGCAACACGTTGCTAATCAAGTAATGATTCGTTTGCTAACTAAATAATAGCTTCATTCTTGTTGCTGTAGCGGCATCCATTTTGGCGATCGATATTTTGAAGAAAATACAACGGTTAATTAAATTTTCTAAAGAAAAAGCAAAGAAATCCCACTAATCCTACTGAGGGTCGAGCACGACTTTACGAAAGCTGCGTAACGTTACGGTTATCGTATCGAGATCGAGAAATCTCATACTAAATTTTAGTTCCAAATACGCTCACGGGCGGGCGCTGTTCCAAACGTCATACAAACTCGACAACGTTTACTATTCGACATTACGTTACGCAGCATTCGTAAAGTCGTGCTCGACCCTCTGATTATGAGGATGGAATGTTTGTTACTTTGTTACTCTTGCACGCAAAACTAGTGAATACATTTTGGTGAAACTTTACAGTAATAAAATATAGCTTGAACTTCAGAATAGACGTACTTAACTTAGGCCACATTTTATCCCGCGAAATGTGAAGATTTGCGTGAAAGAATAACAAATATCCTCACTTCCATCCTCGCCAACTTTTGCATTTTAAATATTGCTTTCTTAGGATAATATTACGAAAGGCATGTACAGCGAATACATCATTATACCGATTATGGCAACACCTTACCCATTCCCCAGGTAAACCATTGGGATTTCAGATAAGTCGCTGAGCAAATGCACAGCAACTGATCGCATGAAAGCTCACACTCTCATGCATTTTGCTAGCTCACGTGCCATTTCACGTAAAATTTTAAAAGCCTGCAGTTTGGAATAACGATTATTTTTTTCAAAAATGATGCTGGCCACGCACGCTTTATAAAAAAACATTTTCGAAACTAGAACGTTACAGAGCTGGTTGGTGCGCCGATGTCACGCGCCAAGGATAACCGAGCTGCACTATTTACAGAACAATGTAACCATTGTGCCGCGGTAATCCAGACCTATATCATCAGTATTGGATGCAGGTGGAGCACTAACGTATTTTATTAGTAATTTCACGTAGTAGCTACTGGCTGCGTGAAAAATAGAGTGTGGAATAGTTGTTCTTCTAGCGACGACGCAACCTAACCTAACAAATTGTACCCATGCTCGTGGTACTGGTAATAGAATGGAAATAATTATTATTATTTACTTCACGTAGGTAGTTTTAGGTACAATATGGTTAAACGAGTACGTAAGTTAGTGGATATCTTACGTATATCAGTGAGAAGATCCCAACTCCTAATATTGTCAGAAGTAAAGTATATTAGAGTAACGTATTTCGATAAGGAAAAGCAACTTGTTTCCGTCGAGGTCAACGTCCTCAAGATCCTTCGCGATCATTACTCATTTAGGTTATAAATTTTCCCGATTGCCTTTGCAATTAACTGTTCGCGCTGAATACTTAACGAGACGAATAAATTATACTAATGTTGGCTGATTATACATGAATATAGTTGTTACACATATGGCGAAACGCTGTAGGAGGTACCACAGTAAAATAAACACTTACCCTGTTATTCATAAACCTATATTAATCTCTGTAATCTCTTTGTACTATTTTGTGGTTTTCAATAAAGAATATTTGTATTGTATTGTATTGTATTGTATATTAACTAAAATGCCGTTAAAGTTCGTTTGTCCTTTTTTGTCACATTGAAATTTCCGTTAGTAAGAAGAAGACAAAACCTATTTTAGCTAATGGAGGCTTGAGTGAAGTTTATGAATAAGGCCACAATTCACCAAGCCATCAGTATAAATTATGTAGAGGTAAGTATAAGAAATAAAATAATATCCATTAGTTGACCATACGAACGAAGTGAGCAAAGCGTTTCAATTTCAGCTTGGACTAATTTTATTTCGTACTAGCTGTTGCCCGTAACTTCATTCGCGTAGATTTCGGTTATCGCTATCCCGCGGGAACCATACAATTTTCGCGAATAAAAAGTAGCCTATGTTATTCCTTAATATTCAAAGTATCTTCTTACCAAATTTATCTAGATTAGTGCAGCGGTTTTTCCGTGAAGAGGTATTTAGTTAGGAAGGAATGTATTAGTTAAGAAGTTAGGGTAGTTAAGATGTCCGACGTCTGTCCAGCTGTCCCGCGCTGTCCCGCTGTCCCGCGCTGTCCAGCTGTCCCGCTGTCCCGCGCTGTCCCGCTGTCCCGCTGTCCCGCGCTGTCCCGCGCTGTCCCGCTGTTCCCCGCTGTCCCGCTGTCCCGTGCTGTCCCGCTGGCCCGCGCTGTCCCGCTTGTCCGCGCTGTCCCGCCATCCCGCTGTCCGGTTGTTCTTCTCCACAGGTCGCATTCACAGGTTCAATTTTGTAAGCAGGTTCGCTAATAATATAGATCTTTTTCTCGATTAGTTTTTTTTGGAAAAAAAGGAAAAACATTCAAAAATGAGGTCGTGAGGTCTCCAGCTCACAGAGCCACTATAGTTAATTATTTCAAACAATACTTACTTACCATAATAAGTCAACACACATTATACGTAAAACAAACGGAGCAGCTTAATCGTAAATCGGCATTTCACAACGTTATGTCATCGAGCGAGTCGTTCATCTCAGTTGCAACTGATCTGATGCAAGTCCAGTAGTGCCAACATAAGACGCGAGCGTGCTATGCATTCTAAACAATACTTTTTATTGTTTGGAAAGTTTGAGGCGATACCGAGCATTCTATGCAGTCTGTAGAAGCGCTGCATTCGGAAAATCGCCAAAATCACCTCACGTAATTAATGGACGCCCCTTAGATTGTAAATTATTTACCTACTTCGCATTTGGCTCGAAAACCGTGGTGCGTGAGTCCTTCTGGCTCTTGACTGATTCTTTCATTTAAATCTTTCCAAAGTCATGGCAATCATAGTCAAATAAACCGACCACACATGCGGGTAAGTCAGTCGAGTTTAGCCCGACATGTTTCGGAGAGTCCGTAGTCCTTCTTCTGGAAGCACACGCTTCGGTGTGGTTGCGACTCGGCTTAGCTCGGGCTCGAGGAAGAAGGACTAAGGATTAGCCCGACACATGTCGGACTAAACTCGACTGACATACGTGAGTGATCCGTTTGTTTGACTATGATTGAATCTCACGGTAGTTTCATGTTAAGAAGTTGGAAGTTGTCCACAATTAAGCCCAATTACACCAAGCAATTACATCCCTAACGATATTAGCAAAGTAATCATGTTAAATCGGGAAACAATAACAATTACTTATATAACCGCACATTATAAGCATACAATGAGTTTGCGATTACTGCAAAAAATGTAATTAAACTACATTTGCAGTTGGAGCACGGCACTGCAACACAACTACGCATACACATGGCCATAATAACTCTTTACTGGCAGTAGCTAAATGTAAGTATTTCTTGCGTGTTTGAAACATCTTGAGCATCAAAATTTACCCGAAAAGGGATCATCCATTAATCACGTGTGGCTCGAAAGGTGGGGGGAGGGGATTCAGAAACATCACGAAATATCACAAGGGGGAGGGGAGGAGATTGTGGTGAGATATCACGTGTACACCTTTGTACCAAAAGACGTGATTTTGGGTAGGGTGATTTTAGTCTAAAACCTCACGAGTATCACCAAGGGAGGTAGGGGGTTCTAAAAAACATCACAATCACGTGATTTGGAATCCTATGAGATCGTCAATCATTAATCACCTAAATAATGTATCAAAACTTAGTGCTACGAAATTTTAGTACTCACGCTCACGGTGGCGCTATTCTAAACGCCATACAAATTTTCTCGATGGCCATACTATAACGTTATCTACTAACTGATTTTTGCTGAAAAACTCGTGCTTGAGCTACTGGAATCAATTTGTATACGAACGTACAAAATCCCAGACATCCGTTCGGCTATGCTTTCCCTTCCCAGTTAACTAGTATTCCAGATATTTGCAATCCAGCGGGATCTGTTGGAAGTGTGTTCAGCTTCATACGTGACTCAGAAAATTATAGCAATTGCAAATCCCTGGTGACCATTATGGGCGATTGCTAGGTCTATAGGTCAATTGTAGGAAAAGACCAATGTGTGGTGAATACTAATGGAACACTCGGTTATGGAGAACAGCTCACACCTGCGCGTAACCTATCACCTTTTGCCACTTATCTTACGTCATATCATTTATAATTCTCCGATTAGCACGTCAGGTGACTGCTTAGACAAATTCTGTACATCTATGTAATAATTTTGTTATTATGTCCTAAAGCCTATGTGATTATAGAGAACCTGAGTGATGAGAGAGCTTCGCGAGAGAGGGTTCGAACTCCGGTCGGTAGGTCTAGCACCACTCACAGGGCGACTTCTATCTCGCGCGAGAACAACCGTCCGTCCTTTTCTGTCACTCAGAATGCAACGGGACGGGTAATATAATCTCGCGCGACAAACAAAGTCGCGGCCAGTCGTGCTAGCCCTGCAGGGCAGATACTTGATATGATGAGTATACGAATGATTCTTCTCAAGTCTTGAATGTTTAATAATGTCTACATGTAAATTAAAGATAGGCCACGCACCTATTCAGCGCTGACAAAATGCGGCCCTCATTCATTAGCTGTCATTAGACTGGCATAATGTCAAGGGATACTAAGTTACCGAATCACCCATAATTGCTTGTCCGCGCGCTGTGAAACGGTGGCTTATCTGTCTATTTTTATATATCAATGCTTGTAAATTTTATCTATGTCAGTATACTTTCTGTGTTGTCTAGAACCCATAGTACAGAGTACAGTCTTTGCCTAGTTTGGGAGTACGTCGATTGGTGTCATAATTGTCGTATAATATTTATGTATTTATTATTTGCTTCGCTCTCGTGGCAGCACTTTCTATCCTCTTTCTATTCTACCCTCCTTATACCTTGTCTACTTCATAAAGGGCACCTCTATGCAAAATTTCAGCTTTCTAAGTCCAATGGTTTGGGCTGAGAATTGAAGAGATAAGTCAGTTTAACTACAAATTTACCTACTTAAGTTTGTTTACGTCTAGCCTCACTCTGCTTATGCGTCTAAATCTCACTCTAAACCCGATAAATCAGGCATATACATGTTCTGTGATTACTTGTAGTGTTTGCGAACTATGTGTGAACGCATCCCAACGCGTGAAATCAAAATTAAAAGTTGTTTGCGCTAATCACTATTGCGGATTGAATGAGACAATGTATTCAAACCTTTTGACCCACACTGAAAATGGACAGTAGACACTCGCTTAATATTCGTCTCTCAGTGAGTTTCCTGCCTTATACATCACTTAGCAAAAGACTTTAATTTAGCCAGCCGTACAGGTTGCGATGGCTATCCTAAGTATAATTAATACCCGCTTATACGATTCGTAAAAGGCAATGTTAATGGGAACAATTGCTACGCAAAGACCAACTGTGCCGGCAATAATTAATAAATTTGATATTGAAAGGTTCCAGGTTAATTTAATTACCTACTCACAGTACTTTCACTGCATGTGTCAATTTTAAAAAGTAAGTCCAGGTTGAGATTTTTAAATCAGATCAATAAGTAAAACAATTGAAAGTGTTCAGGTGTAAATTTTTTAGGTATTTTCCTTAATGACAAAATTGATATTGATATTTTTTTGACAACCGATTGAAGTCTTCATTCCAAAACCACAATATAAGGAATGTATCTTAATTGGCACATTACAATCCCTATCGGTTTACGCCACTCACAGTCTGCAATTAGGGTGTCTAGACCGAACTCAAATGTCAATACATCAGCGAACAATGCCGGATCATCGACGCTTGCGCAACTTTACTTGTCTTAATATCATGTTGAGAAATTCGGCCTTTGCGGTACATTGGGGTAGACGGAGTGTAGTTACGACGATAGAAAAAGAGGGGTGTTATAAGTTTGACCTGTGTATCTGTGTATGGGATGGGAGTATGTGTTTGGAGCATCATAGCTCCCAAACGAATTTATTAAATCGAAAGCTAGTGTAGTCAAGATGGTTCTAAGCTATGTTTCAAAAAAATGATTCAGCCGTTTTGAGATGAGAGTTCAATAACTTTTGAATTAAATTGTCGAGGATTTAAATTTTTTCTAAGTTGGTTAGGTTAGGTTATGGAAGAGAAAAGGTCAGCCCTGAGCATGTATAAATACAACTTAGAACGGTCGAAAAACCCTAATTTCTATTTAAAAGTACAATGTCGCAAAAACGGCTAAACTTAACGTAAACATAACTTCAAAACTAATACAATAAAAAGAGCGTCTGAGAGTCGAGCACGACTTTACGAATGCTGCGTAACGTTACGGTTATCGTATTGAGATCGAGAAACCTCATACTAAATATTAGTTCCAAATACGCTCACGGGCGGGCGCTGTTCCAAACGTCATACAAACTCGACAACGTTTACTATTCATTTTTTTGTGACGCAGCATTCGTTAAGTCGAGCTCGACCCTTGTCTCCATGGGTCGTGCGCTCCCAGGGAAAAGAATTAGTCCGAATTAGCTCCTAGGTTACGAATTAGTCCGAAACATATAGGCTACACTCAAGTTATATACGTCAGCGATCCGTTTTGTTTCGCCATGACTGATCGATTGTTTCGCGTCACATCTAGATCATTATCGGAGCTTGTCAACCCTCTTGCTTACATTATGAGCCGATAATGAACGAGCAGATGGGACCGGAGTGGGCTCGTGCGTGTAATTCACGCCCACTCACCTCTCACCCCGCCGCGATTTACATACAATTTGCATTCATTTATTATTGTATCTTAACTGGCCAAGATTATTCGGATTAGTTACATGATACCTTGGGCGCGGATTCGAAGTTAAGGTCAACATGCCGACACGTTGATTCCAATAATTAAAAATAAATAAATAAAATAAATAAATTTCGTGGGACAATTGACACCAATTGACATAGTCCCAAATTAAGTAAGCATTGTTTGTTTTGGATGGATTTTCAAACTGTAGACCTCAATTTTATAATTTGTGTGGCAAAAATCCACCCCGAGGGTCGAGCACGACTTTACGACGTTACACGGTTATCGTATCGAGATCGAGAAACCTCATACTAAATTTTAGTTCCAAATACACTCAAGGGCGGGCGCTGTTCCAAACGTCATACAAACTCGACAACGTTTACTATTCAATTTTACGTGACGCAGGATTCGAAAAGTCGTTGTCGACCCTCGGACATGAAAAATAATTAAGCCTCTAGTATAATTTTACACGAGAAACCATCTCGATAACGTCTCAATTACTATGGGTAAATCGGCAGCGCCTCTACCTATTGACAACATACTATCCTCACAATATGTAATAGATTAACGCTATCGTGATCGAGACGTATTTTACTGCTGGTCGTCGATTACAATGAGGCTCTTTTAGTCTCAAAAAATACTAATTCAAGCACTACCGAGTGCAACCGTGACGCGACAAGTCATCGCTGAATCAGCAACTGTCGAAAAACTACCAGCAACAGATAGCATTGAAGCAGACAGTTTCGTCAGCCCTTTGTGGTGGTGCCTTTGCGCCGCTAAATGTGTCAAAACAGTAGATTAGCACAACTCACAGTGCGACTTCTATCTCGCGCGAGAATAACAGTCTGGCTAGCACGACTGGCCGCAACTTTGTTTGACGCGCGAGATTATGTTACCTTTCCCGTTGCATTGTAAGTGACAGAAAAGGACGGGCAGTTGTTCTCGCGCGAGATAGAAGTCGCACTGTGAGTTCTGCTAGACCTACTGCCCGTCCTTTTCTGTCACTCAGAATGCAACGGGACGGGTAACATAAACTCGCGCGACAAACTAAGTCGCGGCCAGTCGTGCTAGCCCTACAGGCGCGGCGGGGAACGAGAATAGACCCAGTCTATCTCATGGTCTATGAAAAAATGTATGTTTTCACGCAACCCCTCTCTACTGCCACACGAATCAACACGTGTCAGACAGACCCAACTATCACCGACACCACTACACTATAGCAGAGCTGACGCGTTTCGGAACTCTCTACGAGCCCATTTTAACCCCCCACGCAAAAAGAGGGGTGTTATAAATTTTATCTGTGTATCTGTCCGTAGCATCGTAGCTCCTAAACGGATTTGGATACGGCTTTTCATAATTGAAAGCCAGTTTAATCGAGACGGTTCTTAGCCAAGTTTCATAAAAACCGGTTCAGCCGGTTTTGAGATATTAAGTTTTGAAATGAAAGTGAGTGTGGTGAGAGCCCGCTGATGCCTTCAGTATGGCCAAGTTCGGGAATCAGAATCCGGGAGCCCGTTGATATCGTGGAAAGTGAATTTTGTTATAATGTGTAGTAAGAGGCAAAATATAACCCCGACATTAAAAAACCTACAAAAAGGGTCTTCTCATGTCGGGATTTTTCTTAAAGCACCAAAGCAGCTGTTCAACGTGCTACCAGTTATTCCAATTCGAGCCGTGTGCGCAAAGTAATTGTTTTAGCTCATGAATATGGATGTCAAATTAGCGTAATGTAACGTAAGAGTAAGTGTAATAGAGTATAGTCGTGACAAATCTACCCATCATCGCGATAACTAGGCCAGCAGACAACTCCGCCGCATTACTAATATTCAGGTATGTGAAGGCCGCACGGTATTTTTGCAATGATTCGAACATGAAAATGCATTGTACACACAATCACCCACCGCAGTGTCTTTCAGTGTGTGAAATGCATTTTAGCGGCTAGGCGTGCGATTGCGCAGTGTTGTAGTGACCGCGAAGTGTGGCTTACAGGGGTGTTCTGAGAATACAGAACAAACTAGAACTCGCGAGCGTGCCTACAACCAAGCCCATACTTCGAATCGTTCCCCGCAGTTATCTTAAAATTCAGGCAATTTCTAGATGGCGCTAAGGTCGTAGCCAGCGGGTCAAATAATAACAAAACAGCGGTTCTAATGTGTCACTCAAGCAAGGTAGATGGCGCTGAATGTAAATAAGAACGATTCGAAATATGGGCTTTGTCAATCCGTTTACTCATGATCTCAGTAGGAGTATCTTTTTGTATTTTTTCTCCCAATTTTTTATTTTTACGGTTTTCCCGTGAATATCAATTATATTTTTTATAAACTCACTGAAACATGAATACACAGAAAAAAACCAGAAAAATGCCAACCCCGGGAATCGCACCCGGATCCTCGACACTCCGGGTCGTGTGCTTTTCCCCTACACCACGATTGGACATCTGTGTATTCATATTTCAGTGAGTTTATAAAAAATATAATCCGTTTACTTTCGATGATCCTTGCTACAACTGAGGCAACTGGAAACTTTGAACAAAAAGTAAAACATTCAAAAACCGGCCAAGTGCGAGTCGAACTCGCGCCATCTAATGGCGAGTATCGGTGGTACTAGAGCTATTTTTTTTTGTCAAGCTCAATGAGATAGCTGCCTAGTTACACTACTCGTCCACAGATGTCATTGTCTAAAAAATCATGTCTGTTGTATGGGAGCCCCTCTAAAACATTTACTTTATTCTGTTTTTAGTATTGTTATAGCGACAACAGAAATACATCATCTGTGAAAATTTCAACTGTCTAACTATCACAGTTCATGAGATACAGCCGGTGACAGACGGACAGACAGTTGGACGGAAAGCGGAGTCTTAGTAATAGGGTCCCCGTTTTACCCTTTGGGTACGGAGCCCTAAAAAAGAAGAACTGTGTCCCTTTTTCTCAGCAGGCATCTTTTCCTTATAGATTTCTGCCATCATCAAATCCAACCAGTTCATAATGATTTCCTTATCAAACGGAAAGAAAAACATACCCGAAAACGCTTGCGCTCTAAGCATTCTGGTTTTCACTGAGCCTATACTGATTGTGCTGATTCCGGTCCAACGCGTTTGATGCAAGGATATGAAGGGTTTGCCTGAAAACCAGCGCTGTAGCAGGCTCCTGCTGCAGCATAATGCTGAGCCAAATTCCTTTTCGACATCATCATTTAAGTATAATTTTAGTAACTTTTTGTATTGGTTTAAGATAAGAGTCAGTGTATTTTTTTGATGTCGAATAAAGTTATGTCTAATACGAAACATTTCAAAATGGATATTTCACTGTTGCCTTAGATCAAATTGCACGCAAGGCCAGACGTTGGATGCAACGCTGAAGCGGCCTTGCTTTCTTAAAACTTTCATCTAGACACTGAGGCCCAAACACGAATATTCGAATCCTGCGTGACGTAATCGAGAAAAATTGTATGACGTTGGGAACAGCGCCCGCCTGTGAGCGTATTTGGTACTAAAATTTAGTGTGGAGTTTGTCGATTTCGATACAATGGCGTTACGTTACGCAGGATTCGAATATTCGTACTCGGGCCTCTGTTCGATGAGAGATAGACACGACGCTATTCTATTGTAATTTTTACAACTGTCCTGTAGAGCATATTTAAAACATATTAAATAATCAAAACAAACAAATACATAATACATTTCATTGGGATTTTATTACAATGTTTTCAGTTAAAATCTGTAATTTATACTTTTAATACTCACTGAAACAAGAATAGGTACACAGAAAAACAGAAAAATATGGCTAACCCTGGGAATCGAACCCCGATCCTTGACTTTCCGCGTACCCTGACACTAAAATTAGGTTCGCTGCCGCTGAGTCGTGCGCTACCAGAGGAAGAACTACGAATTAATCCGAAACATGGGCTAAGCTCGTCTCACATGAGTCAATCAACCTTTCATTGCCACTCGTTGCCATGGAGATGGCCCCTGGGCTACCAATATGGTTTTCTAAATAAGACCCCACTCCCCTGAAAGTCAGGATTTGCGTGCTTAGGAGATAAAGCTAGAAGGAATTGGCATATAACCGAAACTCCTAACGTTTGATGGAGTGGTGCCTTAGGAAATCTTACTTTAGACGAGTTACCCAGGGGACATCTCCATGGCAACGAGTGGGAAAGAAAAGTTAGTTGACCCACAAGTGCGAGTGATCCGTTTACGATATGATCGAGTCCACTGTAGCTTCATATTTTCAAAGACTTTAATAAGCTAACTTTAAGAACCTTAAATCTTCTATACCTATAAAACAGTACCGTGACTGACTGACTGGCTGACAGACAGACAACGCACAGCCTAAACCACTGGACCTAGAGGCATGAAATTTGGCAAACATACATATAATTTAGTATTTTATTGTTTTGATTTCATGAAATTTGTAAAACTAACTTCTTCCATATACCTACCGTACACTGTTTATTTACCCTAGGTGATTAATTTAGTTTGTAAATGATAGCTCGTTTAGCCTGAGATACAGGGTTCATCGTAACCTTAGTTCAGGCACACGTGTTAAGTAGATTTCAGCAAAACGCTGTATTTATTTTACTATCTTGTACCGCAATTTATCTGAATAAAATTATTATTATTATTATTATATACCTTGTGTGTCCTAGAGGTGCACTAAGAAAGGATTTTTCGAAATTCCCACGAGATAGAGAACTTCACGGGGCAAAGCCGCGGGGCATAAGCTAGTGTGTTCATAATTCATAATTTCGTTTATTGGATGAAAACGGGTACAGTAGGGTAAAAGGTTAAAACAACGATTATTAATTAACTTTTGCGGGCGGTAGGACCTTGTGCGAGGTCCGTCCGGATCGCTACCACCATCTTACTCGCTAATCCTGCCGCTAAGCAGCAGTGTTTGCACTTTTGTGTTCCCGTGTGAAGAGTAAGACAGCCGGTGTAATTACGGGCACAAGAGGCATTTCATCTTAGCTTTCTAGGTAGGCAACGCATCTGCAAACCCTCCGGGGTTGCAGGTGTCTATGGGCAGTGGTGATCACTTACCATCAGGTGACCAACTTGCTCGTTTGCCTTCCTCATCGTATAAAAAAAATAAGTATTAAAGAACATGACCGTAATCTACCGTAAACATGGTCTACAATATTGGAACTATCAAACATGTGACGTAATGCTAGCAGCGCACGAGTAAAGCCGCGTAATGGCGGTTGAAACCTACGCTCCTGGGAAATCAGTGCCGTGCTATGTGGCTCATATTAATCTATTTCTGTAAATAGCGATTTATATTTTGGTTAAAACTGCGTTAAGAACCGAGGATAAATCATTGCGGATGATTTCACCCACACGCTTGATCCCAGAGGGTCGAGCACGAGTTATCGAATCCTGCGTAACGTTACGGTTAACGTATCGAGACCGAGAAACCTCATACAAAATTTTAGTTCCCAATACGCCCACGGGCGGGCGCTGATCCAAACGTCATACAAACTCGATAACGTTTACTATTCGATTTAACATGACGCAGGTTTCGAATATTCGTACTCGGGCCTCTGAGGGTGCTGACGCGGTGAGCCGGAGTGCGTTAAAATTGGAGAGGTTATTTTAAAGTACGGTTTTCAATGACACTTTCTTAGTATGTTGTGCCTATTTTTAAACCCAGTAGAAAAAGAGGGGTGTTATAAGTTAGACCTGTGTATCGGTGTATCTGTCTGTGACATCATAGCTCCCTTACGGATGGACCGATTTCAATGTGTTTTTTTTTCAATCGAAAGATAGTTTAAACTACTTGTTGCGTTTCGTTCGATCTGTGATTTTCTTTCTTCTCTATCCCTTTTCCTCCCTAAAGGCCGGCAACGGACTAGTGACTCTCTTGGGGTCGCTGGTTCTCATGGGTGGCGGTGACCGCTTACCATCAGGTGACCCGCTTGCTCGTTTACGGATTATCGTCTGTTTCTAGAACACCCGGTACAAAGTATTCGTTCTATATTTTGCTTAGTTCGGTATTCATATTTGATTAGCCCACGCGTGGGCGTGGGAGGGATCGGGCGCCCGGGGAAATCAGCGGCACGCTCGCTTACCCCCGCCACCGATTAGGGAGGGGCACTTCATACACCAATTGATTTTAAGCCCCCGAAAAATGGCGGTGATACAGATTTCTATGCGTAGGTTGAACTCTCTTAATCCAGCTGGTATGTTGTATTCTTGCATGGAAGACAGCTGGCGAAATTACTGCCAAGTGGCATTAGGAGTGGAACTTTATTTTAGTACTAACTTTGGTGTAATGTTATAGCACGTGACACAGAATGGCGTGGATTCGGGTTCGATTCCCGGAGTTAGTCATGATTTTCTGGCTGTGTGTGAATTCTTGAGTACTTTAAGTATAATCAGTAAAAATAAAAATAAATTAATGTCTATATTGAATGAATCATTGAACTTTTAACATGAAACTACCATGAGACTCAATCATAGTGAGATAAAACGGATCACTCACTGCCTCGTCTCGCTGCCGCTGGGCCGTGCGCTCCCAGAGAAAGGACTACGAATTAGTTTTAATTATGAATCATTGAAATTGATAAAGTTTCATACAGAAGCGCGTTGATGTCTTCTTCGTTAATACTTGGCAAGGTCAAATGAAGATCTTCGGTAAAACTTGATTGTGTAGCTTAAAACATACCGAGAGCTGTTAAATTTTAACTAACACTGCCAAAAGTTCATCAATCCCGTTCCTCGTGATACCTAAGACTTGTAACACACTTTTAATTGGTATAATTTTACAGTAGAGCATCAGACAATAATTGTTCGTTTTAGATTCGTTTCTTTCCACGTTCCGAATAAAGGATAATTTAATGCTTAATGAATAAAAGTTTTTTTTGGTTAAGTAACTTTTTATCACTTAAGACGTCTTCGAGTACAGGGGTTATAATATCATCATCATCATCATCATGTCAGCCGAAAGACGTCCACTGCTGGACATAGGCCTCCCCCAAGGCTCTCCACTCAGACCGGTCTTGTGCTTTCCGCATCCACCGCGGTCCCGCGATCTTTACTAGGTCGTCGCTCCATCTTGTTGGAGGCCTACCGACAGCTCGTCTCCCGGTCCGTGGACGCCATTCGAGAACCTTCTGACCCCATCGGTAATCAGTTCTGCGAGCAATGTGCCCCGCCCACTGCCACTTAAGTTTCGCAATTCTTCGGGCTATGTCGGTAACTCTAGTTCTACTGCGGATATTATAATATAACTCAAGTTAACTCTTCCCCGCTACAGACGGGGGCTCGTCCTCTACTTGAGGGTAGTCCTTGTAAGTTGCTTTCCGGGTGTAAGGATCAAACATCAAAGGTGGATCCCTCGTCAAATTTAAATATTTACACACTCAGCTAGCAATGAAGTCTTTGATAACCGGCTATGTCTCACAAAACAGTTTCTTCAACGGTTTACTCATGTTTGCCTAAAAACTTTTTCCAAGCTTCATTCATTTCCCAAAATGCTTTTTTTTATGAAGCTATAAATATTTTAGGATTTTTATGAAAAAAACCTGAGCTAACCTATAGGGGGCCAATCAGTTTTTCTTTGCAACTCGTTGCCATGGAGATGTCCCCTGGGTAACTCATCTAAAATATGATTTTCTAAAACCCCACTCCCCCGTTTATTTACAGTTTCTAAAAAATATCAAGAAGCAGTGTGCGTCTCGCTGCCGCTGGGTCGTGTGCTCCTAGAGGAAGGACTACAGATTAGTCCGAAACATGTCGGCCTATACTCGACTGACATACGTGAGTGATCCGTTTATTTCACTATGATTGAATCTCACGGTAGTTTCATGTTAAAAATTCAAAATAATTATGTTTATTTTATTGGCAACATAATCTGAAAGAGGGTCCTAAAAGTTCTCATCGCCCACAAGTTGACATTTAGTATGAAGTTTCCTGCCATCCCATTGGCCAGGCGTCGGTTCCTGATCCTCGTCACATTAAAATATTTACGCAGTTGATAATGAACTGGCAACACTGCGTCACGGTTAATAAGGTCGTGAGGCGGGTGAGAGTTGCCAACTGCCCCTAAACTACGAAATTCGAAAATCGAAGTTCGTATCGTGTCGTCCCGCTCACTCTCGTGTTATATAAGAGAGGGACGGCAAGTTCGAATTTTGCACTTCGTAGTCGGGGGGCTGTAATTGCTCACCTCAGTATGGGACGGGTTAATAAGTATTTTGTATCTGTTACCCGAGTAGTAAGATAAACAGCTTTTATTTTTAAATCGAGTATTTTTTGACATGTTCAGAATCACAGAACTATAAGGTTGGCTGGTAGAGACCCCTAAAGGGACAAGTCCGCCTTTGTACTCGAATGTGATTGTTGTTACTTGCGTTTTTATCCTGTTTTTTTGTACAATAAGTATTTACTTACTTCATCATCATCAGCCTATTTACGTCCCACTGCTGGGCACAGGCCTCCTCTCAGAATGAGAGGGCTTGGGCTATATAGTTCCCACGCGGACCCAGTGCGGATTGGGAACTTCACACACACCATTGAATTGCTTCGCAGGAGTGTGCAGGTTTCCTCACGATGTTTTTCCCTCACCGAAAAGCTTATGATAAATTACAAATTAATGTAATTTCGCCCATAAATTCCGAAAAACTCAGAGGTGCGAGCCGGGGTTTGAACCCACGACCCTCTGCTTGAGACGCGATAGATCAAACCACTAGGCTATCACGGCTTATTTTTTACACGATTTACTTACTTACTTACTATATTTGTATGTAAACCGAGCGTGAACATTTTGCGTAGGTGTTCTGACTACACGAGTGCAATTTAACGAGGAAATACCTCGATTATACCAACCTGTTGATACCTGTTTTTCTGTAATCTCCTTGTACTGTTTTGTGGTTTTCAATAAAGAATATTTGTATTGTATTGTATTGTATTATAGGTCCAACTTTTGTGGTGTTTGAACAGTTAATTGTTGGACTGTTGTTGCGTATTAGATTTTTAAAATCTGACGTCGCACTCGGAAAGCGGTCGGGAGCTGGCACACTTAATTAAGTTCTCAACTTAATTAGGTTCTCAACCCTTACATACACTTTTTCATTCTACCCCGATATAGTTGTGCTCAGCAGTGGGACGTAAATAGGGTGATGATGATGATGATGATAGTTGTGTGTTCAGAATTTACAAACAGTTGACGGTACAAGACAGCATACAATGACAATGCAAAGAAAAATCCGTTAAGCAGCTGGACTTGAACCAACGCTGCTGCGTTGCTGCTTAACGGATTTTTCTTTGCATTGTCATTGTACGTTGAATTTCATACTATGAATCTAGTTTCATGTTATGTTATGTGTTTTGCGGGTGGTAGGACCTTGAGCGAGGTCCGTCTGGATAGCATTGAGCAGTATTACGCGCTGCAATCATACGCTAGTTATCACAGTAGCTGCGTCAGTGAGGTGCAGTGAGGCTAGCACAGTATATGGGGCAACATGTTCGCTGCAAATTTATCACACCTTTTTCCATTTTCGAGAGGCATTTTTAACCGAAATCAAAAAAGGAGAAGGTTCTATGAACTGTAAAGCCCCAGGAAATATTTCAGGAAGTGTTTTTTTTGGGAAGAAAATCAATCTCTTGTACATTATAATCATCTCGGGTGGTAGGACCTTCTGCAAGGTCCGTCCGGACCGCTACCACCATCTTACTCGCTAATCCTGCCGCTAAGCAGCAGTGCTTGCACTGTTGTGTTCCGGTGTGGAGAGTAAGACAGCCGGTGTAATTACGGGCACAAGAGGCATTTCATCTTAGCTCTCTGGGTTGGCAACGCATCTGCAAACCCCCCGGGGGAGCGGGTGTCTATGGGCAGTGATGATCACATACCATCAGGTGAACCCACTGCTCGTTTGCCTTCCTCGTCGTATAAAAAACAGTATCTACCAAGTATGAAAATAGGTACTCTTCGCCTCTCTACGCGGAGTTCGGTAATTTTCTAAATCTGAGCGAACACGATAATACGCATTAGCGCGAACTTCCACTAACTTTGCAGGCTTTGTCGTGGAGTGACGCTGTTATTGCTTGCGGGTTAGGCCCGTCTCGCAGGTGAGAAATGTAGGTTAAATGTGAACGTTTTTAGGGTTCCATGCCTCAAAAGGAAAAACGGAACCCTTATAGGATCACTTTGTTGTCCGTCTGTCTGTCTGTCTGTCTGTCCGCCTGTGTCTGTCAAGATCCTTTTTCTCTGGAACGCGTGGATGTAGCATGCTGAAATCTCAAGCCTGCGGTCCCTTGAAGCTGTGAAAAAATCAACCTTCTAAGTCAACGCAATCAAAAGATACACTCATTAAAAAGGCTGTTTCCATACAAACTGCAATACCCCGAAAACCTAAAGGGTACTTCCAGTTGTTCTAGAAACTTGCGATTTGGTATGAACCTTCATACTTTGTAAGGTTGTGCTATAAGAGCTACCTAGCTTTTATAACACAACCACTCAGAAAAATCTCAAAATCTTAAAGTTTTGTCAGTCTGTAGATTTCACAGACCAATATAAGATGACCCCACACTGCGTACATTCTGCTTAGGAGCAGGGCTTTGCTAACATTGGACCTCTTAAAACATTGGGGAAAAGCGTTAAAATCTTTCTACGGAACCCTCGTGCGCGAGTCCGACTCACACTTGTCCGGTTTTTTTATACGACAAGGAAGGCAAACGAGCAACTGGGTCACCTGATGGTAAGTAATCACAACTGCCCATGGACACCCGCAAGCCTGGGGATTTTGCAGATGCGTTGCCAACCTAGAGAGCTAAGATGAAATGCTTCTTGTGCCAGCAATTACAACAGCTGTTTTACTCTCCACACCAGAACACAACAGTGTTATTATTAACTTGTAAATGCGTCTTTATGAACTGTAGGTAGTGTAGCGACAGATGATTGCTTAGCTTGCGATATCGCTAACATGCGCCTGCTATGCAGTACGGAGCGTCAGTAGTCTCTCGCCCGCCATTATGTAATTACGTGTAAATCCTTACCTAATTTTATAAATGCGTAAGTAACTCTGTCTCTCTGTCTGTCTGTTTGTTACATCTTCACGGGAAAATCGCTGCACCAATCCAAATAAAATTTGGTAAGCAGATAGTGTGAATATTCAGGAATAACATAAGCTACTTTTTATTCGGGGAAATTATATAGTTCCCGCGGGATAGCGATAACCGAAATCTACGCGAACGAAGTCGCGGGCAACAGCTAGTAAGTTAATAAATGGAGTTTTACCAGAAGCAGGTATATCATTGGAACCAGACCATTAACCCCTACAGTAGATTATTTTGTTTCTAACTTAATTTTTTTGCGGCAGTAAACAATTTTTTTTTCTTTATTTAAAAAAAACGCAAATCAAGACCAAAACTCATCCATTGTTCCTACAGCCTCCTGGCTGACCTACATTACATCTGGGGGTTTCATTTCATTGCATACTTGAGAAAAGCAGACTTTTCCAGGCTGCAGTAACGTAGTATTATTGTACCCTGGGATTAGGTAAGTCTGTGAGTGTTCCGGCAGGGTCGGAAGCTCCCGACGGGGCGCCGTCTGCGGTGGACAGCGGAGCCCGAGTTGACAACTCTGGTTCTTGCGAGTGATGTTCATTGGGTTAGCTTTACTATTTATATAATAGCTTATTGATAAGATATGCCAAATAAAGACTCAAAGTAGTTAAAAAACCGGCCAAGTGCGAGTCGGACTCGTGCACGAGGGTTTCGTAGAAAGATTTTAACGCTTTTCCTCAGTGTTTTAAGAAGTCCAGTGTTAGCAGAACCCTGCTCCTAAGCAAAATCGAAGCGAAATCTACAGACAAACATAAAAATTTTAGATTTTGAGACTTTTCAGAGTGCTTGTGCTATAAGAGCTACCTTCATACCAAATTTCAAGTTTCAAGGACAACTGGAAGTACCCTTTAGGTTTTCTCAGTACGGCGATTTGTATGGAAACGACCTTTATAATGACTGTATCTTTTGATTGCGTTGACTTAGAAGGTTGATTTTTTCACTGCTTCAAGGGACCGCAAACTTGAGTATGTGATATTAATTTCAGCATGCTACCTCTAAGCGTTCCAGAGAAAAAGGGTCTTGACAGACAGACAGACAGACGAACAACAAAGTGATCCTATAAGCATTATCATGATACTTGGAACTTAATCGCGTAAAAAACATATATTTAAATTTGAATTTAAATACCCTATAAGGGTTCCGTTTTTACGGTACGGAACCCTAAAAACGAAATGGCGGATATCAATTTTGATGGAACTCTGCTGAACGCCATATAGATTACAGTAAATTTCATAAATTTTGTAACACGCTTATTTTAAAATCAAATTAGCGGCCAGTCCTCCAAGAAGGAGTCCAATTCATCCCGCCATCGCCGTCTAGGTCTGCCGGGCTCCTCTTCGAGTTTGTGGGACTCCACTCGGTGGCATGAAGGGACTAGCACAGTCCCACTTTAGCTTAGATGCTGTTTGTCCTATGTGTGCAGCTTGAGTCATGGCGCGCAAGTCAAAAAACTTCATATAATTGTTTTCCACAAAATACGCTGCCGGGCGGCGCTGAGGGTCAAGCACGATTTTACGAAATCGAGAACCTCATACTAAATTTTAGTTCCAAATACGCTCACGGGCGGGCGCTGTTCCAAACGTCACACAAACTCGACAACGTTTACTATTTGATTTTACGTTACGCAGCATTCATAAAGTCGTGCCCGACCCTCTGTGCCCTAAGCACGACTTGTCGAATCCTGTGTTACGTTACGGTTATCGTATCTTAATCTCATACTAAATTTTAGTTCCAAATACGCTCACGGGCGGGCGCTGTTCCAAACGTCATACAAACTCGTTATAGTTTACTATTCGAGTTTACGTGACGCAGGATTCGACAAGTCGTGCTTAGGGCACTGTTCTCGAATAACCCTCCACTCGATTGCGTTACGTAGCATTCGAATACTCGTGCTCGATCCTCAGCTACATCTACGCCTAGATATGCGAGCAGTGAGCATTGAGCAGTATTACGCGCTGCAATCATACGCTAGTTATCACAGTAGCTGCGTCAGTGAGGTGCAGTGAGGCTAGCACAGTATATGGGGCAACATGTTCGCTGCGAATTTATCACACCTTTTTCCATTTTCGAGAGGCATTTTTACCCGAAATCAAAAAAGGAGAAGGTTCTATGAACTGTAAAGCCGCAGGAAATATTTCAGGATGTGTTTTTTTTTGGGAAGAAAATCAATCTCATGTACATTATAATCATCTCGGGTGGTAGGACCTTCTGCAAGGTCCGTCCGGACCGCTACCACCATCGTACTCGATAATCCTTCCGCTAAGCAGCAGTGCTTGCACTGTTGTGTTCCGGTGTGGAGAGTAGGACAGCCGGTGTAGTTACGGGCACAAGAGAGACAAGATTTCATCTTAGCTCTCTAGGTTGGCAACGCATCTGCAAACCCTCCGGGGTTGCGGGAGTCTATGGGCAGTGGTGATCACTTACCATCAGGTGACCCACTCGCTCGTTTGCCTTCCTCGTCGTATAAAAAAAAATTAATTTCCTCTGGTTGACAATATTATTATAGTCGAGATCACATCACATCCAGTCCAATCCCCAGATACCGCACTTGCTGAAATATTTTCTCTTAGTTTTGTGACAATGTGTGTAAGTCTATAAGTTAGCACTAAAGTTTTTATCGGCTATAAAGTGTGGCAGTTTCAAATGAGGGAAAATATCCTCAGTTGGTAAGTAGTTGGGTTTAGATATTGCCTTTTAAGATGAGAACTGACGGCCGATGGGGTCAGAAGGTTCTCGAATGGCGTCCGCGGACCGGGAGACGAGCTGTCGGTAGGCCTCCAACAAGATGGAACGACGACCTAGTAAAGATCGCGGGACCGCGGTGGATGCGGAAAGCACAAGACCGGTCTGAGTGGAGAGCCTTGGGGGAGGCCTATGTTCAACAGTATACGTCTTTCGACTCAAGTTTCGTACACTGAATCATCACTAGCCTTGTTTTAAGTCCCACTGCTGGGCACAGGCCTCCTCTAAGAATGAGAGGGCTTGGGCTGTAATTCCCACGCGGGGCCATTGCGAATTGGGAACTTCACACACGCCATTGAATTGCTTCGCAGGAGTGCGCAGCTTTTCTGTGTGTTTCATTTTTATTATTTTTCACAATTAAACCTAATTTTATTTACCGCAGCTCTACGAAAAGCAATTGCTTCAATTGTCTCAGTGTGTTACAACGGCATTTGCCATTGTAGTAGCGCTGTCGGCACACCGTGCACTTGTATATAGTACGGGGTTGGTGTAGTTCCACATTTGTCCGCCGGGATAATTAAGTTGGCGCGAGAGGTCGATGACCGGTATGCAGGTAATGGCGCCCCGGGGCGGTAGAGATGGGAAACTATCAATACCCGATAATGATGTTGACCTGTTACAGAATTTTAATTAACACGCGTTATTGTTACTGGTCAAAAATTTTGTTTTAGGAAACGACGTCCGGTTTTAGGGTTCCGTAGCCAAAACGGTACCCTTATAAATCAGTGCCAGCTACTTAGAATTTAGTACCTCTATCAAATAAAGAAAAAGTGAATCCGTAATATTAACAAAAAAAGTACAACAGCTCTATAGCTGTATTTTTTTTTATTTACATAATAAAAGCAATTTACAATGACATTAAATCTAAGCTAAAACTAACTAAACTAAGACTTAAAACTAAATTAAATCTAAATAAGGCCCTCGTGGCATGGTGCCCAAAAGGCTGGCAGCGTTGCCTCGCTGAATAGCGATGCTGATTCTTTGAGAGAGAAAACTGCCAGCCCTTTGGTCACAAGTTGCATCAACTAAGCGCTTTTGCAACTCTGAAATAAGCTTGTAAGCGCTGGGACCCCATGGACCCAAGGTTTCGAACCCGACAGCAACAAAATTACAGTTCGGACCGAAAGATTGATATTTCGATTTTTTTCTATTTTCGGCCGTTTCTGCCGCCGCACCAGCTTCTTGTGTGAATCCCTGGAGATGTGAGGGTGCTAATGTACCGACACAGGTCGCATCCCAAACCAGAACCCTACCCATTCTCCAGGGTAAATTAGATTTCTATAAATCTTATCTGGTACCGACCTCAAGAAATTGTATGCCCCTAATTCTTTTGTACCAATTTTTCATTTAATTTTTCAATTTTTAATTTTTAATTTGTTTTTGTTGATAAATTTTGAGTATCTCATCTCATTCCCAGGCTATTTACGTCCCACTGCTGGGCACATGCCTCCTCTCAGAGTGAGAGGGCTTGGACGATAGTTCTCACGTGGGCCCAGTGTCTACCTACATAAAAATATATTCAGTAATTTTAAGTTTACAAATTTTTCAAGTCGTTTTTTTTATATATTATGCTCAGACGACTATTCAAAGAAGCTTGGTATTTCATATAAATCACCTGCGAAACACGTTCCCGCATCATCTAAGAAAGGCTTAAAGCAAATTCTTTCATGCAAGACTTTGCGCAAAAATCCCCTTGAGAATCTTTAACATTCTTCAGAATTCTGCAATAATTTTACACTCATATTTGTTTTTCTAAAAAACTATCATAACTTTGCTATGGCGAGTTTTATAGTGACAGTTTTAATAAGTGACCAACTTATAAAACGTACTTACGATGGTTAATAACATCACGTATTAAAATGAAGTTTTGTTTTATTTTTATTGAAAGCGGGAGGCAAACGAGCAAGCGGGTCACCTGATAGAAAGCGATCACCGCCACCCATGAGAACCAGCAACCCCAAGAGAGTCACTAGTCCGTTGCCGGCCTTTAGGGAGGAAAAGGGATAGAGGAAAGGGGGGGGATCGGGCCCCCGGCACTCTCACTGACCGCAACAGGGGTGGTGTTGCTTTACGCTGATTTTCTGCGAGAGGGTGGTACTCCCCGGACGAGCCGGCCCATTCGTACGGCAGCAAATAGCTACAGAGGGTCGAGCACGACTTTAACGTTACGGTTATCGTATCGAGAACGAGAAACCTCATACTAAATTTTAGTTCCAAATACAAACGTCATACAAACTCGACAACGTTTACTATTCGATTTTACGTTAAGCAGCATTCGTAAAGTCGTGCTCGACCCTCAGTATGGCTCTCCCACTACAAATATAAGTAGTATGGAACCGTCCATTAATCACGAGATGCTCGATTTGGGGGAGAATGTTACCAGCCACACATATTACAAGTAAAGATACGTCATATGCTCACAAAACAATCGAAAAACATGTTCCGAACACGTTGACATTTGCGCGCAAATTTGGACCTTATTCCAGAGCGACTGAGGCCAAAGAGGCTACAATCGTAGCCTTTTCTGCGCTTCGTTTACGGCGTGCTGATGACATATGCAATATACCTTATATTAATTGCAATAGGCCTTGCCCCTAATTCACCAATTTTACAAATGTCGGTTTGTCATGACAATTCGAACTACATTTCTGTGACAATATGAAGCGCGTTAAAACAAAAGCTCTTCAAGTCAGCAGTTGACACCGAATTGTCATTGAAAACTGACAATTGTAAAGTTGGTGAATAGGGGCCTGATGTCAAATGGAGTATTTTTTGTATCTTTTCCCCATTTTTTTATTTTTACGGTTTTCCCATAAATATATCAATTAAGTAAGTATACTTTTAAAATACTCACTGAGACATGAATACACCATACTCCAAGATTAGCATCTTGATCTTGATGTTAATCTAGGTGTAAGGGTGTAGCACGCGACACGGAATGTCGAGGATCCGGGTTCGATTCCCGGGGCTAGCGTTTTCTGTTTTTTTTTTTTTCTGTGTATTCATGCTTCAGTGAGTATTATAAAAGAATATGTGATATCTCATTTTTATACGTAATATAATTGCTATCCGCGACAAAATGCGATGACAATAACAGCAATAACAGTTCAACATGACTTCATCAATATTTTTTTAAAGTCCGAATATTTACAATAAATACTGGCCCTAAACTATGAAGTGCAAAATTCGAACTTCGTGTCGAGCCGTCCCGCTCACGCTAATATGATTTAATACGAGAGCGAGCGGGATGATACGATACGAACTTCGATTTTCGAATTTCGTAGTCGTCCCCCTAGCCACTTCGTCGGCGTTTCGTTTCATCAAAGTTAGATGTTACTGCGCTTGGTTGATTTTACGTATGAAATGAATAGGGCTGCGTCCCTCCCCGCTAACTTTAGCGTAGAAAATATCACATGATTTACATTTTGCGGATTTACATTTTGCGTTTAGTTTCCGCTGAATACGCTGCGAATGGAAACAACTTTGTGTACCTTCAATTAGTAAAATGAGGTAACATTAATTTTTACCTGGCATTCATTTTAGAAACCTGTATGATACTTAGTATAAAGTTGTGAGACCTTGTGCGAGGTCCGTCCGGATCACTATCACCATCTTACTCGCTAATCCGCCGCTAAGCAGCAGTGCTTGCACTGTGTGTTCCGGTGTGGAGAGTAAGACAGCCGGTGTAATTACGGGCACAAAAATCTTTAAAAAAAAAATGTAAAACCGCCTTCAAAAATAAACCTTAGAAAAAAACAAACATAAAATAATCCTCTAAAGCCATGGCCTCTAAACTCATGAGTTTTATGGCCTACTTAGCAGTAGCAGAAATATGAAGTCGGTGCGGCGAGAGCGGAATATACTTTGAATGAAGCACCGAACGAGCATTTGGGTCACCTGCATGTTGATGAGCTGATGATGGAAGGTACAACTCCTTAACGGTTAGGAGTTGGAGGATAATTCTGAAAATGTTAAATCAACGTAAAATTGTGAAATAAAAATCTTTTAACAAAAAAGTAAAACCACTTTAAAAAGAAAACCTTAAAAAAAACATAAAATAATCCTCTAAAGCCACTACTAGTACTTAGCACTAGCAGAAATATGAAGTCGGTGCTTCATTCAAAGTATATTCCGCTCTCGCCGCACCGACTTCATATTTCTGCTACTGCTAAGTAGGCCATAAAACTCATAAGTTTAGAGGCCATGGCTTTAGAGGATTATTTTATGTTTTTGTTTCTAAGGTTTTTTTATCGAAGGCGGTTTTACTTTTTTGTTAAAGGATTTTTATTTCACAATTTTACGTTGATTTAACATTTTCAAAATTATCCTCCAACTCCTAACCCTTAAAGAGTTGTACTCATCAACATGCAGGTGACCCAAATGCTCGTTTGCCCCCTCTTACATTAAATAAAAATGTAATATTGGCTTAGTACATAGTAGCTAAAAATTGGACGCCGTCTCATAACGACCGCGTTCAGGTTACAGATATGAATTTATTACTGCCACTGGTTATAGTAACACGAGATGCGAGTTCGATTTGATAACTCGTTTTTTTCACAGCTTCAAGGGATCGGTTGAGTTTTTGTTATTTAATTTCAGCTTGCTACCTCCACGCATTCAAGAGAAAAAGAAAATGTCTTGACAGACGGACGGACAACAAAGTGATCCTATAAGGGTTAAGTTTTTTCCTTTTGCGGTACGGAACCCTAAAAATCATCAAAACAAGAGGTAGATTGAAATATTGGGAAGGAACAGCTGAGGCCCGAGCACGAATATAGACAACAATCTGCCACAGATTCTGATAGGTACAAGGAATCAGTGTTCCGAAACACTAATATTGGAAGGAAAACTCGTACTAATCATCCTATACCTATAAAACAGTACAGCGACTGACTGACTGGCTGACAAACAACGCACAGCCTAAACCACTGGACCTAGAGACTTGAAATTTGTCAAACATATGCCTTAAGTATCCTAACGGTGCACTAAGAAGGGATTATTTCACGGGGACAAAGCCGCGGGGCATGAGCTAGTATTGTATACATTAGCTTGAGTGATGCGCCTCTAAGCCGGGAGACGTGGCCAAATGGAACGCTGCCCCCCGACTACGAAGTGCAAAATTCGAACTTCGTATCGTGCCATCCCTCTCAAGCTAATATTATTTAACACGAGAGTGAGCGGGACGATACGATACGAACTTCGATTTTCGAATTTCGTAGTTTAGGGGCTGGCGGGAAGCCGGGGAGAAGCGGGCATTACGCGTAAACGCGTTTAAATTAGCAAAATGGCTGATAAACGGCCTCCGAAGCCTAATGCACGATTTTATGGAAAAAACTTGGTGTGCGGGGAAATTTATGACGCGTTACGATGTTTATTAAATAAGGAACATGGTGGCGGTGTCGTCGCGCAAGCGTTACAAAATAAATACCGGTAAATGTACTATAATAAATACTGGTAAATTGACATGAAACTACCGTGAGATTCAATCATAGTGAAATAAACGGATCACTCACGTATGTCAGTCGAGTGTAGCCCGACATGTTTCGGACTAATCCGTAGTCCTTCCTCTGCTTATTCGCTTGTTGCTTCCTCTGGGAGCACGCTGGGGCGGTGTGCTCCCAGAGGAAAAACAAGTCGGGCTGTACTCGACTGACATACGTGAGTGATCTGTTTATTTCACTATTACTGGTAAATTGTTGAGGTTCCGTGGAAAGAGATGGGGTTGGTAACGAAATGGTTTACCGTAGTCAGAACGTTACGTGTTGTCTCTTTCTTGTATCGAGTGTGTTATGGGCGAGAGTATAGCTAGAAGAGCGAGCTGACAACGTCACTTTTTGTTAATGTTAGTTAGCGTTACCAAGGTATCGGTATTAACTTCGGTATTTGTGGTATCATTACCAAAGTTATGTTACTTTGCAAAATACCGGTAAAAATAGTTAGTTCATAGTTCATAGTTATTTATTTATAATAATTCATATTACATGTCGGATCTCATAGTTTTTATACATTATGAGTCACTAGATAAATATACAGAGTAGGTAACTAAAATAAAATAAGTGTACTGTTTTCTAATAAAATACTTAGAGTATCTTACATGTCAATGTAAAATTAATTTGCTATTGTTGCTAGTCGTGTCAAGAATAATATGAAATTTAAACATAGTCTAATTACAGTACAATTCATTCAGGTAACCTTATCGGACCCTGGTTTAGGTACACGAGAAGAAACGAGGATGTTTCATTGCTGTGCTTCTTCGATATTTATAACATTTTCTCCTCGCGACAATGCAATGTAAAGCAGCCTGCTTTTTTGGCGTGTTGTGTAAATGCGCTCGAAGAACTGAAACCATGGTTTTTTTAATTGTGCTTTTTGCTAACTGAACTTACATAGTCTTCTAATCTGCATATCCATTATTATCCATGCCAAATTTCAAGTAAATCCAATCACAGGAAGTGGGTTAAATTTAACTAGCGAGATTTGATTGCAGACTATAGATGTCAATGAAAATAATCGACTTATTGATTATTTTTGTTTTTATTTTTATGAAACATTCATAGAATGAAATGCAACATACAATTTGCATTGTCATTGTATGTTGACTATAGATGTATCACTTTCATAGTTTGTTCGCGTTTAGCTTTGCCATAAAGGCTATTTAGTCTTCGCAAATTAACACCAATACAGCTGTCAGCCAAACCTACAGTGCATGTTAATTACAGAATTATTCAAAACACCCGCATAATTATTTTTTGCGCACGCCACAAGCACAAGTTACTGCAAAGTTCAAGGGTTTGGTGTCACTGACTCTAGAAAGAACTCTGTCAACGTAAGAAATTTTAAAACACGGTTACCGAAGATTTTATACTATATACAAGGTTTACGAAATATTATTGTACTTACGTGATATTCTTTCAATAATTTTCTTGAAGCAAATAAAAGGAATTACAGTTTGTGAGCATTCAGAATAGCATTCGGCTTTTAGAAATACTACTCCTGTCAATGACACTTCTCATGTCAAAAAAAGAGATGTCAATAGGAATTCTTCGAACCCGTAACCTATTTTTGTACATGTTCATTTAATTCTGATTCAAATTAAGAACGAACGTGCAATTGTTTTGAAATACATCATGTTCTATGACCGTTATTTTGGATTGTGCTCGGATTAAATTTGGTTTTTCCATGATCTCAATTGGAAAATCTTTTTGTATTTTTTTATTTATTTTTTTCCATTACCAATTCTGGTGTAAGGGTGGGCACGCGACCCGGAGTGTCGAGGTTCCGGGTTCTATTCCCGGGGTTGGTATTTTTTCTGGTTCTTCTGTGTATTCATGTTTCGGTGAGTTTATTAAAAATATAATTGGTTTTTCCCCTTCGCATTGAACTTCTGCACGAGAGTTATCGCGTGTCAAAAATCCGCTAAGATGGCTATAGTGGTGATTGCGGTCTATCGGTCAATTTCCACCAATCATAGACCAGTAGCTTGTCTCTCATTGGTATAGAATGGCAGATTTACTCGACACTAGAGATTAAATTTTTGATTCGCCATATCCCTCGACTTGGTCATCATCATCATCATTACAGCCGAAAGACGTTCACTGCTGGACATAGGCCTCCCCCAAGGCTCTCCACTCAGACCGGTCTGAGTGGAGAGCCTTTCTTGTGCTTTCCGCATCCACCGCGGTCCCGCAATCTTTACTAGGTCGTCGCTCCATCTTGTTGGATACCTACCGACAGCTCGTCTCCCGGTCCGTGGACGCCATTCGAGAACCTTCTGACCCCATCGACCATCAGTTCTGCGAGCAATGTGCCCCGCCCACTGCCACTTAAGTTTCGCAATTCTTCGGGCTATGTCGGTAATTCTACTCGACTTGGTAGCGATATTAATTTCAGTTTTGACAACCGTGTCAATTAACTTTGTGGCTTCTTGTTCAAGGTCATGAATAGGCGTCAAACCTGATTGGACAATATTCGTAGGCCTAAATTATGTACCAATCTTTGTTCAAGACCTTCGACTCGAAAAAACCTATTTAACATTACAGCTCCAAGATGGCGTTGAATCTGCACGAATTTGCAATTTAAATGTATTCAGAGGTTGGTACAATCTATAAAAGTTAACGTTGATTTACCTTCACGCCTCACGCCAAATGCTTACCTGAAACGAAAATTAATAAGTTGTAGTTAAGTAACTCTACACTACAGTGCCAAATAACTGAAAAATACATTCGAGAGTAATTTTCTAAGGAATCCTTTACGATTAAATAGTACTTGAAGATAATCATAGTAAACAAGTAACAATCATAAATAAGCAAAAAAATACCGATAAAAACCCACGCTATACCAAAATTTGATTTCTTTTATTTTTATTACTCTTTCTCGCTCAAACCACTGAACCTGAATACACCGAAACCAGCACTTTGATAAATTTTGACATAATAAGAATAAACGAGACCTTGCAAAAGAACATAGGCTACTTTTTATCCCGGAAAGTGGCGTGTTCCTAGTGTTAATTAGGTACATAACGGGAAAGTTACTGGTATTTATCGTATTTTACCGGTATTTTTCAAAATTACGTTATGTTGGTAACGATACCACAAATACCGTTAGCTTGGTAACGACACTCATACGTCAACAAAAAGCGACGTCGCCAGCTCGCTTACTAGCTACAGCCCTTCAACACTCGATATAAGAAAGATACGGACAAGACGTAACGTTATAAAACATTTCGTTACCAAACCCGGGATGGGTTTGTCACCTCATAATTTTACCGATGTTTTAAGGTAGCAGTGGTATTTACCGGTGGATGCGGAAAGCACAAGACCGGTCAGAGTGGAGAGCCTTGGGGGAGGCCTATATCCAGCAGTGGACCTCTTTCGGCTGACATGATGATGATGATTTTGTACTCTTCCTAATTTCCCTTGCTTCTATGAATAGGAACTGACGTTTTTGTAATGGCTTAATTTAGCGCCGTATGCCTACGCAATATTTTCACGCTCGGTCGAGTACAGCCTTCGCATTAACATTTTGTTCCTACGTTTTACGAGTACAAGTGAATCGGTCATTGGAGCGGCGAGAGAATTTGTTCACTTGGATGGTAACGATCGATCGGATGAATGTACTGGACGAACTAATGACGCACTTACAGACGCCGATCAGCTGTACTTGGCTCCATGAGCTGTTGCAGACCTCGGGAGCTCATTTCGGAGTAATTGTCGTTTTTTTTTTTAATTTCCAAAAAACGAATCGACGAAAAAATCTATATAATTATCGAACTTGCTCACAGAATTTCAGCTGAGTGCGGCAGCAGCCAAAATATAGTTATAACCTGTCCCTAAATTTTTTATTATTTGCCCATGACGCTTCTAAAGATACAGCCCTCAGAAAGGCGGACTGATGGACCGACAGACTGACAGACGGATAGCGGAGGTTTAATAATACCACCAGTCAAAGGTATCGGCAAAAAAAAGTAAAAGTTATCAATAGTGCCCTAAGCACGACTTGTCGAATCCTGCGTCACGTAAAATCGAATAGTAAACTATAACGAGTTTGTATGACGTTTGGAACAGCGCCCGCCCGTGAGCGTATTTGGAACTAAAATTTAGTATGAGATTTCTCGATCTCGATACGATAACCGTAACGTAACGCAGGATTCGACAAGTCGTGCTTAGGGCACTGTGCGCCTAGCTCGAACATTGCTAAGTAACGTAATCGAGTCGAGAGGAACGTTATCGAGAAATTTTTACTATGACGTTTGGAACAGCGCCGCCCGTATAGTATTTGGTACTAAAATTTACCTTATATGGAGTTTCTCGATTACGAAGGATTCGAATATTCTAATATTAGGCCTCCGTGTAGGTACCTGTAGAGACCTGTATAGCCTGTATATCATCACCAAGCTGCGTAAAAGCCACTCAATTTTTATTATTACCACCCACCAACGTTCCTCGTAATGGGTTTGATAATGTACAGTTTTATTAACGGTTGATTAACGTCCGAGTGACGGAAGCACTGAATCAATGGAACAAGTGCGTAATGAATACCCTCTGGACAGAGTTTAGGGCTGCGTCTACACCAAAGAGTGCGGATGGCTAGGCGGTGTGCGAGAACCCAATCTTTAAAAAAAACATGTGTTTTTGCCAAATGTAAAAACACGACCACGAATGCACCAGAAAAATTGTTTTTGATGATCCAAAGGAAGTCAGACTAAGCAAGAAAATTAGGTATTTTACGCCTATACTAGCCACTGTGAGCGCGAGCCAAAAGTGCTGTGACATCACATGATATTTTTGTTGAAATTTAACCCTATATTCATAAACCTATTTCACTAAAATGACGTTAAAGTTCGTTTGATCTAACATAACATTGACATAAATTTGCTATGTGTTTCGGGTCGATCAGCGAAGTTCTATTGGCGGATTTTCCCTAGCTCAACGATTAGCTACCTCGCACGTCTCTACTCTAGCCGTTCATTTCGAGTCGACCGTTACCTCGGGGTCCTATGTTTTACTCACTTAGCAGAGGTATGGGTAGCATCGACGGACGCCTAAGACTTTAAAATGTTGGTTGTTAAGGCATAAGAATAAATAATAATATAGTAGAACGGAAACTCTCTCTCCGGACGGGCTCAAGGTCACGATATGAGAGTATTCGTTAAACAGACGACTCAGTCAGGCTGTCACGGCCGGCGTCGCTCAAGCCTCCATTAGCTAATATAGGTTTTGTCCTCTTCTTACTTATGGAAATGTCAATGTGACAGAAAAGGACAAGCGAACTTTAACGGCATATCAGTTAAAACAGGTTTATGAATAACAGGGCAAGTCTCTATAATGCTGCCATTTCTGGATAACCTAAATCGTTGGTCCTCGCAATTACCATACTAATCGCCGTTTACCCAGTAATTTTCATGCAAAAATAAACCGTGCCCGTAACTATTTAAAGCCCATTACAGTTTCAACGGAAGCTCCGGTCATCCGCATAGATTTCCGAACAAATTGAGTGATACACGAAATTTATGCGACGTCCATTTTCACAGTACGTCGCCTCTCCAATTACGCCCCCGTACGTACATATTATGGTTATATACATACGAAGTAGATAGCTTTATATGAAGGTTACGAAATGTTGTGACGTCCCGAATGTATTCAGTTACCTACTGAACATTTCTTCATACTCCACCGCGGAGGGTGATATTTAATAACAACTGGTTTGTTTGGTAAATGGAAATACTTCCACGTGCGTTTGTTTTAGCGTTGCTTATGAACGAGATATTAATGCTTGCTCAGCATAGACGGGTTTAATTAAATCTAAATAAATAAATAAAATTACGCTAAAACAAAACTACGAAATTATAAAAAAGTATAACCGACTTCAAATAAAAATACATAAAATAAAATAATCCTCCAAAGCCATCAGTTTTATGCCCTAGCACAATAATATGAAGCCGGTTACGGTGCGGTCGGAATATTCTTTGAATGAAGCACATACTTCATAATAATATTTGTGCTAGGCCATAAAACTGATGGCTTTAGACCTTTAGAGGATTATTTTGTGCATTTCCATATTTGAAGTCGGTTTTACTTTTTTTGATAAAAGATTTATAATTCACAATTTTATATAAAAAAAGAGTAGTTCTCCATCATCAGTTCCACTTCAGCTAATGGTACTTTCCGAGAGCAAATATACGAGTAACTAATAAAAAAATACTTTTAACATGAAACTACCGTGAGACTCCATCACCATCACAGATAATCATTAGTAGTATACGTGAGTGATCCGTTTTATTTCATTGTAATAAAAAACAGATCCCGAGCTAATGAAAATGGGACCAACTAGAAAGCATACTCTTTCAAACAAAAAAAGAATTTCCCAAATCAGTCCAGCCGTTTTCAAGTAATTTTTAAAAATATTTTTAGCTGACTGTACTTTTTGTTGACTGCAATTACTTGGAACTTCAAACGTCGTTACAGTCTCTAATCTATTTTCAATTGCCTAATATCCTTGAAACAAACTTGGCAGCCTTGTCAGTCACCAAATTCACCCAAAGTTTTTCCGTAAGATATGATATCAGATCGATTTCGGGACCACAGATAGCAGGGCATAATATTATTCCGTTGAGCCACCTCGACTACGTCATACAAATAGTCAATAACAGCCAGCCGTGACCTTCCACTTACTGACTCAAAAGATTAAAAAGAATAAACCTACACAGAATCAGGTCGCAGCGACGAGCCCTGGCAACCTACGCAGGGGCGTCTCGTCGTGTTAATTGCAAGCTCGCGGGGTGTAATCATGGAAGCGCCAGCGAGGCGCCGCGCCCGGCCTGGAAGCCGACATCACTTGAAATTTCCCGCCTACACTTCGGTCAATATAGGATAATTGACGCGTTTTATACAGCCTGACGTATTTTCGTTGAAAATTAAAAGGCATGTAATTGGGTGCGTGTCGGATAACCGCCTCGTGAGCTCGAGCGTTACGGTTCCCTCTGAAGGAGGAAGAGTAGCGTTTGGGCCAGTGCAATTTGGGCAACGACGAATATCCCACGAAGGGGGTTGGTAGCCTTTTTTTTTTGTTGGAATGGAAACTCGTTACGAGAACCGCCAGACTGGGGGATACTCTGGTGATTATGTGGGACTCTCTTTGCCTCTTCCTCTCCGTAGGAGAGAAAGGGGAGAAGCATACCCACTAACACCACTCCTGTGTTGCCCTCTCACCGCGGGTTGCTAGGTTACCGGGAATCCCTAGGGATGTACCAGCGGTACCCTCCGGCTGCTTCTTCGGCCGCCTTCTTGCCAGGACTCCCTACGAGGGGAGGATCGCAACACTTGATCCTCCCCTTAGACGGGTAGAGTCGTAGGTGTTGGTGCCGGTTTGTAATCGGGGAGTACGTAACTAACCACAACGACAACATTACACCGAACAACGTCTTAAGCACCCAGTGTCGTTCTTAAAATCGACATTAGCCAAATCATCGATTCTATCGATCGAGCCACATGTTCAAAAATTGTATTACTTGTATTGGCATGTCATTTGATGGCCTGAATTGGAAACGTCCGAGCCTGCTCGTGGTCACTCAATAGTGATGAATAAAATTTTGAATTTTGAATCCCCTGCGCTCGAACGCATAGCTGACGTTGGGAAAAAACTGCTAAGCTAAAATGGGACTGGGCTGGACACGTCTGCTGCGTGTACAAAAGGTGGATTCACGCAGCCACTGGGGGGGTACCAGAGAACCGCGGCCAAGAACAAACAAGCTACCACCAAGAAGACCAAGAAGAAGATGGCGGGAAGAATTGCTAAGGGCTAACCTGACACTGCGCCTGACCGAGAGTTATGGAGATCGAGCGGAGAGGCCTTTGCCCAGCAGGGGACACTACAACGGGTTAAAGTTTTTTTTTTAATTTCACTAGGATTAAATAAATAAATATCGTGGGACAATTGACACAAAACTTGACCTAGACCCAAACTAGGCAAAGCAAAAGTACTAGACTACGGATAAACATAGGTATTATAGATAAATACACACTTACATACATATTTTATGTAATATCCAAGACTCGATTAATAATTAATTAATTAAAAGCTACTTAGGTATGCAAAGTAATTAGTAACTTTAACTTAAGTTTCGCCTGCAAGCTTAAGAGATTCCGTTTCTAAGCAATGGCTCGTTACTTGCTGCTCTACGAATGGGGGAAAATTATGAGATTACTTACAGAACGATTACTCTAAGTTTACCACTGACAGATGTTATGCCTTCATTTCATTTTCAAATTTTATACCGTACGTACAAATAAAATACTTATTTACAAAATCTGTAACTTGTTCAACTTAAGAGTTATCATACACTTTTAATGTGAAACTACCGTGAGATTCAATCATAGCGAAATGAACAGATCACTCACGTATATCAGTTCAGTATAGCCCGACATGTTTCGGACTAATCCGTAGTGCTTCCTCTAGGAGCACACGCCACGCCGGTGGCAAGACGTAAACTATGTCCACGCCTCACCACGCGTTTACGCATTTAAGTCTCGCCACTGGCGTGGCGTGTGCTCTTAGAGAAAGGACTACGGATTAGTCCGAAACATGTCGGGCTATACTCGACTGACATACGTGAGTGATACGTTTATTTTACTATAATCATACACTGTATGATCTTTGCACAAATTTAGGAAAAAAAACTCGATCGCACGACATAATTATTTGAATGAACTTACAAACTTACTGTACCTAATTGTAACCAGTAGGTACATACGACCCTTTGAAGCACGCACTCCCCATTATGAGAGGAATTAGGCCATAATCCCCTGCGGGCTCACTGCATAATGGGATTTATCGATATTTCCACTAAGATCAGAGCGTCTAGTGTACTCAACGGCCAAAAATACGTCTCGATCGCGTTCGCCTTTACGTTTGAATTACTATGGGCACATTAGCAGTGCCACTAGTGGCACTTATCGACAACAAGTAATTCTCATACTATTTGACACTTAACGCAAACGCGTTCGAGACGTATATTTTGGCCGTATACAGAGGGCCCAGAGGGTCGAGCACGACTTTACGAATGCTGCGTAACGTAAAGTCGAATAGTAAACGCTGTCGAGTTTATATGACGTTTGGAACAGCGCCCGCCCGTGAGCGTATTTGGAACAAAAAAATTGTATGAGGTTTCTCGATCTCGATACGATAACCGTAACGTTACGCAGCTTTCGTAAAGTCGTGCTCGACCCTCAGTACGAATATTCGAATCCTGTGTAACGTAATCGCGTAGTGACTTTTTTTTTATACGACAAGTAAGGCAAACGAGCAAGTGGGTCACCTGATGGTAAGTGATCACCGCTGCCCATAGACTCCCGGAACCACGGAGAGTTCGCAGATGCGTTGCCAACCTAGAGAGCTAAGATGAAATGCCTTTGACTTTGTCCGAATTTGTATGACGTTTGGAACAGGGCCCGCCCGTGAGCGTGTTTGGAATTAAAGTTTAGAATGATGTTTCTCGATTACGATACGATAACTTTACGGGAGTGCTGTTCTTATACAGGGTCTCCTTATATTTAAACATATAGGTATATTTAATGCGTTTTTGTTATTCAAGAACAGAACCAAATTATTATACATATTTGCCGATTATTAAGACTAAGCAGGTAAACCTGTAGAGAGATAGAAAATAGTTTATTTAAAACAAATGTACAATTGACTAACAGTACAAAGTCAATAAAAACATTAAAACCAAAACTAACTTAAAAAATAAAAAAATAAATACCTACCAAACCTGGACCTCTCGGCAGGGTGCCCATCACACAGGCAGCATTCCCGCGCTGAATTGCAATAGCAATTCTTTGCGCGAGAAAACTGCCCGCGCGAGGGTCGCCTGTTGCCTCTTTCAGGCGTTTGCTAGATAGAGTGATTATAATATAATTATTTTACTGTTCTATACTAATATTTTACTATCACGGAGTTTGATGCCGACGCTTTAAGCCGACCAGCATCATCGTATCTTGGTAATCTTGCAAGTCATAATTATTAAAGTTCTTTTGCATAATATACAACAATACACCGGTAACCGGTAAGGTTAACTGGTAGAGATCCCTTTAAGGGATAAGTTCGCCTTTGTACATTTGCTTTTGTTCTGTTATCTGTATTTTTTTGTTTTATGTGCAATAAAGAGATATACATACATGCATACATACACCGTTTCTTTTAATTTCTCGGATCAGACAATTCAAGCTACCCTTTTCCAATTGATCATAATATCCGTCACGGCAGATGAATTAGGTCGTGACGTGCTTGTCAAGTGCCGTGACGTCACCACTTATCAGCGAAAAAAAGACACGATTACGATTACACTCGACGCACACCGGACAGTAACCTAGTTAGGAATAAGCCCTAGGTTTAGGTAGTACCTAAATAATTATTATGTTTTTAACTCAGACCCAAAAAGAAGGCTGCTGTAAATTTGACGACTGTATCTATGTACATACCTGTGCCGTGAATCTGTGTGTCTGTGACATTGTAGCTCATAAATTTTTGAGATATTGAACTTTGAAATGAAAATGTCAGGGGGTTTTTTAACTTTTCTAAGTAACTTATTGAATCAAAAGGGACTCGTACTTTGCAGAGGTCCATATTCACGAACTAACAAGTAAAAGAAAATTAAGCTCCGACATTTTTATTTCAAAACTTCAATATCTCAAAAACGGTTAAATGGATTTTGATGAAACTTAACAATAACTTTAACTTTCGATTACAAAAAACCGCGTCCAAATCGGTCTATCCGTTTGGCATCTATGATACCACGGACAGATACACAGGTCAAACTTATAACACCTCTCTCTAAAATTAACCACACAATGACGAGACTCTCACGTAACTATATCTTCTTGCCTTATTAGTATTTTGCTATCCTAACTATAATTAACCCTATTGTGCAACTTTCACATCGCTAGACATTATTAATGTCCGTATTAGGCAATATAAGTATATTTAAAATTAATCTTAGGCAACGTAAAGGGTCACTCATAAACACCTTAACCCGTAAAAGACTTATAACATGAAACGATTTATTTACCTGCAATAACCCAATAACACAAAAATATGTAACAACAAAAAGCTGTTTGTTTGCACATAAAATCGAGCAATTCACACGTCGCCATGGATTACCGAAGTGTGCAATTTCGAAAGCACCTGACCAACTGTGCAAATTCACGGAGTATTCTGTAAAATGCATTATTTCAACTCGGATTAACAACTATTTGTCGCCACGAATGATCATTAAATTTATTGTGAGAGCTCTTCTCAAAATGTAGAGCACTCAGTACACAGTTACCACCCAGTTACGAATACAAATATTTGTGTAACTTGTCTTTTTTATCAATTTAAAGAAAGATGTATACGAAAATTGTACGGAAAATTACATCGTTCCAAACATTCAAATCGCGATAACTCAAAGTTGCTAAGGTGACTAGACAGGACATGTTCTTTCCGTGTACCCTTTAAATAGCATAAGTCCCGTTCACAAACGGACAAACATTAACGCTTATTACCTATCAGATTTCAAAGCCGCCTAGGTACCTAGGTTTTCTTTGTGACTGTAAGGACGACGGCAAATATTGAATTCCGCCGAGAACAGCACTCGTTTTCAGGAAGCAAGCAAGACTAGTGTTTGACGACTACTCAGCACTACGAGGGATCCTAAGAATTCTAACTTGCTGCAGTAGTCTAAGTCTAGGGCTCTTGGGAATATTAGAGAAATGAAAGCAAAGGATTTTATTATACTGAGTTCCGTGATGAAGACTTACTCGGTCGGTGGAAGTTTTTATTACTTTATTCCTCAAGTTGCAATGTAATTTATCTTTGATTATAGTGCTACGATTGCGGCTCGTCGGGTGACAGCGGCAGTGACTCAGCGCCGTGCTTAAAATACAAGAATTCACTTTGTACCACCGCCAGCCTTTTGTTTACGTCCCACTGCTGGGCACAGGCCTCCTCTCAGAATAAGAGGGCTTGGGTTAGAGTTCCCCCGCGGGCCCAGTGCAGATTGGGAACTTCACACATACCATTGAATTGCTTCGCACGAGTGTGCAGGTTTCCTCACGATGTTTTCCCTCACCGAAAAGCTCATGATAAATTACAAATGTAATTTCGCACATAAATTCCGAACAACTCAGAGGTGCTTTGAACTCATTATTTTATTCCAGTTTTACAAAACATGAGATTTATAAATCATTACGTACCTACATAATTATAGACACTTCTAAATAAAAAGTTATTATGAGTGCCATACCAAATGAAGCCATTTAAGGTGATTTAAGTAAGTATTACTTACCTACAAATATAAAACAAAATACGTTACGCTCACGTAAAACTATTACAACCAAATTATAAACAACCAAACGCGCGTGCGGCGACGCCGGCTGTGACAGCCTGACTGAGTAGTCTGTTTAACGAATACTCTAATGTCGTGACCTTGAGCCCGTCCGGAGCGGGAGTTTCCGTTCTACTATGTTATTATTTATTCTTATGCCTATACCATCAGCCTAGATCACAGCGGAAAGCATGTCACCAGATAACATTTGCTAATATCATCAATACCACTTCACCCATATCCCTGATACGCCCACGTCATAGATATTATTGTATCTGCTCCAGCCCACGTATGGACTGTGAACTGGGACCGATTCGCAATAAGTCACCCGATAGCACAGCACGGTGTTAATTCTCTGCCCGTACCTACTCTATTGATTGTGTTTTCTTATAATTGACAATTATTGGAGTCAATTCGCAGCAGATGAAAGCATTGTCGGTGATACTGCAAAGCCGCGTAACTAGAGTCACCCTTTCCCTGATGTGTAAGCAGTGCATCGTGACGTGACAATATTAACAAAAAAAAATTTTCTTTACAAGCTTTTGCCAACTGTACTTTCTTTTGTTTGTACTTGTATTGTCATCCAACATACACATCCATACGAAATTTCAAGTCGATGCTATTAACCGTTGAAGAATTCCCTCCTGTGGAGACCATCCCGGCCGGATGACCAGGATTCCACTACTAGGTTATTGTACTGTCGCCAGATTCACGTAATTATGCCAAGTTTCATCTCAACCGATTGAGGATAACTGCTTTAAAATTCACTTGCAAGAGTTGACGGACAACTTACATACATAACGTACAGCGCAAGTTAAATAAAAGTTTTCTTTCTGTGAAGTTTTGTTTCTGTGATGTAGGTATGAGATACCACGTGACGTGTGTCACTTACGGCAGTTCGGAATAAATTGTCTTACAGTCAATACGTATTTTAAATGAAAATAATCGATTTATTGATTATTTTTGTCTTTTTATTTTTATGAAACATTCATAGAATGAAATTCAACATACAATGACAATGCAAAGAAAAATCCGTTAAGCAGCTGGACTTGAACCAGCAACCTCGGTAATCCGTACCAACCGGACGGATACGGATTACCGAGGTTGCTGGTTCAAGTCCAGCTGCTTAACGGATTTTTCTTTGCATTGTCATTGTATGTTGAATACGTATTTTATTGGTGTGCATCCCGAGCTAACCAGGAGTGTCCAGAACCCCGAATACATCACAGTTTCTTTCTTTCTTTCAAGCACACATCCTTGCAGTTACCAGTTTCCCGAATACATCACAGTTTCTTTCTTTCTTTCAAGCACACATCCTTGCAGTTACCAGTTTCCCGAATACATCACAGTTTCTTTCTTTCTTTCAAGCACACATCCTTGCAGTTACCAGTTTCCCGAATACATCACAGTTTCTTTCTTTCTTTCAAGCACACATCCTTGCAGTTACCAGTTTCCCGAATACATCACAGTTTCTTTCTTTCTTTCAAGCACACATCCTTGCAGTTACCAGTTTCCCGAATACATCACAGTTTCTTTCTTTCTTTCAAGCACACATCCTTGCAGTTACCAGTTTCCCGAATACATCACAGTTTCTTTCTTTCTTTCAAGCACACATCCTTGCAGTTACCAGTTTCCCGAATACATCACAGTTTCTTTCTTTCTTTCAAGCACACATCCTTGCAGTTACCAGTTTCCCGAATACATCACAGTTTCTTTCTTTCTTTCAAGCACACATCCTTGCAGTTACCAGTTTCCCGAATACATCACAGTTTCTTTCTTTCTTTCAAGCACACATCCTTGCAGTTACCAGTTTCCCGAATACATCACAGTTTCTTTCTTTCTTTCAAGCACACATCCTTGCAGTTACCAGTTTCCCGAATACATCACAGTTTCTTTCTTTCTTTCAAGCACACATCCTTGCAGTTACCAGTTTCCCGAATACATCACAGTTTCTTTCTTTCTTTCAAGCACACATCCTTGCAGTTACCAGTTTCCCGAATACATCACAGTTTCTTTCTTTCTTTCAAGCACACATCCTTGCAGTTACCAGTTTTGTGTATTAACAATCGGTCGACTTAGTACTAGGTACGGGGTAGGATTACATTTCAAGCGTAGGTAATAAGTACGCTCATTGCTTATTGTTACAGTGCGCGGCGAGCGGCTGTGATTGAACGCGGCTTCTGGCTTGTTCTGTATTCTGAGCTATTATACTTATACCTATGTGAGAATAGATGCTTTCCGAAATAATTTCCTATCAGCTGGCGGGTCCCTGGGCGGTAGCTGTAATAGAATAGCCGTCACATTACGTCGGAGACAGACTGGACAGCGACGTATTACACTGAGTCTTGTGGTGACGGTGGCTAAAGTTTTCGCCTTTATTTATACTGAGCGGTACCTTCACGCCTTGGAAAAAATCATCAAAGAACCTTTCATAATAAGTACATTTTATACTTTATTTAAATACAAGATCAGGTTCGTACCTACTAACTTTATTGTAACGGCGCACGTAGGAGTTAGTCATATTTTTCTGCAATAGATTTCAACGGGAAAACCGTAAAAGTAATTGAGAAAAATACAAAAAGATATTCCCTTGTGATCATAAGGGCCTAATTTCCGCATTGCCAAAAACGAATTGTAGTCGAGATCAATCTCTTAACGAATAATAATAATAATAATCTTTTATTTCAGACATAGTCCATACAATAGTGTTAGTAAACAATAAAGCCATATAATTTAAGTGTTAGTACATACATGAAAAATAAAAATAACAATAACAACTAACGGGTTCTGAAATATGTTCCGAACAATGTCTATAGCGGTTGGCAACTATAAAACATGCAGGGACGTCCACCGGGCCACCATGGGGCCGTCCCAGCGGCTCGCGAACACGCTCAGGATGCGGTTGGGGCTGGCGCGCAGGCGGGCCTCCAGCGAGGCGCATCTCTTGCGCATCACGGCCGCGAACCCGTCCGTGTGCGCCTCGGCGAACATGCCGGACGCTCTGCACCAGCGTGGCAGCCCCAACAACATCCGGAACGTGTTGTTATATACTGCACTCGAAGGCCGTTGTATGCCCTCTGCGTGTAGTCCACCCACAGGCCGCACGAGTAGGAGACGCAAAACGTACACCGCGCGAACCTGCGGGCCAACATGTTGCAACGGACCGCCAACGACCTTCGTTCCCGCTTGATGTCGACATTGTCGCTCAAGGTATCAGTGACCCAGTGACCCAAATACTTGAAATTATTAACTGGTTGAAAATATGTATCAAATTAATTTCCATCCATATTCTAAATCACTGGGCCCGCGTGGGAACTGTAGCCCAAGCCCTCTCATTCTGAGAGGAGGCCTGTGCCCAGCAGTGGGACATAAATAGGCTAATGATGATGATGATTCCAAACCAAAGAGTTAGGTTTCGTAGACAAACAGGAACATAAGAAACTTGCATCCAAACACGCAGAAACAAGGAGGTAAGTGTTGTCACGTGATTCGATGAAAAGAAATCTGGAGGAATCTGTTTTATCTTGGATTTGGGTTTGAACTAACAAAAATACACTGAGCAACAAACCCCTGCCCACATCATACAAAAAATACAAATACGAAAAAAATCAAATAGGCAAGGGAATGAAATGTTATAAATTTAAATGGAGTAAAGGAATTTCGCACACAGTTTGTGAGCATTTAGAATGAGATTCGGGTGAATTCGTATTGATCTTTATTTGACGTAAGAAGCTGCCATTGTCAGCCGAAGTACCTATTTCTAACACCCGAACCCTATTTTAAATGCTATCAAACTGTATCTCAATCTTGTATAGGTTGGCGACTGGCTGGAATTATTGTCTTTGGCTCAGCAATTCCAATTTTAAACCTCACTCTTGACCTTGGTTGGTCGTGGTCTTGATGGGTCTTGGTTAGTTGCGCTATCAGACTGGCACGGATCATAGCTTGTGTTACCAAGGAGCGGAATTCTCATCGCAAAAAAACCGCCTTCAAAAAAAAACCTTCGAAAAAACAACGTAAAATAATCCTCTAATATAATGATAAATAAATAAAATTAAATAAAATGCGTTTATTTCGGACAACAGAAACTAAAGCCTAAAGTTTTATGGCCTAGCACTAAGTAGCAGAAATATGAAGCATAAAAATCTTTTAACAAAAAAGTAAAACCACCTTAAAAAAAAACTTTTATTTATTTATCATTATTTTAGAGGATTATTTCACGGTTTTTTAAGGTTTTTTTTAAAGGCAGATTTACCTTGTTGTTAAAAGATTTTTATTTCACAATTTTACGTTGATTTAACATTTTCAGAATTATCCTCCAACTCCTACCCGTTAAGGAGTTGTACCTTCCATCATCAGCTCATCAACATAAGATGATGACTACCGGACGCAAATACTTGAATAGCCTTAGAAAATATATGAAACACATGATACGTGCCTATAAAATTTGAGGGTTGCCCTCGATTTCCCTTAGATCCCATCATCAGATCATGACTTGGTGACAGTGGGACCACCTCAGGAGTATACCCTTTCGAATAATGATTTAACGTTTTCAGAATTATCCTCCAACTCCTAACCGCTAAGGAGTTATACCTTCCATCATCAGCTCATCATCATGAGATGATGACTACCAGACGTAAATACTTGAATAGCCTTAGAAAATATATGAAACACATAGTACGTGCCTGTAAAATTTGAGGGTTGCCCTCGATTTCCCTGGGATCCCAACATCAGATCATGACTTGGTGACAATGGGACCACCTCAAGAGTATACCCTTTCAAATAAAAAAAATATTTGAAAATCGGTCTACAATTGATGGAGTAATCGATGTAAATACATAAAAAAAATCCTCCTTTTTTTGAAGTCGGTATTAAAATCGAAAGACAATAGGGAGAGAACATTGTAATTTATCGACTTTTCAAATTTAACATAAGTGTCATTTGTATGAAATGACTAAGAGCGGATTTGGAAGGTTTTGAAAAAATTAAATAAATAAATATTTTTGCCAAAAAATATTTATTTATTTAATCTCTATTGCAAAACATAAAAGATAAAATGTACAAAAGGCGAACTTATGCCTAATTACGACGATAACAAACAAAAAATATTTTAATATGGAGATGCAAGCCGCTTATCAATGAGATAAAATTTTACAGAATAATGTTAAAAGTCGACAAGCGAAGAGTCGATTCGAAAACTGGAATAGTCGATAAAACTTATGTCCAATCCCTCGTGAACTTTGATTTCTGCTATGAACCATCCCGCTCAATGGTTATTACTATACAAATATAACACATTTCGATCTCATTCGCTCGTCATCATAGCGCATAGGTATGTAATAGGTACCACATCATAGAGTAAAAGCATCATCCGATTCTAGCAACTCTTAATGCAAACACTTGTTGAGTAGACTATCTAGGTTTAGGGCGTCGCGACGCGGGGTGCCTCGGTAAGTAATCCAGCGGCGCCTAGCAACCAGACTACAGCCTACCCACTAGATAACTACTATCTAGCAGATTAACGGTCACGCCCTTTTAAGATCTTTTTTGTACCTACCAAGTATGGAACAACTGGATTCCTGACCCACTGTGCAACCTTTTACATGGTAAACGTCATAGGGAAACCTCGTGGCTTGGTATGGTTTTTTTTATGACGTTTACTGTGAAAAGGTTACATGGTGGGTTAGGAAAATCGGGAATCATTGACTGAACATGATTTAATTAATTAACCCTATTTTTAAAAGTATAAACAATTTCATTCAGTTTCGTTCTAAGTGGACCGAGTATGATTTGGGTCAATCGACTTTATATTGCCACTCGTTGCCATGGAGATGTCCCCTGGGTAACTCGTCTAAAATAAGATTTTCTAAATCACCGCTCCTCCAAAAGTCAGGATTTTTACATTGTCAGGATGCTTACGAGATGAAGCTTGAAGGAATCGGCATGTAACTGTTGAAAATCCTGACGTTTATCGAGTGATGCCTTAGAAAATCTTATTTTAGACGAGTTACCCAGGAGACATCTCCATTGCAACAAGTGGCAATTAAAAGTTGACTGACACTTTTACACGAACCAATAGCATTAAGAGTATTTTAGGTTATGCCAGATTAAAATAAATGAGAAGCATTTTACTTTTTTGTGCAGTCGTACAGCGAGGAGCAGGCGGAAAATCGGAAGCTCAGTCTTTCATGCTTCTTGGTTCTAATTAATGTTAAGTGTCTGAAACCAAACTCGGTTATAATGGTAACATTGATCCCCTACGCTCTACCACTCTGCTCACCCTATTCGCGAGGTTCTCATAATTAAGTATGCGCATAACTTTATATTAAAGACAACCATATTACTACGCCTTTGCACTTTCTGCATTTCGAGTCGTGTTCGATATTTCGTATCAGAACTGCATGATGCATCTTATATTAAAGGACTGAAAATGAATCTGAGCAAAACTAAGCTCATGACGACAAATGTCGCAAGTATTGCAATAATCGCAGTTAACGCTACCCTACTGGAACATGTCGAAAAATGTCTACTTAGGTCAGGAAATTAGGATGGGAAAGGAGAACCAGTGCCCTTGCACGACTTGTCGAATCCTGCGTCACGTAAAATCGAATAGTAAACTATAACGAGTTTGTATGACGTTTGGAACAGCGCCCGCCCGTGAGCGTATTTGGAACTAAAATTTTGTATGAGATTTCTCGATCTCGATACGATAACCGTAACGTAACGCAGGATTCGACAAGTCGTGCTTAGAGCACTGGGAACAGAAATCAGCAGGAGAATACGTCCGGTGAAATAGGTAATAAAGAAAAAACAAAAACATTGGAGTTCCTCACATCAACATTTGCTCAATAAATCATTATTCATTTTGTCGCGTTCCATATAAATTCAAATTCGAACTTCCAAAGCCTTTCTGGTTAAGACCCGCAAAAAATCGGCTAATGAACAAATAATTCCGGTGATTAATTTCGGTAACAGTGTTACGGGCACCCGCGGGAACGCACCGCCAAATTGCCTCCCGATTTTACCGGGAAAACGTCGATTCTTATTCAATTGTTTTATTTACATTTCGCTTTATTTATAGACATTTTTCGTAACGCCTTACCTGTAATTACGGGGGATCAAAACGTTCTTGTTTGCACTGTATTTTTAATACTTCTTTATTGGACGCTTGATTGACAAGACTTTTATCTTGGTGGGAGAAATTAACGATTTGTTATATTATAATTTGAAACGAGATTAAATACTTTTTGACCATTTTCTCTCACGTTCTTTTATCCCGTTTTTTCTTCGAATCTCCCCAGTATAAACCAATAAGAACTATTAGGAGCTACTAGGAGCTGCTAGACTAACTGAGCTACCGACGCTACTGGTCCAATATTGGGCAACTCTATTTACACGGAGTAACCCAACGATCACTACGGTAAAAGAGGCAATGAAGTACACTACTGCCCCCCGACTACGAAGTGCAAAATTCGAACTTCGTATTGTGCCGTCCCTCTCAAGCTAATATTATTTAACACGAGAGTGAGCGGGACGATACGATATGAACTTCGATTTTCGAATTTCGTAGTCGGGCGGCTGCAGTTGGTACAGTGGCTAATAGCGCGTTTAAATATCCATCCGAAAATAGCATCACTTCACTAATTGGAACAATGATGTCTATTATCATATAACTATATCTATCAGTTAGAACACTTATAACTTGATAACGGCTGAACCGATTTTTATGATCTTTGATTTGTTGGATTTGTCTCCGCCCCGAATAGCAGAATAACTATTTAAATATTGGAAAAATTCACGGATTTAAATCACGTACGAAGTTGAGTACGCACTCACGTCACAGTACGAAGCTCGACGGGCCAGCTAGTTACAGAGGGACTACCACGAAATTCGAAAATCACTTCGTAGTATAAAGCCAGGTTATCTACCATTAGCGAGTCGAACGCAAAAAAGGCAACAATTGGTGCCTCTTTGGCCTCAGCCGCTGTCAAGAAAGTTACCATAAACTTGCGCGAAAATGACAACACGTTCTAAACATGTTTTTCGGTTATTTTCTGAGCATTTAACGAACCTTTACTTATAACATGAGTTGGAATCAGAAAACATTTAGCGAGTTGCCCCTCAGAGACTTGACTTTGTTTTGTTTTGACACTTGTCGTGAGGCGAGGCGCGAACCGTTTAGTGGCGCCCCTGCTGGCCGGGGCGAGCGTTACGGAAGCCTGGATTGCCTAGAATACAATGGATAATCTCAGTTTGGACGCAATACTACGCTACATGAACTAAAAGCAATTAATTTGCTCACCCGCGACAACAATTACCATTGTATTATTAGTACGTGGTACCTCCGCAAAGTAACGCTTGATTCAATCCATTACCTACGATACTACGCTATACTACTGTGTAAATATACCTACTTACGCTACGCGTCGACTAGAGAACCTCATCCTTATTTTTCGTGAATAAAAAAAATGCGTTTGATATTACAGACGTCTTCGCTTTTGATTTGATTTTAAAGTGACTTTACAATATTAGGTTGTTGGTGTTGCGAGCCCGCCAGCGGGGAGCGGTGCGCAGCCGCCGGCACCCATGAGGACGTGCGCACGGCTCATATTGCTGGCACTAATTTTAGTGCCACAAAATTAGACATACAGTGACAATGCAAAGAAAAATCTGTTAAGCAGCTGGACTTGAACCAGTACTCAATAAATCGATTATTTTCATTGATCCACAAAATTAGCGCCAAAAACGGAGTCGAAAGGCCCTTCTGTACGCTACGTCTATGACAATTCCAATATAAATTATACTATAGAAATAAATAATAACTAGTGCGCACATTATATTGCAATGAAGCGCAACTATTTTCAGTTGAACTTAAAGAGGACAAGAAAAATTGCCTTATTTTATAACCAACTTAGTAAAGTTGAAAAACCCCCGACATTGTCATTTCAAAGTTCAATATTTCAAAAACGGGTGAACCGATTTGAATTAAACTTAGCTAAGAACCATCTCTATTAAACTAGCTTTCGATTAAAAAACGTTTGGGAGCTATGATGCCACAGATGGATACACAGACACACAGACACACAGGTCAAACTTATAACACTCCTCTTTTTCGTCGGGGGTTAAAAAATCGCGAATGGTAAATTTAATTCGTCCAACTTTTGCCACCTTCCGAAGCAATAATATCGTCTCGGCTTCTTGTGTTGAAGTCAAATTACGTACGTACTACGCTTCTTACGGCCATTTGTCAGCCGTTTCTACGTGACAAGCATAACTCTGCAGCCGTAATTAATGAGGCAACACTTTAAAGTGTCCCTCTCTGTTGCCAGGGAATGAAAAGAGAGGTTTGATAAGCGTAGGCGGTGATGGATGGACAGTTTTCAAAAGATTTAGATCTAAAGGCCGCTATTTATAAGCTATGAAAGGTTGGCTGGACGTCTAACGTGGGACGCAGATCTGCACTTAGTTTTTGATGTTCTGCGCATATTTTTGCGTTAATAAAGTAGGTACTTACTGTAAAAAAATACCTTGCCTGATAATCTAATGTATAACCTTCCCTATTAACCTTTTGATTTTAATAGCTCGTGACTAACAACTCGAACTTTATTCAGTTGATAAAGTATACGTTTCGTCATTTCGTTTAAAGACGAGTTTTTGAAAGAAAGAAAAAAAATTGTGGCACAAAACAACATCTAAGATTTTAAACAAAACAAATGCTAACACTAAATTCCTACAAACGTAATAAAACTAAGAAAGATTACACTCATATTTCAATAAAGTTATAATTAGGGATACTAAAATACGAACTAATATATATGTTAGTGGTTTATCTATTAATTATCAGAAATCAAATCGGCTTGTGACATCTATATGAGATGACCTTATGCACAAAAAAGTCGTACCTAATACTTAATACCTACACGAAAATATAGTATTAAAAATGTATTCACGGCTCCGACAAATATTATTTTCGTAGAAAAGGTTCAGTGTGTCTCTGAGTATCTGAATCCCTAATGCGCGGAGGTATATTTACGTCAACGCTACTCTGTGCCACATCGCACTATGTCGCAATGCCGCATGCCACTATATACACCTATACAATAGAACCTGGAAAAGGACAGACGATACTTTTCATCATTTTAGCGGAATAACCAAATTCTAAGGAGGCGAAGTAGCTAGCAACAACTATTCAATCAAATTTGCACATCAATTCGGTAATCAAAATTCTGTTGCAAGTCTAATGACAATGGCACGCCTTACCGCTAATTATGTGTTACGTTATTTAAGATAAGACATTTACATGATAGAGACATTGAATATCATTTGCATGATTTAATCAAAGTAGAATATCTCTGAATTAAATTCAGATTTATTTAGAATAATAATGATCTCCTAGACGTTTTCGGCTACAACAACTACTTCCTACGATTGAGAGCGCAGTTGATATGATGTCTGGTAACTGATGTATCCAACCTTTCTCAGCATTACATGAATACTATTTTTAGCACCATGGCTATTCGGAAAGAAAACATTTTATTAATTATTACTCTAACGTGGACATCGTAACAGCATAAACGAATGTAGCATGCAACAAACAGGTGCTACAAATCAAACACATCAATATGCCGCACAGCGTCACCGCGACATTTTCCAACAGATTAAAGGTTATTTTCGTTAAAAGATAACCTCAAGTGGCACTTCGGACGTAAACATGATGTTTTTTTCGAGGCTTTGAGGGATTTGAAAGTCAATCGAGCTTTTGATTAAGTTTGCTTTGTGAAAGTTTATTATGTGGCGAGCTTTCCAAGTCGCGGGCGGACTTCTAATGGGACTAAGGGGAGCTTCTACTGGACGGTGCTTTATAAATAGGTAAAGCCTTGTTTTTAAGCGGATAAACAGATAGAGAAGCAAATGTTGGCTTTGCTGTGGCCAAGGAAGTTAAAACCAAGAGAACGGGCGATGTCTATACAATGCTGCGTTCCTTTCAAATAATAATCGGGCTATTAATGAAAATAATCGATTTATTGATTATTTTTGTTTTTATTTTTATGAAACATTCATAGAATGAAATTCAACATACAATGACAATGCAAAGAAAAATCCGTTAAGCAGCTGGACTTGAACCAGCAACCTCGGTAATCCGTTCGTTGCTGGTTCAAGTCCAGCTGCTTAACGGATTTTTCTTTGCATTGTCATTGTATGTTGAATCCGGCTATTAACCACCATGAACTTATCTGGAATATAATCTACCTATCTATTTTTGAGACTGTAGTGTGTACATATTGGTGTCCTTGACGAGTACTCAACAGATTCTTGTTACACATAAGTACAGAATAAATAAGTATAAGAGACCTTTTCTTGCTCGCTATACGCTCATACCTTGCGAAAAAAAGGAGATTCCGTTGGTATAACAGTTGCTGTCTTTTCCTGGTCTTGTGTTTAGTATCCTAGTTGACTTACCGGTTGAGTACTCGGATACTGAATAGTTGGCAAACATACCTGAAAAAAAAGGAAAACTTTATTAACAAAACAGTACGAGTACAGCGGAAGATAAATTTAAATTTTTCGTGCCTTGTTCGAATAATGTATTTTTAATTGAATAAAAAAGATGATTATTATTCAATCTTTCTTTAACGACTTTTCGATTAAAAAAACCGCATCGAAATAGGTCCATTAGTTTGGGAGCTATGACGTCACAGACAGATACGTAGGCCAAACTTATAACACCACTCTTTTTCGTCGGGGGTTATAAAAGCAGTGCCCTAAGCACGACTTGTCGAATCCTGCGTTACGTTACGGTTCGAGAAATCTCATACTAAATTTTAGTTCCAAATACGCTCACGGGCGGGCGCTGCTCCAAACGTCATACAAACTCGTTATAGTTTACTATTCGATTTTACGTGACGCAGGATTCGACAAGTCGTGCTTAAGGCACTGCTACACGTGCAAATTACTGAGAAACTGAAACAAACTGCAGTGCTACGAAAGCCACGAAATCGAGGTGCTACGTCGTAGCGGCCTACGATAAACTGTAGCAAGTTTGTTCAGTGGGTCGAGCACGACTTTACGAAAGCTGCGTCACGTAAAATCGAATAGTAAACGTTGTCGATGTCGAGTTCGTATGCGTTTGGAACAGCGCTCGCCCGTGAGCGTATTTGGAACTAAAATTTAGTATGAGGTTTCTCGATCTCGATAACCGTAACGTTACGCAGCATTCGTAAAGTCGTGCTCGACCCTCGGGACCGGACGAAGGGGCGGAAAAATGAAGAGACCTTTGCGGAAGGTTTAGTGAGGGTTGAAGAAAATCTGTACATCGCTATAGAAGACTTTCCCTGTTATTCATAAACCCATATTAACTAAAATGCCGTTAAAGTTCGTTTGTCCTTTTTTGTCACATTGACATTTCCGTTAGTAAGAAGAAGACAAAACCTATTTTAGCTAATCGAGGCTTGAGTGACGTTTGTGAATAAGGCCCTTTGTCTTGTCTACTAGTACACTGGTTGTAAACGGGCTTATAAGTCTTCGAACAAACAATCAAACATCCAAACATTTAAGCTCCCCCATTTATAATATAAGACGTGTATTATGAAAGGACCCACCCTATTTAAACGGAAAGTTTGTTCCGTTACTCATAATTATCATTCATTCAATTATCATCTGATGATGGATGAAGAGGCCTTTCATCATCACCAGCCTTTTTTACGTACCACTGCTGGGCACAGGCCTCCTCTCACAATGAGAGGGCTTGGGCTATAGTTTCCCGGGGCCAGTGCACATTGGGTACTTCACACACTGAATTGTTTCCTCACGATGTTTTCCGTCACCGAAAAGCTCATGATAAGTTACAAATGTAATTCCGCGCATAAATTCCGAAAGACTCAGAGGTGTGAGCCGGGGTTTGAACCCACGACCCTCTGCTGGAGAGGCCATAGGTTGAAGAGGCCTTTACTGATTTGATTGATTTCTATCAGAAATGTTTCGATAAACAAGTGACATTTATTTGTAACCTTATTCTTGACTAATTATAATAATAACTGCCAATAACTATCGCATAACGATAAACTTGAAGGCTCGATACCATTCTGCATCTATTAAGTATAAATTAAAATTAAAATGTCAACCGGTAGGCCGTCGTAAAAAAAAGTGTCACGTGAATAGATTAATTTGCCGTTAGTTCCACAATTTGCATATATTTTGGGGTCAAAATCACTTGGACATAGCGTGCCAGCAGAATACATGCAAATGTTTCACCCACACATTGGTTTTACATGTGAAAATCATCAATGAAAAACAATGACATCGTATTACAAATCACTTGGACATAGCGTGCCAGTAGAATACATGCAAATGTTTCACCCACACATTGGTTTTACATGTGAAAATCATCAATGAAAAACAATGACATCGTATTACAAATCACTTGGACATAGCGTGCCAGTAGAATACATGCAAATGTTTCACCCACACATTGGTTTTACATGTGAAAATCATCAATGAAAAACAATGACATCGTATTACAAATCACTTGGACATAGCGTGCCAGTAGAATACATGCAAATGTTTCACCCACACATTGGTTTTACATGTGAAAATCATCAATGAAAAACAATGACATCGTATTACAAATTGATTGGATATGATAAATTTGTATGCTGCGTTTTATAATGAATGAGAAAAACAATGCGTACAATTTTCTATGAAAAAAAAAAGGTTATTTTTAAAAACTTCGCCCGCCTAAAAGATGCGATCGACGGGCGAGCTTTACCGCGGTATTATGCGGGCTCGCCGGTAATGTTCGCGGTAATCTTTATGGCGGTAAAACTCGCCGTCGGTCACCATTACGATTTTAAGATGGTCAAAATTAGAATTCACAGTACAAAATATTTATCAATTTTATTAAATGGGATATTCAGTTAAAAGAACCTCTCACTCAAAACCCAGTTCACCCTTGGCAGTCATCGCTATCGCTGATCGATCCACATAATATGGCTTTATTACGATAAGCAGCGATTAGAATTTGAGGCCTAAGCGGCGCTAACACTGGAACAATTTAACACAAACTGCATTGGGGATAGGCAAAGGAAGTGAAGTCCATACAGTCAAGTCTGACGTTTTTTGTTTTGGGTTTTCCGCCAAGAATACATAATTATATCAAAGAGAACTCTTGTGCGTTATCTCAATTAATTTTGTGTTACTATTGCACACTGATTTATAGTTTAGTTATAGTTTTATAATGACAATGATTATTCATTAAATTTCCAAATGAAGGTGCTGCTGTGATATCCATGCAAAAATGGTGCGGTGTACGAGTCCTGCCCGCGTCAAAAGTATTATGTTGAAACTTTACGCTCACGGTAACTCACTCTGTAGAATTAATTTAATTTTAAGTTTCTGTCTGGTTGCCCTGAAAACCAGCGTCAGACATTCCAGCGGCAACACATGCTGAGCGGCAACCTTTTTGTGTATTTCGGTTATAATTTTACCCTAAAACGTTTTTATTTTCTTTCTCAAAAATTATGAAACGGACAAATACCAAATTTTGGGTGAATATTGCTGTAATCAATAGAAACTATTAAAAAATACCAGCTCTCTATTTACTTCCTCTACTGGAAAAAAAAAAACATCCTGCATAAAAATACTAATACTTTTTTTTTCTAAATATGAACCAACAATTTAACTACATAATATGTAAACTTCATATAATCAGCAAAGGTGGAACACTGTGAAATAGATGTAACTGTACTGTTTGTGCTTTAGAAAATCTTATTTTAAACGAGTTACCCAGGAGACATCTCCATGGCAACGAGTAGCAATAAAAAGTTGATTGACCCAATTGTGTCAAGCCAACGAATGACATAACTATACATAGATAGTTTTCAACTGTCAAAATCCAACGATAAAGTCAATCAAAATAAAACAATAATCTTAGTTAATCTAGGGTTACGTTACGAGTCAATAACAGGTACTCATAAATGTCACTGATGATTTGAATGTAGTCAGATAAAGGATTACACACCTGCGAGACATTCCAACATGGCAGTCTACGTGGCAATCTGCCCCCCGACTACGAAGTGCCAAATTCGAACTTCGTATCGCGCCGTCCCGCTCACGCTAATATTATTTAATACGAGAGTGAACGAGACGGCACAACACGAAGTTCGAATTTTGCACTTCGTAGTAGGGGGGGCTGTTGGAATGCCGAAGCTTGTGGCTCTGGTTTTCAATGTAGGTATCCCGTTTTTTTTTACTTTACTTAACGTTTCATTGTTTACGTGGTAAGAAGTTACGTACATTACAATGAAATGAAATGAAATGTTTTTTCAATACAATACAACACAAAACTCTTTTAAAAAAACCACAATATGTATAACAAACGAAACGGAAAAAAGTACACAGAAAACTTCCGGTAATATAATAGGCAGCCCTGGCGGTATGAAGCAATGTCTTTTATCTAATACTAGCTTTCGCTCGAGGCTTCGTTACCGTGGCAAAACTCTCTAACCCGGGGGAATTTCGAAAAACCCCGCCTTATCCCGGGCGTACAGTCAAAGTCAAAGACATGGATCCGCGCAAAGTTGCAAAATTATGTATACATCAACCTTACCGTCGCAGTACATATTATTGGGACTCTGTGGTGTATACATATTGGTGATCTTGACTGTACATTATAAAAGGAACCTCTACCAAATTTCAGCTTTCTAGGTCCAGGGGTTTGGGCTGTGCGTATAGATCAGTCAGTCAGTCACGTTTTTGTTTTATATGTTTAGATGCTGTTTACTTCATCATGAGACCATCACATCATCATCATGGGATCATTCTGGGCTCCATGGTCCATTTCCTCGAATGTCCATTGAACGCCCATTGAATTAGGTATCCAAAGATGCAATTGTTTTGAACGAGGCCTCTTTCAATAGTTTCCATACTTTCCGACATAGCGTTAAATATTTCGCTGTGAGCGCTGTGACACAGAAGAAATTAAATGAGATTGTATGAAGCTGATTTTTAAATTCATATAGATTATTTTCAACTAACATGACTCATTGTGTTAGTGAACAGGCTTATTTCTAGAGTTACTAATAAATTTAAAATACAATTTAAAAAAAAAATATGGCGTTCTTTATTTTAGTTCGTTAAGTGTATCTAACAGCCAAAAAATGTATATAAACTTGTAATTGTCGTAGAGATAGAGCAACGAGGGTTGGCGCATTCGACGCAGAAAAAAAAACCTGAATTTAAATAATATTTAGACATAATGTAATGTTTTTTTTTTTGTAGAGATGTTGGTTACAGCGTTTGTGCTTTCCACCGTCGAATGATGTTGATAAAACTCTCTCTCTCTAAACACCACATAACAAGTAAAATGCCTGTGACATACGAACGGACTGACGGATGGACATGACGAAACTATAATGGTTCCGTTTTTGCCATTTTGGCTACGGAACTCTTAAATGCCAGCAGTGTGACTTTGCACAAGATTACAGATAGTGCTCCTTCAGCATACATGGTTAGGTTGGGGATATTTTGCATATTTAATAATAATAAAAATAGGCTTTCTTTCATTGCGAAAATATACACAAATCCCACAGGACGGCAACAAGTAAATTCTCCTTTTATGATATCGATCGCAAACGGCTAGTAAATAAATAAACGCTGCTATTCTATTCCACGTAAAATAATTTACTAACGCAAATTCAAAACAAATTCCTTCACATTGTAAGGCTAAAAAACTCAGCATAAACCCCACTGCAGCCTCAATGAAACCCGATAATAACATTTCCTAGAAACAGTCCGAGAAATAAAGGAAAAAGTGCCCTGAAATATTGCTCTGGTTCCTGCAAATCGCCGCAAATATGCCGCGAATACAATTCCTTTCAAATCTCATTATTATTCCATTCTGACTTTTAAAAATAGAAGTCGTATTTTTATTACTACACTGGAAAATAATAGCGCCTGATGTTTCAGATTACCATTTCTGTTGCCATATAGTTCTCTCTGTTGTCAGCAAAGAATTTTCTACTATATGCATGATTTAGTAAAATTACTACTTCACAACTTTTTTTTGTTATCTTATCGTGAGTAAAGTGATAGGCAAAAGTGAGCTGTTTGTTTAGTAGAGAATAATTCGTCATGATTCTTTTAGGCTGGTATTTTTTTCCTAATACCTAGTCCTTTCCTACTTCTAATAAATCATGAATATCAAGATCATACACTAAGTACATGTCAATACAATACAAAATAAATACATCAAGTGGTAGTGATAAAAATATATTTTATCTACACACACAATCATAAGTCCTCTATGCGTTCAGAAACCGTCATCGTCACCATTACGACAATCAATTCAAACCAAATACAATTTAGAAATAGGCCCCAATAAAAAAAAATGTCGATACGAAACGTACGTATATACGGATAACGTACGTAGAGACTTGAAATTTGGCAGACATATCTTGAGTATCCTAGAGGTGCACTAAGAAGGGATGTTTCGAAATTCCCACGTAATAGGGAACTAGCCAATTCTGTATGTTTCACGGGGGCAAAGCCGCGGGGCATAAGCTAGTACATAAGCAACTAAATAATTTTATGAATTACGGTCGAATTTCGGCCATTAGGCGATCGCAGTTAGTATTAAGACGAGCGAATTGTCTTGGAAGTTTAAAACATTGTTTAGTTTAGTTTAAACGCTAACGCTCCGGCCTTCGCTCCGCCGGCGGCGCACGCGCCGTGAGCACGCACAAAGCGGCGCCGGAGCACGTTACTTGCACGCCCGGCTTGGCGCGGACCATGTTACATGTACTTAAGTAGTATGTACTTAAGCTGTCCCTTTCGAATTTCAAATATACGCTTTTTTTTCTAGAAGTTATCCATTACTAGTCTAAGGCATAATTTTGATTCTGCCGCCCGGTTATGTTAGCGAGAGTTCTGTTCTTCTATTCGATATGCATTCAAGCTATCCCGCCGGTGACCAATAGGCCCGAGCACGAATATACGGATCCTACGTAACGTAAAATCGTTAAGTAACCTTATCGAGAAATTTGTATGACGTTTGGAACAGCGCCCGCCCGTGAGCGTATTTGGTAGTAAAATTTAATATAAATTTTCTCGATGGAGATACGATAGGATTCGAGTATTCGTGCTCGGGCCTCTGGTACAGTTCCGTGATTTATAGTTTTTTAAAGCAATAAAGTTTAAAGATTTATGTAGAGCTTCTAATGGTAATTTGTAATGTTGCGGGGCTTGGCAAAACCATCATCTTGCCTATATTGTAGAGAGGTACGTCCTAGAGGCATTTATTTCTTCAATGATTCACATTTTTGGGTTTTGTCTTGAAGTAGGTAACAGAATGTTTTTTTTTTCGAATTGATAACATTCTAGTTAGTCTAGCGGTGGTGATGATAGTTGGTTCTATGTGACATGTGTTGACTGGCCTAGCAGGTTTGGCATGAAAACATACATTAGTCGCAAGCGTAGCTATTTTACACACGTGTGGTCCCAGGTGAGAAAATTAATTGTGTTTGTTCATCAAAATACACTTCCGAGAAATTAAATTAAACTCAAGAAATATTTCAAAAGAAACCGCAAGTTAGAGGCAAAGTTATAGAGATGGCCGCAAAGTCCCAACTAATTACTTCTGGACAGCGTAATTGAAAAATGTATTCAATACGAGAAACTTGTTCATGTAATTAGGAAGCTTCTGCCCTTTTGCCAACAGCTTCCGTTATTCCTCACTTTTTCTTCCGTATCCTGCTAGACCTTTTCAAAATTATTAAATTATTGTATTTTAAATACTTACTGAAACAAGAATACACAGAAAACCAGAAAAATATGACTAGCCTCGGGAATCGAACCCGGATCTTTGACATTCCTCCAAACCAAACCATACCGTTACACTAAACACTTTTAATTACTAACTGTCAATGATCTGGGTTCGATTCCCGGGGTTAGCCATATTTGTTTGGTTTCCTGTGTATTCTTGTTTCACTGAGTATTTAAAGTAAAATAATCGACTTAAACAGAAAAAACGGTAAAAACAATAAATTTTGAAAAAATACAAAAATAAGAATAAGAATAAGAGAGTATTTATTTCGCAACGGCAACATAATAATACAGTTTCAAGGTTAACATACAATAAAAACAAATACAGTTGTGAAAAAAATATTTAAAAATAAAAAACCCGACTGCAAAAACAATTAACTAAAAAGAGAAAAACAGTTATAGATCCTAAACGGTCACTCAAAATAAAAAAAAGTTGAAGAAATACATATATAGGCTGTTAAATACATCAACCTCCTTGGTGATTCGCAGTCGGGTAAAAAGGAATCCACTCAGCATTCGTCGGGTCACTAAAGGTGGCTCGACGCTGGTATTACGTGGATCCAGCTGATGAGTACTCCTTCTAGTTAGATCATAAAATGATGATGATGATTGCTCGCAGCACTGATGACCGATGGGTTCAGAAGGTCTCGAATGGCGTCCACGGACCGGGAGACGAGCTGTCGGTAGGCCTCCAACAAGATGGAGCGACGACTTGGTAAAGATTGCGGGACCGCGGTGGATGCGGAAAGCACAAGCCCGGTCTGAGTGGAGAGCCGCGGGGGAGGCCTATGTCCAGCAGTGGACGTCAATCGGCTGACACGATGATGATGATGATAAAATGATTGAATTAAAACCTATACAGCACAATTAAACCAAAAATATCTAACACTAAACTTGTTTAGACAGCGCGAATTCGACGTCGCGAAAATTCAGCCATGAATTATGTATACAAAGTGGATTTTTCGCGTTATTCATCCCCCATTGCTTTGTGTAGAATTGTCGTCTTTAAAACGAGCGTGGGCGGTGGCTTTGCGCTGGCACAAGCCGGGCTAATACCAGTTATTTACCGTCGCAGAAGCTTAATTAATATAGCTTTGAATGTCAATTAAGTATATTTCTATAGGCACGTGATTCGGGCCAACGGGCGATTGTTAAACTCGAAACTTATTAGCGGGAATCTACTCTGGTTAGCAATTTAGGCACAGATTACTACGTAAATTTAGGTATGCGCCTAGATTTAGAGACTGACTAATTGATTCCTGCCCCAGTATAGAACGTCTTCATTGTAAACTTCATAGCGACATTGTATCGCGTTGTCACGTTTTTAGGGTTCCGAAGCCAAAATGGTAAAAAGGAACCCTTATAGTTTCGTCATGTCCGCCTGTTTGTCTGTCTGTCTGTCCGTGGCATAGCTCAGAGACTAGAATGCTGTAATTTTTCATAGATTTACATATTAATTAGGCCGAAAAAGTGTCGGGATAAAATCATGAAAAAATATTTTTTTTGGGGTACCTCCGCTACACTTAAAGTGGGGATGATTTTTTTTATAGTGTGGGGTATAGTTGAATAGGTCTTTCAAAAACATTAGGGGTACTCGAAGATCATTTATCGATAAAGTTATTCGTTTGCGAAATATTTAGCTTTGAAATGCTCCTTTTTGCTGGAGTTCAGTGTCCCCCTCCTCTACCAGAGAAACTGTTATATTTGGAAATGTGAAAAAAATCAGAGCAGTAGTGCATATAGTGAATTTAAAAGGAAAACTATCAGAGATAAGCAGGCTTTACAGGTTTGGGAGTAACAGTTAATTACGTGTGTTTATGTCAGTAACCGATATAAATTGACCCCACACTGCGTCCAGTTTGCTTTGGAGTAGGGCTCTGCTAACACGGTTTCGAATAGGTGTGATGAAAATACTTTTAAATTAGGTATTTATTGCTAGGGCTTTTTTGTAATGGCTTAGGAACTCTATCTTTAGCGTGTCTGACACACTCTTGCCCGGTTTTTAATAAGATGGTAGTCAAGAATCAAATTGTGGCCGTGCTTGTGGATTGTAAAATTGTAATTAATGTGGATTTTAAAATTGTAATTAAGGTGGATTATAAAATTGTAATTAACGTGGATTGTAAAATTCCCAAGTAAACATAACTTAAACTCGCGAAACGTTTTCTTCTAAACGCAAAAAATTCTGCACGTTTCGAACACCATGATTTAGAACCAAAATTTTTTTCAGATAAGTAATCAAGTAAGTAAGTACATCCTATTAATCTGTTTTTTTATTTTTATAATAATGAGCGTACTTGACCCTACTGTTCCGCGTGCCAAGCCAAAAGGGAGTAAGTATACCGTCTCAAAATTACAAAATTATATTTGGAAACGTGATGCTTTATTAACTGAAAGTCGAGAAATTACACCATTCCCTATGGTATAACAAACTCGCGAGCAATACCTAAAGCATTATAAAGCATGAAACGATGTTTAATAGTTACGCAATTGATGTACGACGAGACGGGGCGGTTGAACGAAATTAACGCATTATATTGAACCGATCAATTTTCCATTTTAATTTCATTCAATGTGAATACTGCGAAACAATACAGCGTGTGACTTTCATATGAACATAAATTTTAACTAACGATAGCATTAAGTGCTGTGAACTGTTTTATCAATAAAACCGCCTTAAAAAAAAACCTTAGAAAAAAAACGTTAAATAATCCTCTAAAATAATGATAAATAAATAAAAGTCGGTGCGGTGCGAGAGGAATATTCTTTGAATGAAGCTCCGACTTCATATTTCTGCTGCTTAGTGCTAGGCCATAAAACTTTAGGCTTTAGTTTCTATTGTCCGAAATAAACCCATTTTATTTTATTTTATTTATTTATCATTATTTTAGAGGATTATTTCACGTTTTTTTTCTAAGGTTTTTTTTTGAATGCGGTTTTACTTTTTTGTTAAAAGATTTTTACTTCACAATTTTACGTTGATTTAACATTTTCAGAATTATCCTCCAACTCCTAACCGTTAAAGAGTTGTACCTTCCATCATCAGCTCATCAACATGAGATGATGACTACCAGACGCAAATACTTTAATAACCTTAGAAAACATATGAAACACATAGTACGTGCCTGTAAAATTTGAGGCTTGCCCTCGATTTCCCTGAGATCCCATCATCAGATCATGATTTGGTGACAGCGGGACCACCTCAGGAGTATACCCTTTCGAATAAAAAAAGGATTTTGAAATCGGTCTACAATTGACGGAGTAATCGATGAACATACATTAAAAAAAATACATACAGTGGAACGTAGAACCTCCTCCATTTTTGAAGTCGGTTAAAAAAATAAAATAACAACTACCTTTGTTAACGGAGAGTTTTTTTTTTCTCGAGCAGCAATGTAACTCAAACATTTATTTGACAACGTATCACTAAGAGTACAATTAAGTGTCAGTTGTTAGTTTTGTTACCGATACATTTACGTGACGAATTCATTTGTGTGAAAAAAAAAGTTCTTATGAAAAACACTCAAACTAATTGTATGAAAAAGCGCCAAATACCAGAACTTTTAGTTCACTGTGTGTCCATTTCCAATTTTTTAACCCCCGACGCAAAAAAACGGTGTCATAAGTTTGACCTGCGTATGATTGTATCTGTGTATCTGCTCCCAAACGGATTAACCGATTTCCATGCGGTTTTCTTTAATCGAAAGCTAGTTTAATCGAGATGGTTCTTAGCTAAGTTTCATAAAAATCTGTTGAGACGTTTTTGAGATATTGAACTTTGAAATGAAAATGTCGAGTGTTTTTCAACTTTTCTAAGTTGGTTAGGTTGTTATTAGTTCAACATACAATGACAATGCAAAGAAAAATCCGTTAAGCAGCTGGACTTGAACCAGCAACCTCGGTAATCCGTACCACGCTCCACCAATTAAGCTATACTTATAGCTATACTTATAGCTTAATTGGTGGAGCGTGGTACGGATTACCGAGGTTGCTGGTTCAAGTCCAGCTGCTTAACGGATTTTTCTTTGCATTGTCATTGTATGTTGAATTTCATTCTATGAATGTTTCATAAAAATAAAAACAAAAATAATCAATAAATCGATTATTTTCATTGTTATTAGTTGTTTAGTAGTTCCTTGTATATATATCCTGCTACCCACTACCCTGACCCAAATAAACGTGAACAATGGCACTATATTGAGAACAATCCATATGTACCGTGCTTGGATCAACCCACTACCAATGGCACTATATTGAGAACAATCCATATGTACCGTGCTTGGATCAACCCACTACCAATGGCACTATATTGAGAACAATCCATATGTACCGTGCTTGGATCAACCCACTACCAATGGCACTATATTGAGAACAATCCATATGTACCGTGCTTGGATCAACCCACTACCAATAGAGATTAGAGCATTGTATACCCCGAGCACGAATTTTCACCAGAATCGAGTAGTAACGTTATCGTATAGCCGTCGAGAAAATTTCATATTAAGTCAACTTATTGGTTTCAAACGTCAGACAAATTTTCTCGATATCGATACAGGGGGGGAGAATGGCGTCCGCGGACCAGGAGGCGAGCTGTCGGTAGGCCTCCAACAAGATGGAGCGACGACCAGAGGCCCGATCACGAATATTCGAAACCTGCGTAACGTTATCGAGAAATTTTATGACGTTTGGAATAGCGCCCGGCCGTGAGCGTATTTGGAACTAAAGTTTAGTATGAGTTTTTTCGATTTCGATACGATAACGCAACGTTACGCAGGATTCGAAAACTTCGTGCTCCGCCTACTGGTAAAGATCGCGGGATCGCGGTGGATGCGGCAAGCACAAGACAGGTCTGAGTGGAGAGCCTTGGGGGAGGTCATGTCCAGCAGTGGACGTCTTTCGGTTAACATGATGATGACGATGATGATGACAGGGGAAACTACCGCGAGACTCAATCATAGTGAATTAAATAAATTGATTAGTCACGTATATAAATCGAATTAGTAGTTAATCCTCTGGGAGCGCACGACCCGGCGGCAGCGAAACACACACTCCACGTCAAGGCTTAGTGCCTCTAGTGTAAGTTCCGACACAACAAAACGTCTCGAACGCGTTCGCGTTAACGTTAACAATATACGAAACTAACTATAGTCACTGTAAGCTGATTTAAATTAAAACTTTATCTTCCACGCTGTTATGTTCTTACCTTTATTCCGTTATGGTTGCCTGGTAGAGACCGCTATGTAGCGATAAGGCCGCCCATTGCTACCTTGCATTTTCTTTGTACTTTTTTTCTGTTTTGTTTATTATGTGGTGTTCAATAAAGAGTTCTTGTATTGTATTGTATTGTATATTAAAGCCCAAAGAAATGTGTTGTGAAGTATGAAGTATACCGCCACCGACCGGCATCAGTATTGCAAGGCGCGGAATGCAGTCGGTGGCGCAACGCGCGGCGCCCTCGCCGCTGAACTTGCTCTGACATCGGCCAGAGCAATGACCGCTAGACATTTTTGCTAGGCAAGGCTGTTAACAGTTTAAAACCAGTGGCTCCGAGAGCTCTATAGGGCGAGCACGAGTTTTCGAATCCTGCCTAATATTACGTTATCGTATCGAAATCGAGAAACCTCGTACTAAATTAATTCCAAATACGCTCACGGAACTATAGCCCAAGCCCTCTCATTCTGAGGGGAGGCCTGTGCCCAGCAGTGGGACGTAAATAGGCTGATGATGATGACGCTCACGAGCGGGCGCTGTTCCAAACATCATACAAATTTCACGATTACGTTACGCAGGATTAAAAATGGCGAGGTAATTTTTGTTTTTTTTTTTGTTTTTCTTTTATCCAAAAACGAAGCGACAAAACAATCTGTATTATTAGTGAACCTTAACACAAAATTTCACGAGAATCGGTCGAGAAATGCGGCCTGTAGAGGTGAACAGAAGGACAGACGGGACGGTGGAGAGACAGACATACGAAATATTTTTTATCCAAGCTGAAACTGACACGCTTCGCTCACTTTGTTCGCTCTGTCAATTATTATTATTTAATTGAGACATGTTCGTAAAAAAAATAAAACAAAATCAGACAAAATCAAAATTTTATAAGTCGGTCAATTGTTGCATAAAAATATATTGAAATCACATTATATACACAAATAAATTTTATGTCAACTAAATTCAGAACAATCCTGTCTGTCATGTATAGTGCAACCCTGTTTCCTAGTACCATACGAAAGGATAATCTAACCTCTAAATGCAAAGTAGTACACTTCAATATAGATATTTCAATGTGGATACATATTCAGATGCAATCAAACTTAACGTACCTATGTAAGTAATTTGATACTTAAGTAGTCTTCCAGTATTTAATCGTCTGATTAAAAGGATTAAAACATCGCCTTGTCAAATCAATGCATCTTAAAGATCATTGTACATTCTATACTTCCAACCGGTTTCCACATACGCTGGTGTGTACAAAGTAACATGTAATCAATGATTTAAGATTAAAAGTAGATGTGCACACATTTGCTTACATTCAATCGTCAATCCATATTGCGTCAAAAATCTGACAGCCACGTGATACATTTCGCAATCTGACATACTTTCGTTTGCACTTACGAGTATGTATTATCCTACGATTACTGAGATGATTGCTTACATTGACAGTGACCTGCAGGAAAGCCATTAATGAAAACGTTTAAAGGCCTTATTCACAAACGTCACTTAAGCCTCTATTAGCTAAAATAGGTTTTGTCTTCTTCTTACTAACGGAAATGTCAATGTGACAAAAAGGGACAAACGAACTTTAACGGCATTTTAGTTCATATGGCTTTATGAATAACAGGGTTAGTTTTTAAACTGGTCGCTATCGAGAATTAAAACATTCAAGATAAGACACGCACTTGTTGAGCGATGACAAAATGCGGCCCTTACTCATTAACTGCCATTAGACTGACATAATGTCAAACATCAAGGGATACTAAGTCACCGAATCACCTATTTAAACCCCTGGACCTAGAAAGCTGAACGTTGGCATAGAGGTTCCTTTTGCAATGTACACCCGGGATAAGGCGGGATTTTTGGAAATTCCCGCCGGATAGAGAGTTCTGCCACGGGAGCGAAGCCGCGGCCGAAAGCTAATCACCTATAATTGCTTGTCCGCACGCGGTGAAGCAGTTTCGTAACTGTCTATTATTGTATATCAATGCGGGTGGCCTAAATTATTCTTACTTTTCCTACCGTTTTTTTGTAGCTTAATCTGAAAACACAACTATTCTTAAGATAGAAAACTCCTACGATCGATTTCCCCTTTTTTCCCGAAGCCAAAGACAAATAACAAAACGTAAAATCTATTATCGGGCAGCATTATTCTGTTTCATTCACAAAGAGTATTGAAACGCAACCCGTGCAAATAACTTCTTACTGTTCCAGTTGAATAATCCACAAAACCTTATTTCTAATGAAAGCAAAATCAACGAGGTTAGCAATAAAATGAATAATTATTCACAAGTATTAAGTATTGTATTTTATTTTATATGTATGTTTATCCGTTGTGATATTTATTTATTTATTTATTTGACATAAGAATCATATATTGAATGTAGTAAAATTTTCATGAAAGTAAGTACAGTCAGCAGCAGAAGTAGCTAAGCAACCGAAGAGGTCACAATAATCTACACAAACTTTTATGAGATAGAGCCATGCTTAGATCATTGTGACCGCTTCGGTTGCTTAGCTACTTCTGCTGCTTACGATACAACCTAAATTTTCATTAAAACCATTGTTATTTCGGAATTGGAAGTTTGTTGAAGGCTAAGTTAAACACTCTTTAGTCCTTGTTTAAATTATACAAGCATAAGGTTAAGTTTCTCGCGTTAGGGCGAGGCCAGTTCGCATCGTATTAAGTTTCCAACTCAGCTATAACTTGGACTAAGTTATGGCAAAGCCCTGTCGAAGAAATTTTAGAACTAACTTCGGTAATACGATATATTGTAATCCGTGTAATGGTGATTAATATGATGTAACCACGTAAGGCGGCGGGTTTGCTTTCGACGGCTTGCTTTATCTGATTTTAATAAGCCGTAGAATTTCACGGCTACGTTTTTTTTCGTTTTGTATTTTTGTATACTTATATGTTCCATCAAATAATCAAGGTCGTATTAAAATTATTTTGCTACACTGATTGGCAATGAAAACTACTGACAAAATAAATATTGGTTATTTTTCCTATAAGTCAGATTTTTGCGACGCATGATATTTTCCTCAAATCTTATCAAACACCACTTATTAAGTTTGTTAATTCACACACACATAATATTACGCATCGAAGACATGCATAGAAATAGTACCCGAACAGTTGACACTTTAAAATGACTTATATTTGCATAATATTCGTAGGCCTGTTTATAAAAGCTGTCAAAATATTTGAACAAAATGTCACTTGCCGCGCAGAGATGACTGCATTTCGAAGTTTGTATTACATTTACATCTGCACAAGTATTTAAACGGGTGAGTGAAAAAGTTAAGTGTTTTTTTAATGAGGTGTTATTTTTCATTTATTTTGCAATGGTGAAATGTATAATTATGACAAACAAAAGTCAACTTAACTCATTTAAGATAACTTTTGAAGGCAAGTTTCTTTTCACACATTTAATGTTACTTGTTTTTATACTTGTTTACTTCATAAATTACTTTTCAGTAGTATTTTGAGTAGTAAACACACACTACACACACACTTACACACTACACACACACACACACACACCACACACACACTACACACTTGTACACTTTTTCATTGTTATGGCACTCCAGGTCTTTACTTTATAATGTCTTGTATTATATGCTTAACTTTGTGACTGTTTGTTGCCAAAAAAAAAAAAAAAAAATTTACTTATTTTCATACCTAGACCAGTTATTTGGCTATAACGGATCCAAAACTGACTGCATGTAAACGCATTCAAAATTTCTCATTTGAATTCGAGTAAAATAGAATAGAATTTTTCTTGACGTCTTTAGGCAGTAACCTAAAAGCATAGACATAGGCCTCCCCCAAGGCTCTCCACTCAGATCGGTCCTGTGTCTTCCGCATCCACCGCGGTTCCGCAATCTTTACTAGATCGTCGCTCCATCTTGTTGGAGGCCTACCGACAGCTCGTCTCCCGGTTCGTGGACGCCATTCGAGAACCTTCTGACCCCACCTTCTAAAGGCGCCTAAGTAAATATTACTCATTTACTATTTTGAATGTCAGACATTATCTGTCAGTTGTTGCGTCTTAGCACCTAAACGAATAGTAATAAAATGCCAATTCAATAGCAAACACAATCGATAAATAATTTACGCCAAGGGATTACGCCGCGTCCAATTGTATCCCCGGAAATTCGATTTGGTCAATTTCAATTTTGCGCAAGGACCGATTTTGTTATTTTCATTTGTAACATTCTGATGACTCTGGGAAATTACAGGAGAATTCCGTCTAACTAGTAACTTAAAATTTTGCTTAGTAACAGCTATTTGTGAAGGAAGGGCTGGAGATGTTAAATCAAACATATCGGGAAGACACTGTTGAACGCATAAGTCTTATTTATGTAGGTTTCATCCAAATGCGAGAAAACACTTAAATCTGTGATAAAAATATACTCAAATTTATGCTAAACCAGGATCCGGTCACGCGTCCTTCATCCCACAGTGATGCGAGTTAAATAAAGAAGAATACCTGCCTAGCACGGTAAACTTTATCGACGACATAAAGCATTCCTCTCTTTCTAACAAATACGCAAGTGCGAGAGGGACAAATGTTTTAAGTCGTAAACGTTAGTATGCTAGGGGTCAGCTCCTATTTATTATATTTAAGAAAAGGTTCAGACGAACCCATTTTCCCGTAATTGAACACGAATCCATCCAAGTCAAATAGTACGGTAATAAAACAGAAAACGAAAGTCATGAAAAGCGACCATATGTCCAATAAACGGGGAGGAAAAAAACAGAGTATATAAACAAACAAACAAACAATAAACAGCCACGAGAAGGGTCCAGGTCCTTCACATTTAAACCAACAGCCGGCCAACTTACCTTTGCATTCGCACAAAACAAGTCAAGCCTTCACGTGTGGTATTAAAACTGAGTTTTGCATAACTTGACATTAGCGGATGGCACCTGTAGTTGTATGTAACATGAATGTTTTATGCAAGAGGTTATCAGTAAGTTTTGGAGGATGAGCTTTTAAAAAATAGTTCATTGGAGTTCAGCTTTGACAGGGCAGATTGACAGCTCACGACTGCACGACATGACTTGACTGCTAGTGGCGTTTTCTTCGATTTTAAATCTACTTCAACACGCAGAATATGTTTGTTTATAACTTTAAACTTTTCAGCAATCACCTGTCCACTGAAATAATTGCCGCTCCATCTAGCTAAGTGCTATTGTGTTGTTCTATTGCCAAAACGTTTTACGACGTCTCCCTAAGTCTATTCTCATTACATACCTGTTATGTATAGTTACCATAATCACTCTTATTTTCAAATAAAATCCTGCCAAAAAATATTGGCCAACGTTACAATTAAACGACCAATTACGGGGTAGTTTAAAAGTCTTACTTTCTTTCTTGTTTCCAAAATCGCTCCCCGTCCCGACCCCGAAGCTTCCGTTGAATCACAATACGAATTACTGCGCTCATTTATGGATTTGAGGAAGACAATTCAGTGTCCGTTCTACATCGCGTTTGAAGCGGCTTTTCATTGTTCGAAGTTAATTTATTCATCTATTCAGAGAAATGTAATGTAACTGCGTACTGTTCTGACCTTGCTCGCCGTCTATACGTTTTATCGGTGAATTTTACTGTCAATCTGTATTTTGGAGGTTCTAATTTTGAAGAAATTAATTTATCTCTTTACAGCTTATTTTTGTTCGGAAATCTTCTCTGGCTTGACACTGATATTGTACTTGTTATTTCAAAGTTGATAATAATTTCTAATGTGGGCCAGAGGATCGATTTTTGAATCTCACCCCGCTGGGTGAGATTCAAAAATACGAACTTTTTAGAAATCACTGAATTTAGTCACTACTAAATTCAGTGATATCTAAAAATTTCGTATTTTTGAATCTCACTGGTGACTAAAATTCTCATGCCCATGATATGAAATACAAATGCCCCCACCCACTCGTAAACGAGATCACTGGATATGACTTCTTGACCACTGGCAGTGACAACTAACCTCAACCAACTATGTTGACTCGCTTTTCTACGACAGAAAAGCAAATTAGCTGCATGTTAGTAGACGGGTGTGACATTCAAAAATAAAGCTTTTGGCAAATAGTGATATCAATGTCATGGGTGAGAATTTAGTCACCAAGTGAGATTCAAAAATCGATCCCCAGTAACATAAGTGCAAAAGATTGCGATCCTAAACGCTTCTTCTCTTCCATCTGTCTGCTTCATATTAAGAGAGGAAGAAAGAACAAACGGCCACTGGGGAAATTTTACTGTGAAAAGGGTCCATGGTGGGTCAGGAATTAACTTCCTCGACCGTACCAGGGTTTACATTCGCAAAATGCCTTATAACCATTTCCGCGACTCATCATCATCATCATATCAGCCCCAAGACGTCCACTACTGGACCTCCAAAGGCTCGATCTCCACGACGATCGGTCTTGTGCTACCCGCAGCCAAGGCTTCCCGTGATCTTTATCAGATCGTCCGTCCATCTTGCGGGAGGCCTACCAACACGTCGCCTTCCGATACACGGTCGCCACCCTGGAACCTTACAGCCCCATGACGGCCAGTATTTGTTGGGCTATATTGGTAACCTTCATACCTCCTTCCACCTACCTAAAAGTAATCTACATATACATCATCATCATGTCAGCCGACAGACGTCCACTGCTGGACATAGGCCTCCCCCAACCCAAGGCTCTCCACTCAGACCGGTCTTGTGCTTTCCGCATCCACCGCAGTCCCGCAATCTTTACCAGGTCGTCGCTCCATCTTCTTGGAGGCCTACCGACAGCTCGTCTCCCGGTCCGTGGACGCCATTCGAGAACCTTCTGACCCCATCGGCCATAAGTCCTGCGAGCAATATACCCAATATACCCCGCCCACTGCCACATAAGTTTCGCAAATCTACATAATTATACGAAGAATAGAAAACATTTTTTTCTAACAATGTTTTACCCACACACGAGCGCTTAATTCGTCCCCGTAACCCAATCCTGATTACTTCATAGTAATTCAGTGTAATGAAATATAAATTGACTGGCCTTACAATTTCGGAAAGGTCACAGATAATAATAGCCCTACAAATGAATGGCCGACGAAACACAATGAAACCCTTATAATTTACTGGCTTTTGGTCGCAACTTTGTCTGCATACTTTAGGGGACAACATACAGCCTACCTACCTGTAGCCATTTAGTAAATCATCAATCATAATAACTACTACGTATCTCAAATAGAATAAATTTTTCCAACGTGAATTCTTTCACCTCCTGATACGACACAACGTCTATCTTCTTCTTAACCCCAGACGAAAAAGAGGGGTGCTATAAATTTGACCTGTGTATCTGTGTATATGTGCATCATAGCTCCCAAACGGATGGACCGATTTCAATGCGGTTTTAATCGAAAGCTAGTTTAATCGAGATGGTTCTTAGCTAAGTTTCATTGAAGTCGGTTCACCCGTTTTTGAAATATTGAACTTTGAAATAACAATATCGGGGTTTTTCAACTTTTCTAAGTTGGTTAGGTTATTATTCATTGAAAGAGAAATCAAAACATGAAATAGGATAGAGAAAAGGTAATGAATAATGATGGATAAATAGTACAGTCAATATTTTTGCTTAATAACGGAATTATCCCGCGTGGAAACAGGGGAGGTACGTTTGTACGGACACATGACACGAAGCCATAATCTTAGGCTAATGTTTCCTCTTAGGAAATATCAATTTGCGGTATGTTTTGGATAAATGAGACATGCTTGATCAGCTGAGTAAATAACGTAGGTATAAGCATGATTAAATACAATACAATACAAGAACTTCGTATTGAACACCACAAAACAAACAAAACAGAAAAAGTACAAAGAAAATACAAGATAGCAATGCACGGCCTTATCGCTACAGAGCCATCTCAATCAGGCAACTATAGTGGAATAAAGATAAGAACAGATTAAAGCAAAGCTAAATGCCATAACCTAACCAACTTACAGAAGTTGAAAAACCCCCGACATTATCATTTCAAAGTTCAATATTTCAAAAACGGGTGAACCAATTTTGATGAAACTTAGCTAAGAACCATCTCGATTACACTAGCTTTCGTTTAAAAAAAACCGCATCTAAATCGGTCAATCCGCTTGGGAGCTATGATGCCACAGACAGCTACACAGACACACGATACACAGGTCAAACTTATAACACCCCTTTTTAGTCGGGGGTTAGAAAGAGGGCGTAGTCCGAAACGATGGTCAGTGCCCAAAGCACGACTTGTCGAATCCTGCGTCACGTAAAATCGAATAGTAAACTATAACGAGTTTGTATGACGTTTGGAACAGCGCCCGCCCGTGAGCGTAATGAGATTTCTCGATCTCGATACGATAACCGTAACGTAACGCAGGATTCGACAAGTCGTGCTTAGGGCACTGATCAAATCTCTGAAAACCTGGAGATGAGCATTGGCACAGCAACCCACCGCGCAGAAGACCGGAGCGAGTGGAGGAAGGGTCCTCAGCATTGCGGGACCGACTGAGGAGGAGGAGGAATGCCAAAATGTACAATATTAACGGGTGCCTCTGGCACAAATTTTAGGAGACTCATGTCATCATCATCATCACCAGCCTATTTTACGTCCCACTCCTGGGCACAGGCCTCCTCTCAGAGTGAGAGGGCTTGGGCTATAGTTCCCACGCGGGCCCAGTGCGGATTGGGAACTTGACACACATCATTGAATTGCTTCGCAGGTGTGTGCAGGTTTCCTCACGATGTTTGCCTTCACCGAAAAGCTCATGATAAATTACAAATGTGATTCCGCACATAAATTCCGAAAAACTCAGAGGTGCAAGCCTTGGTTTGAACCCACGAAACTCTGCTTGAGAGGCCATAGGTCAAACCACTAGGCTATCACGGCTTATTAGGTGACTCATATGATTGTAATAAATCAGGCATAAAGTACAAATGCACAAACGGTCCCGAGGGTCGAGCACGACTTTACGAATCCTGCGTAACGTTACGGTTATCGTATCGAGATCGAGAAACCACATACTAAATTATAGTGCCAATTACGCTCACGGGCGGGCGCTGTTCCAAACGTCATACAAACTCGACAACGTTTACTATTCGATTTTACGTTACGCAGCATTCGTAAAGCCGTGCTCGACCCTCTGAGTGGAGAGCCTTGGGGGAGCCTATGTCCAGCAGTGGACGTCTTTCGGCTGACATTATTCCACCGTCGAGTCAGTGTAACACGCGGCCTCGTTGCAAACTATTCGTGACGTTTGTTTGCTATTCGTCAAAGAAATCAACGCACGCGCTGCTTTCGCGACGGCGCATTATCATACACACTTGCGATAGAGTACAGTCAGCAGCAATAATTGCTAAGCAACGGAAGCGCTCACAATGATCTGCACAAGCTCTTATTTCTATAACAGTAGAGCCGTGCTTAGATCATTGTGAACGCGTCGGTTGCTTAGCAACTATTGCAGCTGACTTACAACATTGGAAGTTGATTGATACGTTTAAAAAAAGCTGCCGTAGCCGTAGATTACCATAAGAATGTTGTTCCGTTTTGTTTTTCTTTTATTTCATGTGGAGGAAAAACAGCAGCAGGACTTGCTGAACTACTGCCACTCCTGGAAATTCGCAAGACACAGGGGAATGCCAATACAATACATGACGTGTGTTGCCAGCCTTTTTAGAAATGAATACTCAACCTTGACGTAAGCCAAAATAAGAGTTTTATCACGAAATATAAATGTATGACACTTAACAGTGAATTAAATGTATCACTCACGTATATAAGTCGAGTTCAGCCCGACTTGTTTCGGACTAAATCTTAGTCGTTCCTCTGGGAGCGCATGACTTAGCGGCGGCGAGGCGCACCACCGCATGCCAAATAATCTTTTCCATTTATATATGTTATGTTTATCTCCTTATTGCACATAAAACATGAAGCAACAGGTAACAGAAGAAAAGCAAATGTACAAAGGCGAACTTATCCCTTAAAGAACTTATATACATGGAACAGGAGTAATCCGTTTATTTCAGACTAGCTTATGCCCCGCGGCTTTGCATCCGTGAAATATTTCGAAATCAGCTAATTCCTTATCCCGTGGGAATTCTATTCTATTCTAGGATACTCAAGGTACATGTTTGACAAATTTCAAGTATCTAGGTCCAGTGGTTTAGGCTATGGGTTGTCAATCAGTCAGTCAGTCACTACTACTACAGTACTATTTTATAGGTAGGTATAGATTGAGTCTCACGATAGTTTCATGTTAAAAACATGTCATTTGACATTAACCTTCGGCATCGTCACGGCCACTGATCGCATGATAACTGCACATTTTGGCAATATAAAGACCCGCAAAATCCTTGGGAAATGGGCAGGCACTTGGTATTTAATGCGCTATTACTACTACCCATACATACGCACGATGACGTCTGTGCAAGTCGATTGTATGTGTGTACATAAATATGGTGTTACGTCTGGGTAACACCATAATGGCCCAAATTTGACGACCGTAGGTAAGTATATAGTCTAACGGTTAGAGAACCTAACTATAAAGCTCAGTCTCGGGTTCACACACCGGTATGACGAATAAATAAATAAACATCGAGGTACAAATTAACCTAGTCCCAAACTATATTAATAACTAAATCCCTCTCTTCCAAAAATATCGAAATCTTTTATTAGCTCAGCCTGCTAGACCTTTTTTAAAGCATGTTATTATTTCCAAATCTGTTAGGCATAATAATAATACGATTCGAATAATTCGATGACGGCGACCCGGACTATAGAAATTTTACATACTTTTTTTTATATTTACAAGACTACGGAGACATACGGAGATGTGGGCTGGCTTCAATTGTTTCAAATTTAATATACATTTCCAAATAATAGAAGCAACTAATGTGAAAAGCCCGTGGTTTTGGTATTGAACTGCAAAAACTGAAGACAATCCGAAAATTTTGCAATTTTTCTCGTATTACGCAGGTAGCACCAATTTTCTTTACTTGCAAAACGTAGTCTCACACCTCACACTCACCTATAGGCTTGAGTCGGTCAGGAACTAAGAACTGTTAGGAATGAATTCCCGTCGCGGACCGAAAGGAACTAAATCCTTTCGCACGATTTGAACCAGTCTTCGCTCCTTTAGTTCAGTAGGTAGAGGAGTGGAGTGGATGAATCGCTTGAGCGGAACGGAGCGAGTGAGAGTGACCGAAACCGAGGAGCGAGATAAATAGCGCTCGTTCAAAGTGTCTCTAGAGCAAGTGGGAGTGAGATGGACAACTATCATTCCGTTCCGTGTCCTTCACAGATCAAAACAGTTCCAACTCGTTCACTGAACTACTGAACTAAAGGAACTGAAAGTCCGAACTAGTTCCTTTCACCGATTGAACGAGATCGGAGCGCTCCCTTTAAAGACCGAGCAGGCACAACTCTACTCTCCTAAGGGGTCCAGATAACATACCAAAAAAGCAGCTTTACAACGCGTTTTGCGTTTTTAATGTAGAATAGCACTGGGGTAAGTTCCACACTAAGTTATTATAGATCTTTGACGACCGGATGGCCTAGTGGTTAGCGACCCTGATTATGAAGCTTGAGGTCCCGGGTTCGAATCCCCGTCGGAGCAGATGTTTGCATGATGAATACGAATGTTTGTTCTCGAGTCTTGGATGTTTAATATGTATATAAGTATGTATTTATCTATATAAGTATGTTTATCCGTTGTCTAGTACCCATAGTACAGGCTTTTCTTAGTTTGGGACTAGGTCAATTGGTGTCAATTTGTCCCATGATATTTATTATTATTATCTGTATGGAAAAACTCGAACTCTAATTAAAAAAAAATATCCCGACGAATTGAGAACCTCCCTCTTTCTTGAAGGCGGATAGAAAAGATTTCCGCCGTCTTTGCCGTGAATGAGCCTCAGACGTATCAGCCGCCATGTTGGATCGAAGCCTTGTTTACTAATCCTATTTGTTGGTGGCGCAACAAACGCCTGTGCGATGCTAACGAAACGTTTTATGCGTTCAAAGGAAAAAAAGAAAGAAAGACACAAATTATTAATCATCATCATCACATCATCACCAGCCTTTTTTCCGTCCCACTGCTGGGCACAGGCCTCCTCTCAGAATGAGAGGGCTTGGGCTATACGCGGGCCCAGTGCGGATTGGGAACTTCACACACATCATTGAATTGCTTCGCAGGTGTGTGCAGGTTTCCTCACGATGTTTTCCTTCACCGAAAAGGTCATGATAAGTTACAAATGTAATTCCGCACATAAATTACGAAAAACTCAGAGGTGCGAGCCGGGGTTTGAACCCACGACACTCTGCTTGAGAGGCCATTAGGTCAAACCACTAGGCTATCACGGCTTATATTTATTAATATAATATAAAAAAGTAAATTAAATTTATTTTAAGTGGCTAAAGGAGCGGTCTCAGCAGCTAGTTTTCAGGCCACCTCTCCCTTAAGACGGGAGCAAAGGTTTTTTTTATTTAATACTAGAATAGATAACTTTAGCCGGAGATTCATTTGCAGACGTACAGTCAAGGAATTTAATTCCCTACCCATTTCGTTGAAATGTTGTTAAACATTCGCAATGCATTAAGGTCGAAAATGTCAACGTAAACGCGACATGTCAAAGCGACGTCGTGTTCTATCTAGCTCTTATGGTGACAGTTTGCTATAAGATTTTAAACCTTAGGTGGGTTGGAAATTTAATTCCTTGACTGTACTTGCCCCGTCTTATAGCACAGGTACACTGACATCAAGTACCAAGGAACAGTGAGTTGGTAACTTAAATTTCCACCCTCCTTTTCACAGAGGGTCGAGCACGACTTTACGAATGCTGCGTAACGTTCCGGTTATCGTATCGAGATCGAGAAACCTCATACTAAATTTTAGTTAAATAAAATATCGTGGGACAATTTACACCAATTGACTTAGTCCCAAACTAGGCAAAGCCTGTACTATGGGTACTAGACAACGGATAAACATCATACAATGACAATGCAAAGAAAAATTCGTTAAGCAGCTGGACTTGAACCAGCAACCTCGGTAATCCGTACCACGCTCCACCAATTAAGCTATACTTAACGTTGGTGTACCTAACGAATTTTTCAATGCCTTGTGTCATATTTTATTTGGAAGATCTCTCCTCAGCGCCATCTATGAGTAGCTTAATCAAGCAGCTGACCCACTACGGAACTTCTACAGTTACGCATTAGTGCCAAGAGATGGAGCTATTTTCTGAATCAATGAAAATAATCGATTTATTGATTATTTTTGTTTTATTTTTATGAAACATTCATAGAATGAAATTCAACATACAATGACAATGCAAAGAAAAATGCTTGATGCTTGAATGCTTGATTAAGCTACTCATAGATGGCGCTGAGGAGAGATCTTCCAAATAAAATATGACACAAGGAATTGAAAAATTCGTTAGGTACACCAACGTTAAGTATAGCTTAATTGGTGGAGCGTGGTACGGATTACCGAGGTTGCTGGTTCAAGTCCAGCTGCTTAACGAATTTTTCTTTGCATTGTCATTGTATGTTGAATTTCATTCTATGAATGTTTCATAAAAATAAAACAAAAATAATCAATAAATCGATTATTTTCATTTTTTTTTTAACGGATAAACATACTCATATATGTAGATAAATACATACTTATATACATATTAGACATTCAAGACCCGAGAACAAACATTCGTATTTATCATACAAACATCTGCCCCGACCGGGGATCGAACCCGGGACCTCAAGCTTCATAGTCAGGGTCTCTAATCGCTATTTCAAACGTCATACAAACTCGACAACGTTTACTATTCGATTTTACGTGACGCAGGTTTCGAAAAGTCGTGCCCGACCCTCTGGCACGCCATGCTTAACGATGAAGTTATCTGTCACTGTCAGTTTTCCCGCTCCCAGAAAACTTGTATGTATAGGTGTAGCGAAAAAAGTTTTCCCACAGATCAGGCTAAAATTAATCTTATGTCAAGGTCATAAACACTATGACATGTTAAAACATTTCTCAATTCAACTAAGTATACAGTCCGTGAGCACAATAGGATTCGGGTTCGGCTGAATTCGTATTGACATCCTCTTTCTTTGACATGAGAAGCGTCATTTACAGCCGAAGTATTTCTAAAATACGAATAATATTCTACTTAAATGCTTACAAACTGTACAAATGTTTTCTGTTGTCTAACTAACCTTTATGTTATTTTATTTGTTTCAATGCGTGCAATGTCTCAAGTACGGACCAACCATCTGGACACCGCATCTTCATAATTTACTTGGAAAGTCATTACGAAAGAAGCCGCGGTGAGCGAGGCGGGGAAATGGATCGCGATTGGTTCATAGCTTGTCATATCGCTTGTCCTCTGGTCGAAACCGCGATTGGTGGCTAATAAGATTTATAGATAGTGCCCAGAGGGTGGTTGGTCCGTGGTCTCAAGTCTCAACGTCGTCATTGGCAAACTCCTTGCCAAAAGAACGAGAACAAAAGCCACTAAAATAACCTAACCATAAAAACTTCATTTATAAAACAATTTTTAAAAGTACCAAGAAAAATTAATAAAACTACTAAAATAGAAATATTAACTGTACTTTGTACCTATACTTATATAATGCGGTGCCGTGACATAAGTAAAATATACAATTGGTAAAAAACTATTTCGACTTTTTTAGCTAGAAGACTACGTCCCAGTGAAATTGTTAACCAGCATAATATTTGCTCCAGTTTTCAAACGTTGAAATGAACGCTAGCGAATACTGAATTTTGTCAAAATGGGTCTTGTTTCATCATCATCATGTCAGCCGAAAGACGTCCACTGCTGGACATAGGCCTCCCCCATGGCTCTCCACTCTGACCGGGCTTGTGCTTTCCGCATCCACCGCGGTCCCGCGATCTTTACTAGGCCGTCGCTCCATCTTGTTGGAGGCCTACCGACAGCTCGTCTCCCGGTCCGTGGACGCCATTCGAGAACCTTCTGACCCCATCGGCCGTCAGTTCTCTCCGTCGGCGTCTTGTTTAGTGATCATGAAATTGACAATTAATGTAACAAACGTAGCACGTAAATGTAGCGTAACGTAGCGTGCATATTTTGTCGCATCACTTAAACGTCACAGCCCCTTGACTCGACAGGCCTGTAAATTTACTGCGGCTAATAAAACACGAATTCAAGCACGGACACAACTTTTACGAGCAAATAAAAAGCAATAAAGCAAAGTAAATCAAACACCAGACGTCTTCAAACAAACTATATACATGACAGCCAAATAAAAATTCCGATAAGGCGGCCGAGGCAGGAAAATGCTTTCCCATGCAAACAGTCCTTCAGCGACAATAAAACAAAAAGAAATCATTCGGTCTGTTTGCGCGATTCAGTTTAGACTTTCATTTATCTACATTACCGGACAAAACAACCCCTATTGTGACAGCAATACGGTGGAAGAGCAGATTGGTCCGGGACCCGAACGTGTTTTGATCCTAATTCCACAGAGGTTACAGTTGTTTTTGTGCTGGCTCAAACAGTATGAGGTTAGTGGAGCACCCACCCCACGCAACAGGTCGATCGATGGTGGCGCCATCTGTAGGGAACACTGAGCTAGTTGGCATCGTGGAATATTTGATGACTCAAGTTGGTAGTTTTTGCTCGGATGCAGTTTCAGGGCTGAATAAAATATACTGGAGGTATTGTTCACTAAGCCTGACTAAGGCTGTACAGTCAGCAGCAGAAGTAGCTAAGCAGCCGAAGCGGTCACAAGGATCTAAACACGGCTCTATTATTATAGACATAAGAGCTTATGCAGATCATTGTGACCGCTTCGGTTGCTTAGCTACTTCTGCTGCTCACTGTACACGATACACGGCTTAATGTTAACATAACTACTTAATAATGCTGCAATGCTTCACGTGGTTTTTCACGTACGATTGTTGGGATATCGCTTAAAATAGAAAAAGGAATCCAATAAATCGTGTTTACGCGTGATTCTGAGATTGTTTCCTTCACTCCTGTGGCCGTACGAAACATTTTTAAAACCGACTACGACTATTATCTCAATGTTTACCTCCGAGTGTACACAATGGACCGACAACGAGTTGAGCACACACATACACACACACACACACACACGCGTTAGCGCGGCACGATCTCCTAATCTCATTATCACTCCATTTGTAGCGATTCTTATTGAGTGCGAATTGTAATAAAGACTTGGTTAGTGGTTATTTGGAGCATTACGGACAATGAAAGTGAGATGCCATGTCCACATAATATTTTGGCGTTCTGTTTTGTTGAAATGAGAAATAATACAACTGTCAGTCTGGCCCCAATTTTACCAACTCTACAAATGTAAGTTTTCATTGACAATTAGGTGTCAGTTGCCGACTTGGAGGGCTTTTGTTTTAGCACGCTTCATATTGGAAAAGAAATCTAGTTCGAATTGTCAGTTGACAATTGTAATGTTGGTAAAATTGGGGCTTGATCTACTACAGGGTTCGGACATTTCATAGCACGCTAAGACGAAAATCAGCTGTGGAGTCGACATTAACTTTAAAATTAAATTCATACTCATTCATTTAATTAATCCAATTTTTTTATTGTATTATAATTAAAAATAACGGTCACGGTATTGGATAATAAAATAATGAAATACCTTGTTTGCAATCATTTTAATTTTAGGTAAAATTTTAATTATAAGCCTTTCAGGATAAATTAAAATAATTGCAGGTATTAGTAAGACTTGAATTTTAATGCCGACTCTACAGCTCACTTAAGTTTTAGTGCACGAAATAATTTAGAATTAGGAAGTGCGAAGTGTGGGGAGAATAAAGGTGACAGTAGGTGATCAATCGTAGAGTCGAGAAAATTAATTCCTGACCCACAATAGAACATTTTCATAGTAACCGTCATAACAATTTTCCTTGTCAAGCTATGCGATGTACTAATGACGTTTACTGTGAAAAGGTTTATAAAGGAATTAATTTCCTCGACCGTACATATAGTCGTCCCACGATAACTCTGCAACGAACTGACAACAGTAGAAATCTAAAGTTTGTTTATGGCAACACTGATTTATGGTCAAACAACACGTTTTGAACTTTTGATTAGATTAAACATTAATCAGGTCATCGTTCATTCACCTGTGGGTACCATTAAAATACCTCTCATATTTCGTTTTCTGGTTTTTTTTTTTTACTGTACAACGGCAAAACCCAGTAAACACTGACAAAATTGTCCTCTAATGGATAGAGCCATATTTTAAAAATAAACCGCAACTTTTGATTGCTACTATCATTATTAGTTTTAATTAAAGAAATGTTTGAGTGACATGAAAAAAGTATTACCACCATTACCACAGCGTGATTTTTCTGGGTTGCCAATTAATATCTTATGCAGAGTTATCGTGGGAGGATTATACATGTGTGATCATGTGATCTACCAGAAACTTTCCTAACTTTAGTTAAGTTCTCATTAAGTTGTGTATGCCTAGATAAATTACTTGCATTCTTAACCCAAATGTACTATAGAGTATTGCGAGGAAATTGAGCAGTGTGCGAGCAAACACCAATCCTTGTGCACCAATCCTTTGCGGGTGGTAGGACCTTGTGCGAGGTCCGTCCGGATCGCTACCACCATCTTACTCGTTAATCCTGCCGCTAAGCAGCAGTGCTTGCACTGTTGTGTTCCGGTGTGGAGAGTAAGACAGCCGGTGTAATTACGGGCACAAGAGGCATTTCATCTTAGCCCTCTAGGTTGGCAACGCATCTGCAAACCCTCTGGAGTTGCGGGTGTCTATGGGCAATGGTGATCACTTACCATCAGGTGACCCACTTGCTCGCTTGCCTTCCTCGTTGTATAAAAAAAAAATCCTGATGCGCTGTTCTTTAAAATAAAGAATCACGAGTAAAATATCGGAAGCAAGGAAAATCGGATTTATTTCTGAGTCGCTGCTCATTTCCCCCTTCCTCTCTCGTAGAAAAGCAGATGGACGCCTTTTTGCCAACCTCAAGCTGAGTATCACTGATTGAATCAGGCTTTATTTTGCGGAGGTCCATATTCATGAACTAAAGACAAATAACTTGCCGCGGTGGATGCGGAAAGCACAAGACCGGTCTGAGTGGAGAGCCGCGGGGGAGGCCGCCCGCCAGCAGTGGACGTCTTTCGGCTGACATGATGATGAATTGTAAAATTGGTGAAATAGGAGCCTGGTGGCTAACAAGTGGCTAAACTCGATTTATAGGTGCAGTCAAGGAATTTAATTCCCTACCCATTTCGTTAAAATGTTGTTAGACATTCGCTATGCATTAAGGTCGAAAATGTCAGCGTAAACGGGACATGTCAAAGCAACGTCGTGTTCTATCTAGCTCTTATGGTGACAGATTGCTATACGATATTAAACCTTAGGTGGGTTGGAAATTTAATTCCTTGACTGTACACGCGAGTGATCCGTTTTATTCACTATGATCTCATTGAAGTTGTTTACCTTTAACAGTTGGGGAAATTCCGTTTCTGCATACATACCGAAAAGCGACAGTAAATGTGTTGCTGATGCGCGCGCGCTCATTACCGTCGCCGAGGCGGAACAATGGCAAGGTCATCGCAATGATATCTGAGGGTCGAGCACGACTTTTCGAGTCCTGCGTAACGTTACTGTTATCGTATCGAGATCGAGAAGCCTCATACTAAATTTTAGTTCCAAATACGCTCGGGCGGGCGCTGTTCCAAACGTCATTCAAACTCGATAACGTTTACTATTCGATTTTACGTGACGCAGGTTTCGAATATTAGTACTCGGGCTTCTGTTCACGCGGGCAGCGGTTCACACAATGCTAACCCCGGGAATCGAACCCTGCTCCTCGACATTCCGTGTCGCGTGCCCCTTACACCAAGATTAGCATAAAACTGCCACGTTATTCATTCACCCAGCAAAACGATGCCCGCCTGCGCATAAAACTCCACAAGTGGAAAAAGTTAATTTCCCAGCAAACAACTGCGCAAAAACCTGCGCATTTCAGTGGCCTTGCGCATTGTAAGTGTCGTGACGTCACTTCCGTCCGACGGTCATCAACTCATCAGACTGCCTGTCATTACCCATTTATTATGAGAGCGCGTCTGCCGCTGTTTTTCATTTTTCGCGGTTGGCGGAGTTTGCTATCGTACTCGTACCCTCTCACAATGGGTGTTTTGGTTTTATTGTAAAAGTGAATTGGGTGTGTTGAACGCATTAGTAAGTGAGACAGAGAGAGTGATTAGAGGCTAGAGTGCTCTATAGATATAGCGATAAAGCGACAAATGTATGACTTGACGATCTGATAGCCTAGTTGTTAGAGACCCTGACTATGAAGCTTGAGGTCCCGGGTGCAATCCCTGGTCGGGGCAGATGTTTGCATGATGAATACGAATGTTTGTTCTCGGGTCTTGGATGATTGATATGTATATAATTATATGTATGTTTATCCGTTGTCTAGTACCCATAGTACAGGCTTTGCCTAGTTTGGGACTAGGTCAATTGATATCAATTGTCCAATGATATTTATTTATTATTATTTATTAAGGCCGCTCATTGAACTTCAGCCAGACAAATGGAGACTGGTGAGCCAGGAGGGACTAGGGAGCGGAGTGAAGCTGGTCTTTGTGGTACCGTTGACGGTGGGGGAGGGGTGGGGGGAGGTGAATACCATGACCCTCTTCTTCTCAGCCACCAAAGTCCGGGCCCGGATCATAAGACCCCAACCTCTAAACAAGCCAGAGCCGGAAGGGGGGGAACCGCCCAACATAGTACCTGCACTGGAGCAGGAGGGGACAGGACATGTCGTCACTTGTGAGGATGTGGATGACCTCTCCGAGTGAAGGTGCCGGGACGCAAAACTACACAGCTACACTAATGATGATACAAACATGTAACACATTACACAAACACAATCTCAAACACACCAAAACACAAACAGATATATGCCAAGTAAACCTCCAACACTGCAAAGATGCAATGTCCGAAATAGGGCAATTTGTTGCGAGGAATAAAGTTGAAATCGCACTGCTGCAAGAACCTTATGTATGGAAGAATCAGGTGGTAAGCCTGGGACATCTGGGGGGGGAGCTTCACTACGAAAGGAAGAGAGACCCCCCAGAGCATGCATATATGTAAGCAATAATGTAAGAAATATGGGTTGTGTTATGACCATATGTTGCAGAGACCTAGTGGTGGTGGAGACTATCTTCATCGACACGGAAGGGAGAAGACACAAGGTGGCACTAGCATCATGCTATCTACCGAGCGAGGATACAACGCCAACAAGGGAACTCGAAGAAATGGTACTCAGGTACAAAGGTAAGGAAATCCCCCTAGTCGTTGGTTGCGACGCTAACGCACACCACGAGGTGTGGGGGAGCAGCGATACTAACGGCAGGGGGGAATCACTCTTAGACTTTATAGTAAGCAATGACCTAGACATAATTAATGAAGGTGATACACCTACATTCGTAACTAGGGTAAGGAAAGAGGTGCTAGACATTACGTTAGCAACGAAAGGAGTGAGAGAAAAGATCAGAAGCTGGAGGGTGGACACTGAGGATAGCATGTCTGACCACAGAAGACTACTTTTCAGCATAGAAGACACGGTAGAATCAGTTAAGACAAGAAACCCAAGGAAAACTGACTGGGCGAAGTACGAGGAAGAACTGAGCAAAAATGTGACTGAAACCGGGAAATGCAAGAGCATAGGGGACCTGGAAAAGCGCGCATCTAGACTCAGAAGTGATATAATAGAGGCATACCATAAGGCATGTCCGGAAAGAGAGATACGTTCCGGCAGTGGGCAGCCTTGGTGGAACAAGGAGATGCAAAAGTTGAGGAAAGGCACGCGCAGGGCGATGAGGATAGCCATCAAGAAAGGCGACACTCAAAGCTGGGACGCGTACAGGAAAGTAAGGAACAAGTACTCCAGGCTAAGACAGCAGACAAGCCGCAAAGGCTGGAGGACATACACAGAAGAAATACAATAGTACTCAGAAGGAGCGCGTATAGTGAAGCTACTAGCTGGCGAACGTACGTGCCGATTAGGATCATTGAGGAATGATCATTTTGGTCAGACTTAATGTTAGAGATTTGGCAGACGGGAAATCGCGCGTTAACATAATATCTCCATTCCTTTCCTGCTCTAAGGGAATATATTACGGTGTTCAATAAAGAATACTTGTATTGTGCTATTATCACTCCGATCACTTTTCCCGTTGACTTCATTACATAGTCTCGTGGACTTTTTTCAACGTTTTCCTGCAGTTTACATCATTCGACCTTGAGCTTTGATGACACGACGAAAATTAGGTATATCGTATGACAATTTAGGTCTAAAAAACAAATCTATTCACACGGTAGGTAAGCAGGTAGGTAGTTAAACGAGCATGCAAAAAATAAATAATCAGATGAATAATTGAGAACATTAATGATTAGACATGCGGCAGTTTAAAGCCATTGTCAGGTTTATATGACAATTCGATCTACATTTCTGTGTCAATGTCAACGCGCGCTAAAACGATTCTCTTTATGTCAGTAGTTGACACCGAATAGTCATTGAAAACTGACAATTGTAAAGTTGGTGAAATAGGGGGCCAGGAACAAGGAACTGGCGACGCAGCAGCCGTGTGTCATTATTACACGAACCATTTGGAGCCACTTTTGACCACTTAATATGAATAATAAATAATATAAATATCATGGGACATGTGACACCAATTGACCTAGTCCCAAATTAAGCAGAGCTTGTGTTATGGGTACTAGATAACGGATAAACATACTTATAAGATAAATACATACTAAACATCCAAGACCCAAGAACAAACATTCGTATTCATCATACAAACATCTGCCCCGACCGGGATTCGAACCCGGGACCTCAAGCTTCGTAGTCAGGGTCTCTCACCACTAGGCTATCCGGCCGTCAAATAATTAATAATTAATTTACTTAATAATTTTTAACGGGATCGATTACCTTACTATTCGAAAGAGCTCCCGATATGCGCGTGATCCTTGTGCGAGGTCCGTTCGGATCGCTACCACTATCTTGCTCGTTAATCCTGCCGCTAACCAGCATTGCTTGCAGCTTGCACTGTTGTGTTCCGGTGTAAGACAGTCGAGGAAATCACGGGCACAAGAGACAAGAGGCATTTCATCTTAGCCCTCTAGGTTGGCAAATCTGAAAAACCCTTGGGGTTGCGGGTGTCTATGGTGAGTGATCCTTACCATCAGGTGATCCACTTGTTCGTTATACTATTAAAAATATTTCAATGCAGTTACGTAACTGTAACATGACATGTGTAATTGTATTGATCTGCCGGGATCGCGGTCAATAACCCGTTAATAATATGTCTAACTTAAGAATGCCACTGAACGAGATGATAAATTATTGACAAAAGTTCAGCTTGCAGGGAACGTACAAGTGAAGTCCTTATTTTAGTATCAATGTCGCGATATTGCAGAGTCACTGCCTCATACTTACAGGCTATATCGACGTAGGTATTAGGTATAGCGAAGACCCAGCAACAATAGATCACGAATAGCCCAGGAATCGTGACCCACACGCCGCCATGAACACGTTCACAATATTAAAACCACAACATCAACACTCTAAAACCATTGCAAAATTTATATAGAAGTAGCAGTGCAAAACGTCGGTTTAAGGAAGGTTGGATTCATGATGTACAGTCAACAGAATGAGCTGCAGATTCTAAGAAGCCAGAAAAAAGTAAGTACTTAAGAATATGAGAAAAAACCGGCCAAGTGCGAGTCGGACTCGCGCTCGTGGGTTCCGTATAAAGATGTTAACGCATTTCCCCAGTGTTTTAAGAAGTCCAATGTTAGCAGAGCCGTGCTCCTAAGCATTTTTTTCCCTTTTGAGGCACGGAACCCTAAAAACAAAAACAAAAGTTAAGAACCACCTCGATTAAACTAGCTTTCAATTGAAAGAAACCGCGTTCAAATCAGTGTACCCGCTTAGGTGCTCTGCAGTGTCAACATAAATAATTGAGCTTTTGGGGTATATATGCATGCTAACAGACTACTCATTATATATCAAAAACAACAAGAAACGTCAAAGCATTTTACACTGTAACTTTGAAAACATAACTTGTTTGACTAATCATTGTATGTTTCATTACATAAAGTGTTTTGCCAAAATAGTACTGGCGTTTTTGTCTATCGATATCTGAAGATGCAGTGTTTTGTCGTAACAATCCTCAACATCCTTGAAGTGAGTATGACATTATTTCAGTTTAAGCCACAATCGAGAAGTAATTTTTTACGTATCGATATCTTTCAGGCCTCGTGCATCTCTCTGACTTCACCGACAGGACAAAGACGTACAGAGCGATAAACTTGAAGATGCCAACCGTGCTGCCCTGAATGCTAAAGCGGCCAATATCGGCGTGTGTCAATAAAACACAATAACTATATTGTACCACTCAACAGTGAGTGTTGGAACAATGGGGCCTTGATTATGTTCAGCGATATTACTATCCCAGGGTTACGACAAGGCTTGCCCCGATGTAGCAAGTTTGAGTGTAAGGATGTTATGGTTTTGGGAAAGGAAACTAGGTATTCTTAACCTAACCTCCTCCACCCGATGGCGTGTAAATTAGGTATTCTTAACCTAACCTCCTCCACCCGATGGCGTGTAAACTAGGTATTCTTAACCTAACCTCCTCCACCCGATGGCGTGTAAACTAGGTATTCTTAACCTAACCTCCTCCACCCGATGACGTGTAAACTAGGTATTCTTAACCTAACCTCCTCCACCAGATGGCGTGTAAACTAGGTATTCTTAACCTAACCTCCTCCACCCGATGGCGTGTAAACTAGGTATTATTAACCTAACCTCCTCCACTCGATGGCGTGTAAACTAGGTATTCTTAACCTAACCTTCTCCACCCGATGGCGTGTAAAATCTACTATTACTACTTGTTGTTTCTCTGTTTGTACACAGTTAATCAATAAACATTTTATATTCTATTCTATTCTCCTCCTTGAAGGAGCTCAGACTGACAAAGTGTTTAAATTTATCATCTCTAGAAATTTTTGAAAAGCGATAATAACAACTTCAGAAGAAAAAACACAAATATAAGTAATTCCAAATTTTCTTCTTCCTTTAAAGACGAGAATGTCTATTGAATATCTTTCCTAAAAACATGTACAACGAACGTGTGACCGTTAGAGTGACACGCCTGATAGAGTGATTTCCAATAATAAGTATTCCAATTAAATCGATCCAAATACGTGCATACTTGCAAAATCCACGTACGTCTTATCAGCAATGCTACACCCGCCATCGGGCAATGCTAATGCGATCCAATTACAAAAACACGGTTTTATGTGCAAAAATTTAAACGCACCATTAAATTAAGCTTAAGGGCAGGACCACGACTATATGAAGCGGCTGGCGATTTTCTATAGTACATTGCGCGTATTGTGAACTAACCGCTGTGCGTTGAACATGACAACCACGCAATGAAGAGAGTATTCGCTCACCGCACCGCCGCATGTTACCTTACAGTCAGCAGCAGAAGTAGCTAAGCAATCGAAGCGGTCACTATAATCTGCACAAGCTCTTATATTATCATGATACCCGGGACTTAATCGCGTAAAAAACTTTTATATTTAAATTTGAATTTAAATACCTCGACGTTTCGGACGCGACGTTGCGTCCATGGTCTCGAAAGGACTGAAGAGGTGGGTATCAACATCTCCTAGCTGCACGAGTTCCTCGAACTACCCGCACTTGGTCTTTTTTATTAGTTTTTTCACCAGGGTTGCCACCAGTCCGACACACAACAGTCACAACATCCGGCGATTTATGAGACGATATTTGATGACGCTTAAAACACATACTGATTACCGGATTCCACGAAGATGAAAGCTTGAAACCATCCTCCCGGTTGAAATTACGATGTTTCCTGATTTCAACTGCTTCACGTACAATTCTACTATAAAAATGCCGCTCAGTAGAGAGGATCGTGGGGTTATGAAGCTCAATCCAGTGGTTTGGTCCTGATTCCAGTAAATGTTCGGCAATAGCGGACTTGTTCACCTGACGATTCATGATAATGTGTGAAAATCGCGAAAGTTTAAATCAATACAAGCTCTTATGTCTATAACAATAGAGCCGTGCTTAGATCATTGTGAACGCGTCGAATGCTTAGCTACTTTTACTGCTGACTGTACCTTATTGCAAATGTCGGGACGCTGGGGACATAAGGCATGGTGTAAATTGGAAATAAAATCACGCGTCAGCTATTTATTTTTCGCAACAAAGCCATGGGAAGGGATAACTCTAATTAATGTGTTTGCTTTGTGGAAAATTTAATCTGTGTATGGTCACGTATTTATACGAGTGCTTATAAGGGGTGAAATTTTACATTGTAATAATGTATACAGGCATTGTTATAAGTCTGACGTAAGCCATGTCTTTAGAGTTCCGGAGCCAAAATGGCAGAAACAGAACCGTAGCAAGTCCGTCCGTATGTCACAGGAATTTTACTCAAAAACTACAAGATATTAGAGGTAAGTATATTGATGAAAATTGGAGTGTAGTGTTTGTAAAAGCCGTTACTTAGTTTAGTAGTTAATTGAATAAAATAAATATGTCTAGGGGAAGGAGGGCTCCATACATTTTTCAACAATGTGTGGCACATATTTCGACAGCTCTTTTAAAAACATTTTGAGGTTTTTAGGATTTTTTTTTTATTAAGTGAAAATTTATTGAATTTATTGAATCAGGCGTTACTTTGCGGAGGTCCATATTTATGAACTAAAAAACGGTGTAGTGGAAGTGGTGGCATGTTGAGCGGTTGTTGTTGTGCTTCGTAAATGGCCTCGTGGAGAGTGCCGAAACGCGTCAGCGTTTAGTATAGTGGTGGTGGTGATAGTTGGGTCTATGTGGCATGTGTTGATTCGTGTAGCAGTGGAGGCGGAGGTGTTGCATGGAAACATACATTTGCCGCACAGATATAACTATTTGTCATTAGTGGTCGCGGGTGAGCAAAGTAATTGTTTTTTAGTTCATAAGTGAAAATTTTCGAAAATAACCGCTCCAAAAGTAGCATACATTGTGTCCCTCCCCCCCTTATCTTCTAAGCCGTAGGTCCAAAAAAAGTATGTAAAAAATCACAAAGGTAACGCTTAGTAATTACTTCCAACGAAAATTATTTTCAACATGATCTCGATTTACCGCTTTTGAGTTATCGCCCAAAAACTGCACTTCTCAACAAAAGGACGTAAGTGCCATGAAAGTGCGCTCTTTCCATCGGTAGTGCATTTCTTTGTAGACGCCCATAGAACCCTACACTTGCTCTTGTTTTTTTTTCTGGAAGGAGTCAACATATAAACAAAACACTTATTCCCGACCAAGACGCAGTGAAAAGGAGAGCCGTGAACAAACAACAACAACGTTAACGTCAAACTGCGTCTATTTTTGTACTTGACCGTCAATAATTATTGAAGGAAAACACCTTAATTCAATTATGTTTAACCTAGTGAAAACGCGTGTGGCCTTCCCCGCCTTGTAATCTCGGTACTCCAGGCCAATCACATCGCTTGTGGGTTTTCACTAAATTAGCCATGCGTCTAGTTGATGAGGTACCTTACATTATTACTGCGTAATAAGTAACAGGGTCGTTTGCCATTAATATAAACATCAGGATATGCCATTTGGCTCAAAAAATTTGCAAGCTGAAGTGGCAGTGGTCCAGCCATATATGTCACGAAGAACCGATAACCGTTGGGGCACAGGCGCGACACTGCCGCGCCGTGGCGAACGCGGATCGCCTTTCCATACCCCGCACGACCCGCGCTCACCCCCGCACGCATCCCGAAACGCACACAGCCGCGAGGTCGTTTACTGCACACATGCGTCAGTGTCGTTTCTTGTTAGTGTATATATTCTTTGGTTGGGGTAAACGTGGAGACCGCGACTCGGCAAGTGTGGACGCCCCCCTCCGGCCAGGTGGGATGACAATTTGCGAAAGAAAGCTGAAGTCAGGGCGCTATGGCGCTCATTAGGGGAGGCCTATGTCCAGCAGTGGACTAGAATAGACTGATGATGATGATGCCTTTTGGAACATTTTGAAATAGGAACGGTGTAGTGAGCCCCTGACGGGGAACGCGTCGGTAGTCTTGCGGACGTGCTCGCGGCTCATATCACTGAGAATGCTTGTAGTTCCACAAAATTGGTAACAAAAACGGTGTACCGAATGGGTCGTCCATTCTTGATTTGCTCACCCGCGACCGACCACGCGTGAAAAATAGCTACCGTCCATGGACCTCCGCAAAGTAACGCCTGATTCTATTAATTGTATTAGGATCAATTTTGCCCTACTTCCCCTCGTTGAAATTATCTAAATATTAGTTCATACCTTAAAGTATGAAACTAGTTTCAGTAGAGCCTGTCCATAAATTTAGTTTAATTAGGTACAATAGTTTATTAAACTAAATCCGAATAGTCGGAAAATAGTTAATTTGAATTTAGGTCTTTAATTGGATAAAAAACTGCTATTTTTTAAACGTACTCGGTGTATTCGACTAACTTATAATGAAAAATGCATAAGAATTATAATGTACAGTACGCACAGTATAAAAAGTCTATGTTGCAGTTCTAAATTTATCTTATAGGCATTCGACCATTGCCCTAGTTTAGCATTGATTAGTAAGGCATCCGATCCGGTATACAAACACACATACACACGTCACTGTGCACTAATCTACTGCTGAGAGTGCAGTCTGACAGCTAACAAAGCAATCTGCTGCAGAGAGTCGAGTACGAATATTCGAATCCTGACTAACGTAACTTTATCGTATCGAAATCGAGAACTAAATTTTAACCTGTGCTAATCTTGGTGTAAGGGTATGGCACGCGACACGGAATGTCGAGGATCCGGGTTCGATTCCCGGGGTTAGCATTTCTTGCTTTTTTTTTCTGTGTATTCAGTGAGTATTTTAAAAGTATAATATTTTACTAAATTTTAGATCTAGATACGCTCACGGGCGGGCGCTGTTCCAAACGTCATACAAATTTCTCGACAAAGTTATTACTCGATTACGTTACGCAGGATTCGAATATTCGTACTCGGGCCTCTGCTGCCTATAATCTAATACAGTGGTGCTATGGAGCTCCGTAGGTAACCGTAACCGAAATCACATAACCGAGGGTCGAGCACGACTTTACGAATGCTGCGTAACGTTACGGTTATCGTATCGAGATCGAGAAACCTCATACTAAATTTTAGTTCCAAACGCTGTTCCAAACGTCATACAAAATCGACAACGTTTACTATTCGATTTTACGTGACGCATCATTCGTAAAGTCGTGCTCGACCCTCTGAAATAGAACTCTATCCGTAACCGAATTCGAGTTTCGAATAATAGCGAATAGGGGCGGAGTCTAAATGAGGCAGACTTGTTATGACAGGCTTTAGTTTTTCATAATGCCAAATAATTTACGTATTTCTTATCGAGACAAGACCAAGGCAATTGGAGTTGGATCCTTTTAGAATAAGTAGGTACCTCATAATAATTTATTAAGAATTGTAAATAGCAATGCTGATTCTTTGAGAGAGATAACTGCCAGCCCTTTGGTCGCAAGTGCTTTTGCAACTTTGAGGAGATAGGTACCTATATAGGAATAGGTTAGGTTAGGTTTATTTCATACCTTTGCTGAAAAGTGAGTATTTTCAGCGTAATTTCAATTAGGACAAACTAATCGTTCGACCTGTTGCGTCAACTAATCTAGCTGGTTAGTATGTCTGCCGCTACGTAAGCGCAAGTAGCGCAACTTAATTGCTGTGAGCGCTAACTTGACGGTTAACAATGACATTCATTTCTTGCCCACACACAGTTTAGTACCTGCTTATGTTGGGAAGTGAGTACGATAAGTAAACAATAACCTAATCAACTTAGATTCTGACAGTTCACTTTAAACAACTCTACGAAAGTGACGTGACGACCAACTAGGTATGCAACCGGTTCTTTTTTCAAACGCAAAAACGTTTTTACTAGGAACGTAACAAGCCTTTACTCTGTAATTTCATTGGCTTTTGACTTTATAAAGCGCCACCTATTGCCAAGTTCACAATGCATTCTAAATCCACACGGAAAGACTTCACCTCTTACAAAAAAAAAACGAATTGAGATACTCCTCCTTCTTTGAAGACGGTTTAAACAACACAACGCTCGCCCTTCAGCGGCATCACACAATCGATTGCCAACCCACTTTAGGCCAAACAGGCCTATACGCCATACACTTTCACGGCTCATAAGCCTTTTTAGTATTGACGTAGAGACTCGTCTACAATACGGCTTCGTATTTGCCTTCACGGCACAGCCGAGTAGTTGTCAACAGGAATCAATACTCAATTCTTTATTGCGTTACAAACATAGTGATTTAGTGACAACCTTTTAACAACCGCACCATGACTATATGTCGGTGATTTAGAAGTAGGGTTACCAACGTCAGGAATTTTTCAGATATGTCTGGAATTTTGGACATTTGTCAAGATTACGGCCGGAATACGAAAATGTCAGGATTTTTTTATGTATGAAACATATCCCTTCTTTGTAACACTTACAAACTTCTGTAAATCATATACAAGGACGCCCAGACCCAGACCCGAGCGTCAGGAATTCGCAGATCAGGAATTTTGCCGGGTATTTAAAAAATTGTATCTTTTGATAATGGGAGCGTGGGACGATTAGTATCGAGTTGTAATAGAGACCATGATGCTTTGCCCAAGAGTATCCCGTGTCCTATCAAATTTCATTTCCTTCCCGCTTCGACGGAATCTTCCCTTGTAATCTCTTTATTAAATTTATCCATTCCTATAATATAAAGCAGTGGCAACTTCACTGCATGTTTGTAACTTAAATTTTCACTCTCTTCCACTTCCAGAAAAGTAATTACTTGTAACAAACGTTTATGTTGTCTGTACCATCCATAACTTTATGTTATTTGTTTTAGGTCACCTGTATTCAACTAACTTTATAATTAAATGTAATTATTTAAGCAGTTAAACAGCTATTTACAGCGTCTCTATTAAAAACATTTTTTATTCTCGGCGTCTTTATTAAGATTGTGTACATACCTGTATTTAATTAGTACTTAAAGAATTAGTATGGAATTAAGTTGCTATCCCTAAGTCATCAGGGCAGGGATTCAACATTTTAGAACATTTTTAACTTCCTAGTTAAATTTATCAATTCGCATATCAACAAGTAAACTGATACCAATTGCATAATAAGTGTACAATATTATGAGAAACCACCAAAAACTCGAACGAGGAAAACGCGACATAGAGATTTGTTCAATTAATACACGATAATAGTAATTAAAACGCCAATTTAAGTTCGTATTGCCTAACCGAATCGCCAATTATGAAAATTGCGGGTAGAGCACATGATTGGCACAGCGCTGCGCGAGAGTTGCCGAAACGAAGACAATCCGAGCGATCCGTCAGATGGCGTTGCGTAAGCGCGTCGCCAGCGTCGTCGGCGCAAGTTATAGGCTACTTGGGTTGAAAATTTAATTTCAACGTCTTTCCCGTTAGCTACATTTTAGCATGAAAGCATATGAAATTATTAGATTTTTTTTCCTAGCCTAATAAAGTGTCCCACTGCTGAGCAAGGCCTCCCCCCCTCCCCCCACCACTCGTCTCTGTCAACGGCAAATTCCTGCCAATCCGTTCTGAATGCGTCAAAGTCATTCCGTCATCTCCTCTTCGGTCGGCCTTTGCATCTATGTCCATCCCGCGTAACCCAATAGATGGCGGTTTGGGCCCAGCGTTTTGGATGCATACGGCAAACATGACCAGGCGATCTATAACATAAACAGTGCATTAACGTTAAACTTATTTTGCGGAATCAAGCCTGTTGTAGTATCCCGTATCCCACTGCTGGGCGTCGACAAGTCGTCCCGCCATCTTCTCCTTGATCTGCCAATTTATTGCTGGCCGTTCTCTGGTGCCCATCAAGCGGCTGGGTGAGTCCACCTGTGTGGGTACATGTGGTTGACGTGTCCAGCCTAATACCAGTTTAGCTAGCCCAGATAAGCAGTTCCATGTACAATGTCAAAGTAGGAGAATTTATATTAGATAGATAGGAAACAAACATGTATAAAACAGTGCAATCAGGTACATTCGGTATACAAAAATGAACAGAGAATACAAAACAGCAAGAAAAACTGGAAACAGTAAAAAGGAGAAAGAAAGACGAATAACAATGTTGTTTAAATGTACGTTTGTGAGTGCCAAGTGCCGTGAAAAGAAAGGTGCTGACTCAGCATAAAGCTGCGGAGACCGCAGCGCTGGTATTCTGCCAGGACCAACTGAGCCAGACCTGTGGAATACGCAAGAGAAAACGAATGCTTATTGTATAAAATAAAAATGGATAATAATAAGAAAAGGGGAGAAATATAAAACAGGCTATATGTACACTTAAATTGCGGAGCGAGGAGTGAAAAGGAGAAAGAGAAGAATGGGTGCAATATTACAACAAATAATTATATTTATTGAAGGTCGGAAACAGTGGCGGGTGAATTTTAGACGTTACGCTTTTGGATTGTTAATAAATGTAAACGAAATTTAATTTTGAAAGAAGTTTTAGAGTTAAGATTATTGAAATCATCAAAGGTTTGTATCTCATTGTTTGTAACTTGTCTTTACTTCTTTATTTTATTTATATACAATAAAGTGTTTACTTACTCACTAAACTTGTTTTGGCATACAAGAGTCTCAATGAAAATAATCGATTATTTTTATGAAACATTCATAGTATGAAACTCAACATACAGTACAAGAGTCTCTCTAACTTAACACTTGAACCGCACCGCAACTGCTTAAGCAATACCTAATTGAAATCGCAGGTCAGCTTAAAATGATGAGTTAACGTTCATGTTTGTACAAAAGTTCTCGTTAGTGTAATGTGTTTTGAGTTTGAAAATAATTAATTATAGCCTTTCACCCTTGACTTTCAAGAAAAATGATTATTTTAAGTTATGTACCTAAATAGCAGGCAAACCTAATTTTGAATAACCTAGACTAGACGATGGCTCGCCTAATTCTCGTTGCTCGTTTTACACCAATATCCATAAAGCATACAGACGGGAGGCGCCTTTGCCTTATCTATGCACTGCAATTTTTCTGCCACTTTTTGAGGGGGACGAGGAACACACAGCACACGTCTACGCTCCTGTCAAAATTTGTTACGTTCCTATACAAACGCACACTAAAAGAAAACTGTCACACAAATGCCAAAAACACGCACACAATCAACAGACACTGATCATTTTGATCAGACTTGATGTTAGAGATTTTGCAGAGGGAAAATCGCGCGTTAACATCTCCATTCCTTTCCTGCTCTAAGCCAATATCCGCCGACCTGACAGCAGCATGCTTTTATCTTTAATTTTAAAAAAAAGTTTTTTTTTTAATTTTGAAAAATAAACTAACGCGATCCACAAATGATGATAGGGCTAACTCTTTCCTCGGGCATGTTATTGGCATTGCTATACAACGAGGAAAAACGCAGCTAGCCTTATGCTCTGCCCAGTGACAACAATCTGGGCCACATTTTGTAAATATAGTTTTTTTAGATTAAGTTATTAAACGGCTATAGGTACTTTGTCGTCATCATCATTACATCTCAGTTCAACGTTCCATTTTATCGCTGTAGCAATAAAGGTCCCGGGTCTATGGGGTCCCGCTGCGCCTCACACACTTTATTTAAAGATCTGAAAAAGATCTGATTTTTTCCAGCGAATCACCAACGCTGCAAGCCTTTTGGGAGCCATGCCACCATGCCACGGCGGCCTTAGTTGGATTTAGGTTAGCTGTAAGTAATTACCTATAGTTCTTTTAGTTTCATAAAGGTTTTTAAGTACGTATAGCTTAGTTTAAACTTCAGTTTTTCATTATATTTTCATATTACAATCTATTGTGACTGAGTTACAGCTGGCGAGAGTATTAACGCATATTGTATTGTAGTCCCCTATGAATTATGGAATAAGTATTCAATTGAAACGCCATAACTTTAATACTTAAAGCCGACACAAAGATTTTAACATTCGTCCTATCACATATTTATGTTTTACAAATTGAATTGCATAATACTTTTATCGTTTCAAGTAACGCATTACTATAACTAGATATAATGCTCTTACGTTATAGACCTTCCGCCATTAATGTCAAATCATAATTTCATAATGTACCTTTCGTATGGATGGTAGCAAATTAAGTATATAATAAGGCTCATTTAACTTTTATAAAGGCTTGTTCACAAACATGTCGAAAACGATAACGTGACGGGGATAGTTCTCTGACAAAATTGGCGATTATTTTGTAATTTAGTGGCAATATTGTCAAAATGCACTTATAATGTGTAGGTATTTAATTTACTTCATACACAACCAAGCAAGGCTGGCGTAACATATGTATTAATTATCTGCCAACATTATCTTTTGTATTGCAATAGGTACCAAAATTTATACAAATTAACATATTTTTGAATTGGAACGGACAATGTCTTCTCGTGGGTATTGTATTGTCTCAATTCGATAATCCTATCGACAGGTAAATAAATCTTTGATTCATGATCTCAGTAGGAGTATCTTTTTGTATTTTTTCTCCCAATTTTTTATTTTTACGGTTTTCCCGTACACACATACGTAGATTTGAATACATGGAAAAAATTCAGCCTTTCCTCTATGTCCAGCCGTGGTGTAGGGGAAAAGCACACGACCCGGAGTGTCGAGGATCCGGGTTCGATTCCCGGGGTTGGCATTTTTCTGGTTTTTTTCTTTGTATTCATGTTTCAGTGAGTTTATAAAAAATATAAATCTTTGATTTTAATCTGACAACTGACAGAGACGCATCGGCCGGGTCTTGGACTGACTGGGCCGTGTTTTATAAAGCTACAAGTTACAATTTACAAGCGGGAGTCTCATTCTATCACCTTTGGTTAGAAAGAGACTTCCGCTTGTAAATTACAACTTGTAGCTTTATAAAACACGACCCTGGTTGCACTTTCGAGGAACCTTGTTGATTTTCTAAACAAAGAAGACTAATGAGCGTGGAAGACATTTCGTCGCTATACTTTCTCAACCTCGTATCTTACCGATATATTTAGTTCCAAAGACAACTCTATATGTTGATCTAAACAGTGTTGTTTTTTGGAACTAAGTATATCGGTAAGATACGAGGTTGAGAAAGTATAGCGATGATTTAGTAAGTCGTAAGTCGTGAATACCGCGTTTTGGCGACCTTTACTAGGAGGTCCTTGTGCGAGATCCGTCCGGATCGCTACCACCATCCTACTCGCTAATCCTGCTACCAAGCAGCAGTGCTTGCACAGTTGTGTTCCGTCGTGGTGAGTAAGACAGCCGGTGTAATTACGGGCCAAGAGGCATTTCATCTTAGCTCTCTAGGTTGGCAACACAAGTGCGAACCCCCCTGGAGTTGCGGGTGTCTACGGGCAGTGGTGATCACTTACCATCAGGTGACCCACTTGCTCGCTTGCCTTCCTTGTCGTACAGAGTGTAATCGATGGCTAAAAAATGCGTCTCAAACGCGTTTGCTTTAAAATGTCACATAACATGGGAATTTGTTGCCGATACGTGCTACTATATAGTGGCGCTGCCAATTTGCCCATAGTACTTAAGACGTAAAGTCGTAAACAAGAACGCGATCGAGACGTTTTTTTTGGTCGGCATTATTTTTAATAAACAAAAACCACATGTTAATGAATCATTAAGATTTTTTTTAATTAAGGGGTTTGCAGTCGTCTGGGAAATTTAGTAGAGATACGTGAGGTTATAAGTTTAAGAAACCCTGACCCAGACTAAAAATTAAGGTTAAAGGAAATAAAAGTGAAGCGGATATTTATTTGCATCTGTCCACCCATAACTGTCAGACGCAGACGCGAATGTTTTTCTAACCCTTTTCCTCTTCCTAGTTACTTAAGCAGTATGTCAGAGCTTTGCCAGGTGCTTTGGTAACCTCAGTACCAAGAGAAAGGCAAATCGTCTAATAGTTCTTCTCTCAATCTCGCATCTACCTTCACATTCACTCGAAATTAGGACCCCATTTTCAAACGGACAAGGTTGTCTTTACAACTTCGTAACTAAGTAAGAAACGACGTTGAGAAAGTTAACAGTCGAAATGCCAGTTACCGTTTTGTAACAAAGTTCTGATTACGTAACAATTTTGTTCTAATACCTATACGTACTTTCTAGAACACTGGGGTCAAACTTAGTTCTAATAGGAGTAAAAGTTACACTTTGAAAGATGAGACATTATGTCACGGATTAATGAAACTTTTATATTTTTTTATTACACAATGATTGACGGCCATTGCAATAATGAAGGAGTATTTCGTTTTCCTTCAACTTCCGGCAGTAATGTGACCCATAAATGAAATTACACAGAGCATCATAACACTCAAAATACGAGTGTAATTAATCGTACAATATGCAACGAAAGCTATCAAGTTTCAGGGAAACATTCCGCGCGGAAGAGGTCATTAGTCTTTTTAAGTCAACATTAAAGTTCCCATACTGCTGGTTCTCGAAACAAAAGTAATAAACAAGAAAACACATGGAAAAGGTAAAACTAAATAATATGCACAGGAAACGTTTTCTATAGAGATGCAGAATTGTAAAAATGTTAAAACTTTCTGTCCTCTAGTGATGGTGCTATAGTTTAAAGATCCCGCGAACACGAGGAGCACCCGAATCAAAAAACAATCGCAACAGCATAATTAAAAGACACGATACACAAGCAAAGGTCACTCACCTGATTAACAGCGTCCAGAGCCATCTTCTCGATGTCCAGGCTATAGAAGTTGAGCTGAGGCACGTAGCGCCGCCGCGGTCTGATGTCATCGTAGTAGGCGACGACGTCGTTCACAGACACGACGGGGCAGTCATCCGCGGTACTGCATCCACTGCTGACCCCATCGACCCCGCTATCCGAGTCCCCTTCTCCACCAAAACCTTCTTTAGAATCCCTCCTGTCCCCATAGCTCTTCTCCGAACCCTCTTGATACCCCGACTCGTTCATGTCATCAGGGGTAAGTATCTCCGGGATCTTTATCGAGTCGAACTCGTAGCCGTCTTCCTCGGCCATGTCTGGTATTTCAACGATTTCTGGGATGTCAGTCAGGTCGTTCTCGGTCATCATGGCACTTGTTGCTGTCGCCACTGTCCACTACATACTGTTTCGAAACACTGTTTGCACTACCGGCGCCCTGCGGACAAAAGTTGATGTTAATTACAATTTCCCTTTACACTACAAGTGATAGTTTATCGGTTTTCACAATCACGATTTAATTAATATTGCCATGCGATGCATCACGGTATTCCACTAAAACTTGCTTGTGTCAAATTCACTCGAAATTAATAGAATCTCGTTATTTCTAATGTATTTTTTCACCGCCACCACGAAACATAGCTGAAGGTCATCAATAATTGATTGACTTGTATTTGTTTGTTTGATGACAGAATCCTCCTCGAGATGGTTTGAAGATGTTTTTTCTGTCATCAAGTTATCAATTCTTCTTTAGCAATCCTAAAGCTTCGTATACCAAACCAAGGCCATACAGCCAAGTCTCACAGACACTTGACATCGCCCTCGGACACCAGACACTCCGCTAAGTCTAACAAATGGGAATTTCTGCCCCAAAAATATAAGGAATCACTTGATTTCGCCTTGCCCTACTTTCTTAACAAAAATCGCTCCTGGGTTAAGAAAAGTTGTAGGTACGAAAAAGTCAGACGGATTCATTGATTTAATAGACACATAATGTCTCTACTGATCTTCGGATTAAAAAATTACATATTTTACTAAATAATGAACATTCTCCCATGCGTTCATCGCCACTGCTGATTGGCAATGTATATAATTGGTTACTAATGCAATAGTTATAGTTGGTTCATAACGGTACATCATAATATAATAAGGTTTATTATCGAACACCATGTATAGTTTCTACTTATCTACGTCCACAAGTCCCTTGTCTTTAGGCACCTACTTTAGATACGAAAAACTCGTATTTTCCTATAAATTTGCAGAAGCGCTTGTCAATGTCAGAGTGACGAGGGAAAACAGCAGTTTTTACTCCTTCGCCTTGTAAAAAACCAACTCAGGCGCTTTTTTGCTTTTATATCGGAATCATCATATTTTTTGTCGGAAGCAACTGGAAACGTGGTTATCAATATATTTATATCCAGTTTAGAATCAAAGGAAACATTAAATTAAATACTAGTTTAAACTAAAATTAAAAATTAACTCCAGGTCACTTAAAATAATAATGTACTGTAATGTCAATCCAAAGCAAAAACGTAGGCAGTACCTTGTTGTATGACTTTTGTGCTTGATTTTCAGCTGGCTTAAAGTGACTATTCTGAACAAAAAGTTAATTTCTAGTATCAAGTCTCTTTACCACTAAAGACACGTCACTGGGATTGGTCCCGAGACGCCATTTTGAAATAAGCAAAAAGGGAAAAGCGAACGCGTATTAAAATCGTGATTAAAAAAGTTAGCGGCGCAGTCGCGGTATAGACCCGCATACCAGCAGTAATGGACGCTACGCGGCTATGATTCCTCGTTCGAGCCTCATTCCGAGGTTTGGATAATACTCATATACGTACAATTTGCACACAATACTTTGGTATTAAAGTATTTTACATCGAAAATATAAATGTGCATAAAGAGGGGTTTTGTCGGTGTAAAGTACGGGGGGGATACCGACGGTGTTTGGGGATGAAGTTTCATATAGAAGGGAAAATGGGCATGTTGGTTTTTGAGGCGAATTTACTCAGGCGTGAAACGGATTTAGTGAAAAATACTACAATAATACGCTTTGGTATTGTTACTGAAAGTAAATAAATAATGTTCTCAAATGACTTCTTTTGCAATGCAAAGTTAATAAGTGTAAGTTGAAATGAAAGATACTAACGTGGTAATAAGTGGTAACAACCCATATAATACCTATTCTTTCATGTAAGCCATTCGCCATACACGCTCAAACTACCTACTTAATAAATTAAGGAGAAAAGACAATATATGAGACTCAACTGGCTGCAAGGTTCTTTCGGCTTCCGAACTTACTGTCCCGAGCAATCTAAATAATAACAGGAAAAGTTGCTCACTAATAAAACTGTAGGCCATATCTCCAACTTCCAGTTCCCTCTCCGTACTCTCCCTATACATCTCCTGCTCAATTAAAACGTGCCAGTAAAGTAGTGTTCTGGTTTTGCTGTTCTAATAATTACTTTTTACACTTGTTTCTAAAATGCGGTTTTTTTTTCTCTCTTAATCTTTTAATGACAGAGTGAGGTTTCTTTGTGTAATTTGTCTGTGGTTACGTATTGTAAGAGCTAATGTAACTTGTTTTTAGAAAAAATGACTTTGTGCCAAGTTTTTTTCGGCGCATTCTTCTTGGCAATCATGGTCTTTCCGAAAGCGCTGGTAGACTCAAAAAATGACGTGTAAAAGAGCATTCAACTGCCTATTTGCTGAATAAAATTTTGAATTTGAATTTGAGTTACACTTAAAGACCATTCGGAGGCAGCCCTGGAGCAACAAGCGACGCCATCAAAATAGGGTTACCAAATTCAACAGTGAAATTTCTGAGAAATAAAAGCCTAGTTTGTAGAAAAAATTCTGACGGGCTGCTGCTTGCACATCGGTTGTGAATGGGTGGAGTATAGCCCATGTCTACGGATTACATTACGGATTAGTCCGAAATATGTTTGGCTATACGTGAGTGATCCGTTTATTTAACTATTATTAATCACGTGAAAATTATCAAGATTTTCCGTAACGTTTTTTACGCGATTAAGTCCCGAGTATTATGATAATGTGTGAAAATCGCGAAAGTTTAAACCAATATATACGTTTTCCGTATAGAATTACACACGAAAGTCCAGGATACAAAGAGGATACAATCAGTCAACGAATTGTACAATCTGGCAGCCTGATGTAATGGTCGTCACATCAATTGTAAAGTCGCGAATCTGCAATAATGCTGGGAATACGAAAATTTACCAGAACATGCCTTCCCATATTTAGAACCACTTGGCGACAAAATCTCATTTTTCTATTCTATTCTATTTTCCTTGATGGCGGCCAAAGGGCTTGGGGCCAATGTCCGTTTATAAATCTCATTATTGTCCAAATTGCAGATTCATGACTTTGCTATTGAGGTGACGTGGTGACCGACTCAGCTTATGCCTACCTAAAGACAAGTAACTGTCATAGAGTCTGACCAACGAAAGCTGAAAAAGGAGAAACGCGGCAATTTCAAAAAATCATGACAAGGTAACACAGGGTCACTCAGACAGCCGCAATTTTCTCAAATAAATTTCAATTTGAAATACGACATGACACCTCAGATAGACACACATAGAAACAAAGTGTTGCCAATGAAATAACTACGAGAGTCAACTTCGTTTGGCAGACTCTATCATACCTATAGGACTGTCTTACGCCAAACAATAGACTCCCCAACGTGTGGTTACCCGGTTACCCTACTCCCGGCGGTTAGCGAGTCAGGGTCATGCCATGCAACAAGTGGCCCCATGCTTGTGCGACTTTGGTAGGAGAGGGAAATTGATGGGTTTTCGTAGGTGACGGAAATCTGAGTTTTAAGTACCTAGGTAAGTAAACACTTAAATGTACAGCAAATAAAAATAATCTCTTTAAGTCAACTGATGCTTTGAGTTATGATAAAAGGTGTAGTTAAATCTTTCTAAGCTACTCTTGGCGCTATATGACATGACAGTGGGGTTGGGAAGAGTTCTGACATGACAGTGGTGTTGAGAAGAGTTCTGACATGACAGTGGTGTTGAGAAGAATTCTGACATGACAGTGGTGTTGAGAAGAGTTCTGACATGACAGTGGTGTTGAGAAGAGTTCTGCTTCGCAATCAGCTTCTTTAGGTTTTCTCTTGTTTTATTTGAATATATTAGGTGCTTTAATTAGAGAGAATATCTAACTTTCATTTAGAAACGTCCGGAGTACTATATTCTTATATGACTATGCCATTTCGTATTGGTGTTGTCAATGAAACAATTCAACTTTTACACAACATTAAAGTTGAAAATTATTAGTTGTTGCCATGCCATGCAACAAAAAGAGACGAGAATGCTACTAATTGGTTGAGTGTTGTGCATTCTAAATACTACATTAGTTCAAGGTTTTTTTTTAGGAAGTCAGATTAGTGTACATTCATTACTTATTCGCTGTTCCATTAAGCTGTATATAATTATAAATATTTAGTACCGCGACCAATTGTAAGAGAAGGACTACTCCATTTGAAGACGTTGTTATAGCCAACATCATAGACTACAATAGTATACGTAACATGTAACTATAGAATAAGAGATCTCTTCATATCATGCAGGAAAGCCCATTAACCTTAATAGCTATCTGAGTGATTCTCTGACGATACAGCTGCCTAATTATTACCGTTTCATCGGTGGCGACATAAACTACACATAGCGACAACTTTAACTATTTTAGAACTGTTACCAATTTTTATTACTACCTAGTGTTGTAAAAAACTCGAGTCCAAGAGTCTGTATTTGTAAACTAGGCTCAATTTTACATGGCTCGGTGATCTAAACACTCACGAGTCTAGAGCCGAGTCGAGCGCGAGTCAACAGCCTCGAGTCTAATAAGAACTAGAGTTGCAAAACTAACTCGAGTTTTGTTGAAATTCGAGTTCTAAATCTAGACTACTGTTCATAAGTCTCGATTATTTTATTGAACAACTAGTAAATTGTAAACAATTGAATCGGGCGTTACTTTGCGGAGATCCGCATCCGATCCGCCATCGCGTTAAAGTCGAGTACATTAAACTTCTGGACTCGAGTTCTTTACAACACTAGGTACCACTGAGCAACTGTCTCGTCCACTCCTCCCGACTGAGTGCATCTTTTTACCAGTGATACAATGATTTAGGCCAAAATATCCCTTTTTGTATTGCTATGTCAGCAAAAAAAACGTTCTGCCGTACATTAATAAAATTGTTTCTACTGGTTGAGAGATGCTTTTCAAAAAATTGCCAGTAATTTTGCCGTAAAGGCGACACTTGCCGGCTGACACTAAATATTCTCACCACCCAACTTCCCATTATCCTTTGTTATCTAGGACCATTATAGCTCATATTTGACTGCTGGCACTCCGCCAAAGAGTTCGTTGTCATTTAAACAACAAACGGCTAATTCCAGACCATGTCCGTATCGGTTGATCGATGCTGCTACCCATAATCTACCTTATTCCTTCGTAATAAGAAAGGGGCTTAAAAAGTGCGACGCACAAATAACTTGGCTTGTTGCCAGCTCAGTGCATTGCAGGTGACACAACGCGGAGATCAAAGATGAATGTCTGGTAAGAAAGTGTTCAAAGCAATTGCGAACTCGTTGAAATGCAATGGCGGTGCGAAGGGGGGAGCAACACCGTTCCTACTTCAAAATGTTTCAAAGGGCATATCTCGATGTTTATACTATTCGTTATTATACTCGAGAACAAAGTAACAGATTGAGACGTAGGTATAAAGGTAGGTATTAAGGTAGGTAGGTAGGTACGTGTAGGTAGGAGTTTTGTTATTGATTATTACAAAATAAAAAAGTGATTTCAAAAAAAAGCCTTAGAAAAAAAACGTTAAATAATCCTCTAAAATAATGATAAATAAATAAAATAAAATAAAATGCGTTTATTTCGGACAACAGAAACTAAAGCCTAAAGTTTTATGGCCTAGCACTAAGCAGCAGAAATATGAAGTCGGTGCTTCATTCAAAGAATATTCCGCTCGCACCGCACCGACTTCATATTTCTGCTGGTTTATTTTACGTTTTTTTTCTAAGGCTTTTTTTTTAGGCGGTTTTACTTTTTTGTTAAAAGATTTTTATTTCACAATTTTACGTTGATTTAACATTTTCAGAATTATCCTCCAACTCCTAACCGTTAAGGAGTTGTACCTTCCATCATCAGCTCACTAATACTTGAATAGCTTTAGAAAATACATGAAACACATGATACGTGCCTATAAAATTTGAGGGTTGCCCTAGATTTCCCTGAGATCCCATCATCAGATCATGACTTGGTGACAGTGGGACCACCTCAGGAGTATACCCTTTCGAATAATGATTTAACATTTTCAGAATTATCCTCCAACTCCTAACCGCTAAGGAGTTGTACCTTCCATCATCAGCTCATCATCATGAGATGATGACTACCAGACGCAAATACTTGAATAACCTTAGAAAATATATGAAACACATAGTACGTGCCTGTAAAATTTGAGGGTTGCCCTCGATTTCCCTGGGATCCCATCATCAGGTCATGACTTGGTGACAATGGGACCACCTCAGAAGTATACCCTTTCGAATAAAAAAAGAATTTTGAAAATCGGTCTACAATTGACGGAGTAATCGATGTACATACATAAATAAAAAAAATAAAAAAAATACATACAGTGGAACGTAGAACCTCCTCCTTTTTTGAAGTCGATTAAAAACTGGCAACTGCCAACCCTGAGGTTTGGCGCGTCAACGAAAACGCCACAGCCCCCATACTACGAAATTCGAAAATCGAAGTTCGTATCGTATCGTCCCCCTCACTCTCCTGTTAAAGGGGGAAGGCACGATACGAAGTTCGAATTTTGCACTTCGTAGTCGGGGGGCAGATGTTCACGGTCGCGCGGCGTCACATGTTGCACCCATTCATTTACTCATTGACAGAATCCATTCATTCACCCCAATGTAGAGCTTGCTCTGTCATTGGGTTAATATTAAAGTAGATTGGATAGTTTGTAAAGCACTTAGTTTGTATTGAATAGTGAGTATTGAATTTGATGATTATTTTATGTGGCTGTGCGAGTGAATATTCACATCAATTTAAAGTCACTCTTTATTATCATCATCATCATCATCATCAGCCTATTCTAGTCCGCTACTGGACATAGGCCTCCCCTAACGAGCGCCACAGCGCCCTGTGAGTATTTGTATTTGCATGTGTTTAAATTTCATGAAGCTCTTGAATGATAGATGAGCCAATAGCATGGTATTAATACAAAAAGTTTTCCGTTCAAAAAAAATTTTTATACTATATTTTTTGCCGACTGTACTTTTTGTTCACTGTACTTATATTGTCCTACAACTTACATATGCGTACCAATTTTCAAGTAAATCCGACTACTGAAAGTTTGTCAAATTTAACTTGCAAGATTTGACCCGAATATGCATACTACTTCTATAGAGTCTTATCATTATCACGAGCTAGTGCTTCATACTAATATCGCTCGCGGCGAACACGTTGCGTGATCGCCTCAATACATAACTCGCTAGCAAATCGCCAGTGACACGAGCCTGTTATACGTACGAACATTGCAAATTAATGCTTGTCAAAATAAAAGCTTGTGATAATGGGGTCTCTTTATTTTCAACGAGCACGGGGCACGGGGGACCGTCTCAACTTAATGGGATAGCAAAATGACGAGACCTAAAGTGTTGTTTTTATCTTCGTGCATTTCCACGGCAACTTTGGTAGGGAAAAAAGAAGACCCCGTGAACGTTAGTAAATAAGTAGCCGTCCCGAGGTCATTCCATACGTTTTTAATAAAACCAATTTTTAAAAGTCGCATGCGCGATTCTTCGCCTCGTTCACGTTTCCACATCGCTCGTCATAGATAAATGAGTGCACGTTCGTCTGTAAATAGCTAAGCTACGTCAGTTAGTGCTCGGGGAATCCTATTTGGCTGAGCTCAGGTCGGTATGTTCTGTAATAAGTCCACTTGCACTCTGCGGTGACGCCGCGCGGTCGATGCAGTGACGCAAAGGAACTAGGCATGAAGTGGCATCCGCGTCGCTACTACAACACTTAGGTCATGGGGGCTTCACATGGAACTTAAGAGGCAACATTAGCTGGGCCCTGTTTCAGATTGATGAATCCTAAGTCAATATTTCTGTCGTCAGTGCGGTAAGTAGAACTGATAATATCGATCTTATTTAATAATTGATCTAGGGTCTACCAGGCAGTAAACAGTCGAGAACGTATGTATGGAAAAATTACAACGATGTAATTAGGTACTTCTTGACGCATTTGAAGGAGCTGTCAAGTAGCACCGCATTCGACACTAGCCGTCGACTTAAACGCGACGCTTATAATGACGTTAAGGAGTGGGTTCACCTTCACACCATACGTGATTTTACGTAGGAGTTTTGGTAAAGGAAATGGACTTACAGACGAGACGTCTGTTGGGCCTCTATTGAAAATTTTAACACAAGGAAGCGTCACGATCGCGTTTGCGTTAATATCTGCCGGTCGGGGCAGATGTTTGTATGATGAATACGAATGTTTGTTCTCGGGTCTTGGATGTTTAATATGTATATAAGTATGTATTTATCTATATAAGTATGTTTATCCGTTGTCTAGTACCCATAGTACAGGCTTTGCCTAGTTTGGGAATAGGTCAATTGCTGGTGTCAATTGTTCCATGATATTATGATATTATTATCTCAATTACTGTGGGCAAATCGGCAGAGCCCCTAGCGGCACTTAATTGGCAACGTACTATTCTCATATGGTACACTCGTACTATTCTCATAGTACACGTATTTGACACGTTAACGCGAGCGAAATTAGACGTATTTTGCTGGTCAACGATTACACTAAGGAACTCGGGTGACACCAACAGGGATTGCATTTATACAGAACGTGTTAACCAATTAACGATCCTTAAATCTTATCACCAACTGATTACAAAAATCAATAAAATTACTCGTTAAAATTCTTTAGTTTGCATAAATCAATGATTATGTATTGCGATGCGATTCGCATGGTTGGTCTGACTGTGGCTAATTGACTTTACACCTAAATTGACTCAACGCAACAGTGCTTTAATTGGATCATCCACAATTGGTATTTGCATGCAGGTCAGGCGCATCCCTTAATGGGTCAAGTATTGAGGCATATTTGACTTAGCCGCTGAACGGGTTATATTAGAGTTCATTGCGGTTTAGCCACAGAATAATCATGTGACTAATGTGCACACAATACGCCATAAAGCAGACAGACGGGAGACGCCTTTGGCTTATTTATGCATTACAATTTTTCTGCCACTTTTCGAGGGAGACAACGTAGACACTGCACGTCTACGTTATGTTCCTACAAACTCATACTAAAACAAAACTATCACACACACAATCAACAGACCCTGTGCATTTTGAACAGACTCAATGCCAATTTTTGGCAAAGGAGAAATCGCCCGATAACATCTAATTTAATATCCTGCTGTAAGCAATACGCTGATTGGCGCTCGCCCTCCCACAGAAGCTATACTGTCCTTGTTTTAGGTGAAAGACAAGAAAGCCCGGGAACTCCAACCCTTAAATCGTAACCGTATAGCTACACATCTGCAGTCCCATTGGTTCTGGTGATGGCTGATGGCCTACTTGCAGGTATGGAGAGGACTTTTGTAAATATAAATCGCAAATGGCATTAACAACTCGCGGGTTAGAGTGCCAGTAGGCTAATTAGGCGCTCGTCAAAAGCAATAAGGTACTGATGGAGGGAGCCGCACTAGGCCCAATTTGGTTCGGCTCAAAGTAGCGCCAAAAAATGCATTGATGCGCAAAGAGGCTTGCCCTGAACTACCCGGCTATAGCAGGTAGTTTATTTAGATTAAAGCCTGCTGTTCACGAAGACACGGAGTCACTACGGGACTATGTAGCATGTAGCTATATCTCCTTGGACAGTAGACTTAACACCTCAGGTGCTGCTTCAACGTCTCCACGTGACCTTACACCAACTCGCGTGCGCATTCGCCACGCGGCAGCCATGTTTAATTTGCGCCATTTTGTAAACACGATAACCGCTGTCATGGCATGGACTACGTATCGATAACGTTATATTGCGCGATTAGATTCTGGTATATCTGAAAGGCTGTATCGACCGGAAGTTTTAAGTGAAGCGTGAAAGGTTAGTTTATCAGCAATACAATAGTCATACTCTCTATTGATTAGCACCTAGTGCACGAAAATCAGAAGCAAGGAATTTAATTAGAGTAAAATGTCTAAGGCGTACGATGGACAGTACTACAACCAATGGCAATTCGTTGTCAACTGCTGACTTGAAAAGAGTTTGTTTTAGCGCGCTTCATATTGTCAAAGAAATGTAGTTCGAATTGTCATATAAAACTGACAATTGTAAAGATGGTGAAACAGGGGCCTGGTCGTCACGTTGTATAACTATATAGAACTTGACTGGACATAATATTCTACTGTGTGTCTGGACAGATGACTGAGGTGGACAATTATTAGTTCCAAAAAAGTCACTGGATTACCTCCCAGCTTTAACCATCCCACGAAAATCTTTCAGGGAATACAGGATCTAGTCTGATTATTCGAACGCAAACCCTTCTCTCTCATCGATATATTTATAAATGCTATTATAATAGGCACGTAGGTACCCGTAAAATATCTGCATAATTAACGAACGCTAAAATACCTTCACAATAACGGGCTGGGAGTTTTCGTAAATGAATTCGGCAGGGACGGATCGGAGAGCAAAAGTTCACAAATCAATTACAATTTAAAAGGGAGCGCTTCTCTTAACGGTTGTGCAAAGGGAATCGGTTATTAAGGCAGTTTATATTTCTAGGATATCGCCGAGAAAGTGCTATGTCTGAAGCTTGTATAAAAAATGGCCAAGTGCGAGTCGGACTCGCGCACCTCCTACAAAGATTTTCCCGCTTTTCCCCAGTGTTTTACCTTGTCCAGTGTTAGCAGAGCCCTGTTCCTAAGCAAAATGTTCGCTGTGTCATTTCATTTATTTTGTTTTATTGAAAGAGGCAAGCAAACGAGCAAGCGGGTCACTTGATCTTTGACATAGGTAATACAGACAGACATAAAAATTTAAGATTTTTAGATTTTTCTAAATGATTCCGCTATAAGAGCTACCTTCATAGGTACCTACCAAATTTCAAGTTCCTAGGACAACTCGAAGTACCCTTTAGGTTTTCACAGTACGGCGATTTGTATGGAAACCTTTTTAATGACTGTAACTTTTGATTGCGTTGACTTAGTAGTTTGATTTTTCCACAGCTTCAAGGGACTACAGGCTTGAATAGTTGATGTTAATTTCAGCATGCTACCTCCACGCGTTCCAGAGAAAAAGGGTCTCGAGAGACAGACAGACGGACAACAAAGTGATCCTATAAGTGTCCCGTTTTTCCTTTTGAGGTGCAGAACCCTAAAAACGATGATTGCATTGCATTAAAATCAAATAGAAACAGTAATGTGCTTGTGACTTGTCTAAAACAATACAGCTGTCACAGTGACACGGCAGAAAGAGACAAAACGATAATGACAGACTCGTCACGGTAATGACTAGTGATCTCCGCGACAATGCCTCGGTTGATAGCGAAAATACGCAGTTAATCTGTACCTGTCACTATTCACTATTCGTATAACATTGGATTCCAAAGTGTATATAGACACTAGCTGTTGCCCGCGACTTCGTCCGCGTAGAATTCGGTTATCGCTATCCCGCGGGAACTATAATAATTTTCCCGAATAAAAAGTAGCCTTTGTTATTCCTCAATATTCAAACTTCTTACCGAATTTCATCTAGATTTGTGCAACGGTTATCCCGTGAAGAGGTAACAAACAGACAGACAGAGAGACAGAAAAACAGAGCTACAGAGTTACTTTCGCATTTATAATACTAGGAAGTTAGGATTAGTTAGGATAGTAGAAAAAAATTCTGAGTTTAACTATACGCCATTTCGTTTACTTAGTAGGTACACTGAGGACAAGTAAATGCATCTTTTGTTTCTATCTACTGACGAGTTTTTTGACTGAATTTTGCGGGTGGTAGGACCTTGTGCGAGGTCCGTCCGGATCGCTACCACCATCTTACTCGTTAATCCTGCCGCTAAGCAGCAGTGCTTGAACTGTTGTATTCCGGTGTGGAGAGTAAGACAGCCGGTGTAATTACGGGCACAAGAGGCATTTCATCTTAGCCCTCTAGGTTGGCAACGCATCTGCAAACACTCCGGAGTTGCGGGTGTCTATGGGCAGTGGTGATCACTTACCATCAGGTGACCCACTTGCTCGCTTGCCTTCCTCGTAGTATAAAAAAAGAACGGACGACCAATTTGCTATCAGGCCCTATTTCACCAACTCTACAAATGTCAGTTTTCAATGACAATTCGGTGTACGTTGCTGACTTGAACAGCATTTGCTTTAGCGCGCTTCATATTAGCAAAGAAATGTAGTTCGAATTGTCATTGTTAACTGACAATCGACCTTGTTGGGCTTGAGGTCCCGGGTTCAAATCCCGGTAGGGGCAGATGGTTGTATGATGAATACGAATGTTTGTTCTCGGGTCTTGGATGTTTAACATGTATATAAGTATGTGTTTATCTATATAAGTATGTTTATCCGTTGTCTAGTACCCATTTTTAGTTGGCTTTGCCTAGTTTGGGACTAGGTCAATTGGTGTCAATTTGTCCCATGATATTTATTTACTTATTTATTTTATTTATTTAATTGTAAAGTTGGTGAAATAGGGGCATGTAGGTACTTAGATGGTCCACCATCCTCTCATTGACAGAGATAGCAAGCTGTGGGTCGAGCACGACTTTTCGAATCCTGCGTCACGTACAATCGAATTACTACGTTGTCGAGTTTGTATGACGTTTGGAACAGCGCCCGCCCGTGAGCGTATTTAGTTACTAAAATTTAGTATGAGTTTCTCGATCTCGATACGATAACCGTAACGTTACGCAGGATTCGACAAGTCGTGCTCGACCCTCAGAGAGTGCAGTGCCTAGAGACAGGTAAGTTTATTAAACCGGAAGAAATAAAGATAGGTAAGCGTTTTTATTGTCAGATCAAATCAAAGATAGATTAAATATTGGGAACGGCCGTTTGAAGACTTCTACGCCATTGATAAGTAATATGACTTTGCACTCTGACTCTACACTCGCAATACTAAGACATGGATACCGGTGCTACCGGACTTTTTTTTTAAAGATCTCGACTAATTGAGAACCTCCTATTTTAAGTAGGTTAAAAAACGCTCTTTGACTTGACAACTATACTCTACTTGCCTTTAAATACAGGTAAAATAGAAGCTAAATATAGAATCTGACATTTATACAGTGAAGTATAACCGGTATCAAAACCACAGGTACAAGAAGACCCTAATTCAGTCCCGACCTCCGAAAGTTACATCAACTAAGCAACTATCAGATCAGAGTCCCGAGCACGAGTATTCGAATTCTATGTAACGTAATCGAGTGGAGCGTTAACGAGAAAAATCGTATGACGCTTGAAACAGCGCCTCCTGTGAGCGTGTTTCGAGAAACTTCACACTAAAATCTAATATGAAGTTTCTCGGAGGCGATACGACAACGATTACGTAACACAGGATTCCAAAATTCGTGCTTGGGACTCAGCTAAATAAACAGAGGAGTACCCGTCAGCAGACTCAGCTGAAACTTGAATAACAATTAAATTATTTTGCTAACTCCAAATTTGCTTTGTCGGCTCGCCTCGTGATCGCCAAAGTTAATAAAATGCAATCAATCATTTTTTTTCACGCAGAATAAAAAGTCGGAACGAAATCAATTACTTCCCTCGCAAGGGATTTAAGCAATCGTAATGTATTAAGCCGACACAGGCGTGATTGTGAGTTACATTACACTGTATTATTATACTGTAGACTTTGTCGGCTTACTGTCACACGCAGAAACGTTTATTAACTATCTGAGATCCTCAACCCGTCTCATTTGCTAAATTGAGAATAATCGTCCTCTTTGCTGTGTTTTAGCCGGATGAAGCTTTTTTTTGTTTGTACAAGTATATTTCAATAGTAGCATGGCCCTTATTAGTTCCGCAAGTTGTAGTATTTTCAATAATCTTGAGTAGCTCGTTATTTATTCGATAATATTATAATCGATAAGTAATTTAAAACTTTGTTGTTATGAATAGCCTTAGAAAATATATGAAACACATGATACGTGCCTATAAAATTTGAGGGTTGCCCTCGATTTCCCTGAGATCCCATCATCAGATCATGACTTGGTGACAATGGGACCACCTCAGGAGTATACCCTTTCAAATATTTTTTTTTTTTTTAAATCGGTCTACAATTGACGGAGTAATCGATGTACATACATAAAAAAAATACATACAGTGGAACGTAGAACCTCCTCCTTTTTTGAAGTCGGTTAAAAATGTGGTTACGGTTGCAAGTAGATGAAAATAATGGAATTATGTACATTTGACCGAGTAAATTCGACTTTTAAAAATTTAAAGCCTTACCAATTAGAGTGTAATTATTATATTGAGTATACCTACAACTGCATAAATGACGAACCATACTTTAAACCAACAACTTATTAACCTTTGACGGCCGATAATTAATATTATATTTTATGACTGTAAGTTTGCTAATAACTGGCATTTAGTAAAGGTTCAATTTCAAGGGTATACACAAATTCAATGTGTGTCAGTCGCAGAGTTAAAAATTAAATGATCATTTCTTTACTAGTATTATATTCAAAAATCAATTTTCAAAATTTTATTCAGCAAATAGGCAGTTGAATGCTCTTTAACACGTCATTTTTTCGAGTCTACCAGCGCTTTCGGAAAGACCATGATTGCCAAGAAGAATGCGCCGCAAGAAACTTGGCACAAAGTCATTTTTTCTAAAAACAAGTTACATCAGATCTTACAATACGTAACCACAGATAAATTACACAAAGAAAGCTCACTCTATCATAAAAAAAAGACAGAGAGAAAAAAAAATACCATATTTTAGAAAAAAGTGTATAAACAAACATATAGCCACAGTTTTTATCTTTGCAGTGCACAGCCACTGTCATATTATTATAGCAGGGATAGTAAACGAGAAGACAGGTTCATAGTATAGTAGGTCACAAATTATTGAAATTATACTCGCATTTTGTCCTTCGAGATTAGCATGAAACATATGTAGTGTCACGTATGGTGACGCCTTTATCGCACTTTATTTGAGGGTAAGTTTTTTTTTTTTTTTTTGTAAGGTAGTTTGAAGTTACCTCTTCGTGGTAGTCGAGCCCTGCCATCATTCACGTTTCAGTGCTCCGCCTGTTTGCACTTCAATATTAAAATATATTATAAAGTAATTATTAAAGTTAAAAATGCCTAAAAGGACTCGTTCGTCGCGTCGAGACAACGAGGAATATGAAAAAATCGCTCGAAAAATACAACGGTTAACAGAGGAACTGGGACGGGCGCGCCCGAGGCGGCGGCAGCGTATTATTAGTTCCAGTTCTAGTTCGACATCTCCGTCCCGGGATTCTCTCGCTTCGCTGATAGCACAAGAAGGTATGTACCCACATAATTATATAAGTGAAAAGAGTGTAGCTTTTCGTAACGTGTGGCAGAATGCCCGCTGTGAAAGCATTATGCCACTTCACAAAAAATGCAATTTTAGTATTGATGGCCGCTAGCAAGCGGTCACTTTAATAATAAGCTTACACTAAGTAATGCTTTATACAATATAATCACATATGGCGGGCAGCCTGTGTGGGCTGTCACCTTACATTATTAAAAACGTATTGCGGGCGACCTGTGTGGGTCGTCACCATACGTAACAAAACGTATTGCTGGGGCCTGTGTGGGCCCTCACTTTACGTTACAAAATAAGAATTGGCCGTTGAAAAATTTAAAAATATTTTCAAATAAATGAATTAAAACGTATTTATTACGTTTTTTTTCAGAGAGCCAACACGTAGAATCACAACCGGAAAACGAAGATGAGCGTCAAGAGCTGGAACCGGAACCCTCTACTAGCACTGTGGAACCAGCAGCGACCACGGTCACAGAAACCCCAGTGGTTCCCGAATTGGACGAGGAAACCTTGCTTATACTAGGAGATGACCCCTCTGATTCGAAGAAAAAATACGGCAAAGACATCCAAGTGGCCTTAGCTGTTCGTCTTCAGCATATCGCTACAGAGGGACTTACTAAAGAACAGCGTAAGGAACTGCAAGATAAGCATCTGCTACCCGCTAACTGTTCGCTTATAGATGGGCCATTACTTAACCCGGAGATAAAAGCAGCAGTGTCTGAAGTCGTTGCAAAAAGGGACAGAGGTATCGAACACAAGCAGAAACAGATGGCAAAAGCGATTTCATCTGTAGGAGAAGCAATAACACTTCTTATATCATCAGAAGATAAAAACCCGCCTATGTTAAGACTATTGATGGATGCGGCACGCCTCATGTGCGACTGCCAACACACAGATACGGCCGTCAGGCGTAATTTTATACTTCAAAATCTTAAAAAGGACATGAAGGACCAACTGCAATCGACAAAAGTCGACACGTACTTATTCGGTCAAGACTTAGCAGACACACTAAAGTCTGCTAAAGCCATTTGCAAATCTGGCGCCGAATTAAAAACTGCTCCAGCTAAACCACCAGTGAAGAAGCCAACCGCGAAACCCGCGGCGAACCGGAGTTATTCGTCTCCGAATTTAAACTGGAAGGCTCCCCCCCCGGGCCGCAGGCAGCCGGGGCCACAGTGGAGCCAGAGGACCAGGGAGCCTGCTTATCCGAAGGGGCAGCACGCCAACTCATCGAGGACGTCGTACTCAGCGCCGAGTCGCGGCCCCCGTTAGATACGGTAAAATATGCCGGCAGGCTTTCTTATTGTTATAATGAATGGTCACTAATAACATGCGACCCTATCGTACTATCTTGGATTTCAGGGTATAAAATTCCGTTTGCTCGAAAAGTCGTTCAAACTACCCTACCAGAAAAATACCCATGCTCAAATACTGAACTAGATCGATATAATGTTTGCATTAATAATCTATTGGAAAACGGTGCTATCTCGGAATGCGAACCGTGCCAAGGTCAATTTTTGTCAAACATTTTTTTAATACCAAAACCGAACGGCAAAGACAGACTAATACTTAACTTAAAAAACCTTAATAAATTTATCGATACAGAGCATTTTAAATTAGAAGACTTACGCACGGCCATAAAATTAATCACAAAAAATTGTTTTATGACTACGGTGGATTTAAAAGATGCATATTTTTTAATAAATATTCACGATGATTACAAAAAATTTCTGAGATTTGAATGGAACAGTAACATTTACGAATTCAATGTTTTGCCGTTCGGACTTAGCACTGCACCATTCGTATTTACTAAAATTATGAAATCTGTCGCTAAGTTGCTTAGAGCTAGCGGGCATATATCAACTATATATTTAGATGACCTGTTTTTGATATCCGACACTTTTACTGATTGCCAACAAAATAAATTGGACACAGTAAAATTATTAAATGCATTGGGATTCATTATTAATGTTGAAAAGAGCAAACTCCCTCCAAGCAAGTCATGTGTATTTTTGGGATACATTATCAACTCTAAGGATCTCCAAATTAGTCTACCTGCAGAAAAACGGTTAAAAATTAAAAAAGAAATTCAAAAATTCAAACAATTAAAGAGGTGTAAAATTAGAGAGTTTTCACGATTACTAGGTCTGCTTACATCTGCTTGCCCAGCCATAGACTATAGCTGGCTATATACTAAAGAATTTGAACGCTGTAAATTCCTAAATCTAAAAAACACGGATAATTATGATAAATATATGAACATACCTCCCTCATTATTATCGGACTTTGAATGGTGGTATGGTCATATTGATTATTCGGTAAATAAAATTAAAAATGACGACTACTGTTTGGAGATCTTTACGGACGCCTCAACTACGGGGTATGGGGTAGCGTGCGGGGAAAATACCGCCTCTGGTCCATGGAGTGAGCATGAGCAGCGGCAGCACATTAATTACCTAGAGCTGCTAGCCGCATATTTAGGACTAAAAATTTTTACAAGGACTGTACGAAACTGTCAAGTACTCTTACGTATTGATAACACGACAGCTATTTCCTACATCAATCGTATGGGAGGTGTACAATTCCCTCATTTAACGCAAATCACCAAAAATATTTGGCAATGGTGCGAAAAGCGTGGGATGTTTATTTATGCATCTTACATACGATCCGCTGACAATGTAGTAGCGGATGCCGAGTCTAGAAGGATCCACCCAGACATTGAGTGGGAACTTGCGGACTGGGCATTCGAGCTCATAACAAATAAATTTGGACTTCCAGAAATCGACTTTTTTGCTAGTAGATTAAATTCTAAATGCTATAAGTACATCTCCTGGTATAGAGATCCTGATGCCTACGCAATAAACGCATTCACAGTTTCGTGGTCCAAATTTTATTTTTATGCGTTCCCGCCTTTTACCGTTATTTTAAAAACCTTACGTAAAGTTATCAACGATAAGGCGAAAGGGATTATGGTAGTACCTCTGTGGCCTACGCAGCCCTGGTACCCTCTTTTTAAGCGTATTCTTATATCAGAACCTATCATACTGAAGCCCACTTATAGTGATCCGTTAATTTTGTCTACTTGCAGCAACCGCAGTGTACACCGACAAATTACCCTGGTTGCCGGAATATTATCTGGGAGTCACTCTTGAGGCGTAATGTACCGCCCTCTGCCAGGGAAATCATGATGGCTTCATTGTCGGATAATTCAATTAAACAATATAACAGTTGTTTAAAAAAGTGGTATTCGTTTTGTCGGAATAATAACATTGACATGTACACAGCATCACTGACTAATATAATAAGATTCTTAACGGAACTTTTTGATGATGGTGCACAATATGGCACACTGAACAGCTGCAGATCAGCGCTGTCATTGATACTAGGCAGTCAGGTTACTGATAACGATAGCGTTAAACGGTTTTTCAAAGGAGTATCCAGACTGCGACCATTGTTACCTAAGTATAATGTTACTTGGGATACCTCAGTAGTACTAAGGGTCATAAAGAATTGGTTTCCAAATGAAACACTTTCTCTCGAAATGTTGACTAAAAAATTAATAATTCTTTTAGCTCTCGTCACAGCACATCGCGTTCAAACATTTTCAAAAATAAATATAAAAAATATTGAAATATTTTCCGACAATATTAATATTAAAATCCCGGAACAAATTAAGACGTCTCGTATTGGATCGATACAACCAACACTGGTTTTACCTTTTTACCAAATCAGACCTGAAATCTGCCCCGGTAAAACTTTGTTAGCATATCTGGCAATGACCAAATCATTACGAAAAAATAATGATTGCCTTTTCGTTAGTTTTAAAAAGCCGCACAATGTAGTAACAGCACAAACCTTAAGTCGATGGATTAAGAGTACGTTAAAAGAATGCGGTATCAATGTTGAGATGTTCTCTGCCCATAGCACGAGGCACGCAGCCACGTCTCAGGCACACAAGCTAGGTATCAATTTAGATACGATTCGAAAAACTGCTGGTTGGAGTGGAAACTCGAGGACCTTTGCAAGGTTTTATAATAGGGAAATCCCCGAAAGTTCGAACTCCGAATCATTCGGTATAACTATTTTGAATAATTCATTGTGCAATGATGAGGATGATTAGTCGCCTATTAATAAAAGGGGATTATACTTAGTCATTGATTGTTGGATATAATTGAGTTTATGTCGATCATTATAAATTGTATCACCTTATTAAATTTGGTTAATATGTACAAAAAATGTGAACATTTTTGATTATATGTTTCAGTTTATTAAACATTTATTTCCGGAATTACACCTGGACTTATTTATTATCATTACATTTCTGTATACCTCTCTCAAAGTCTACATATGTTTCATGCTAATCTCGAAGGACAAAATGCGAGTATAATTGATGATTAAACGAACTTACCCGAAGTGAAGTTCTATCACAATTATACGAAGCATTTTGTCCGAGAGATTAGCATCCCCCCCAACCCTACCCTTATTGTAAAATGTGTCTAATGTGGAACTCTAAACTTAATGATGGCAGGGCTCGACTACCACGAAGAGGTAACTTCAAACTACCTTACAAAAAAAAAAAAAAAACTTACCCTCAAATAAAGTGCGATAAAGGCGTCACCATACGTGACACTACATATGTTTCATGCTAATCTCTCGGACAAAATGCTTCGTATAATTGTGATAGAACTTCACTTCGGGTAAGTTCGTTTAATCATCAATTATAGTTTGTCCGGTCAAGTAAGTTATTGCCTAGTGGTCAGAGAACCTTGAGGTTCAAGAGTTCCATCCCCGATCGGGGCAATAAAGGGGCAAGTATGTATTTATCTACATAACTATGTTCATCCATAGTCTAGTGCCCACAGTACTGGCATTGCCTAATTTGGGATTAGGTCAATTGATGTCAATTGTCCCATGATATTTATAGGTATATCTCATTCAATATAGCCTTATACCCACTGTAGAAGCAGCTATAGTTATTAATATTATGCAACGCCAGGATACTCCATCATTATGAGATAAATGGAACAGATCGCGCTCCATAAAAACAAAAACCCGTTAGCCCACCCAAACGTATCCAACCTCACCTACATACCTCAATTTAAAAGTAAAAATGCTTTAAAACTTAGTTGCTATAGATAAATCAACCGTAGTAACAGACAAGGAAAGCAACTCCCATATAAGGCAATGGTCTAGCGGGCCGGACAAAATGTACCAACAGCACAAATTCATAACTCGACCCTAAGACATATCTCGTACAGAATATTTTACATTGACAAGCTAAATTCGAGCATACGATAGCGGCGTGAACACTGAACACCGGTCAGCCTTGGGACACTCACTTTTGTATATAACCATTAATTTATTGTGAATGCCGATTTATAGAACAAAATCCCACCTGCATTCACCGTAATCTTATACGACCTTATTGTAAGTGCAGACAGTTCATATTTCATTGCGCAGCCCGGGACTTTGTAACGTAGATTGACATTTTAGTCTTTAATTATTATACTGTGTTCTTTTGTTTTACGATTTTGAGAGCGTTCCTATAATTTGCTGGGTTGATTAATGGCATTAAAAGCCGAACAAGCGATGATTTAACATAACGAAGTTGATTGAAAGAGTTTTTCTTCGATTGAATACGAGACAATTTATATTTTATTAGAATAATTTTGAATTAAATGTAAGTATGTACCTACCTATAAATATTTAGATAGGTAGCTGTAGGTATGCAGAATACATTATGGATATCTGTACGTTATAAAATAAAATAAATATCATGGGACAATTGACACCAATTGACCTAGTCCCAAACTAGGCAAAGCCTGTACTATGGGTACCAGACAACGGATAAACATACTTATATAGATAAACACATACTTATATACATATTAAACATCCAAAACCCGAGAACAAACATTCGTATTCATCATACAAACATCTGCCCCGAACGGGGATCGAATCCGGAACCTCAAGCATCATAATTCATACTCTAACCACTAGGCTATCCGGTCGGTTATGTAAAGTAACACTAGGGAAAAACTAAAAAAAATTTAAACTTTAACTTTTACGTTTAATTATCCTTATATACTTTTACCTCAATAGATAAAAATAATGTAGCACTCGTATCCATAATTATTTTGTTTCAAATATTTCATATTTAAATGCATTTAGGTATTAAAATCAACAAATGTCATGTGTTCAAACCATTGCGTGATTATGAAACCACTAGCAGCCCGTCCCGGCTTCGCACGGGGTAGACAATTATAAAATGAAAAAAGTTGTTGTAGTGACATAACTACAATAGTTGGACATATGCTACCGCGGAGTTTTTTGTATACATTATGATGTTCTTCAATATTGTTGTACATTATTTTGTTCTATCGCTAATAGTTTCGGCAGCGCATTCGACGAAAGACATTTTAAGACTCATTTTTCTACACCTTCGGTTACATTGTTCAAATTTTACCAAGGATCCCTAATTTTTTTCAAAATGAAATGTAGCCTAGTCAAATTGGAAGAATGTAGCATTCTATTGGTGAAAGAATTTTTTAAATTGGCCCAGTACTTTTTGAGCCTATTCATTACAAACATACAAACATACAAAAATAGGTACAAATCTTTCCTCTTTATAATATTAGTGTAGAAGTGTAGATAGTGTAGATTTATCAAATAAAATTAAGTTTGAGTATTCAATTAATAACTTGTCAAGTGCGAAAATGGTCGCCGTCTCAAATGCAGGAAAAATGACAATGCTAAAACTTTGGGGATATTATCTGTCAGTCTGTCCTTGGGGGAAATTGCTTTTCTTTTCAACTTTCACGAGTATTTGTAAAACAACCGCATAGCGTAAATTGCATGTGTTGTTTTCAGTTCTAATTTTTTTTATTCATCCCATAAGGGATAGGCAAAGGAACTGAGTCCATACAGCCACGTCTGATGTGTTTTGTAAATTTCTGTATATTAAAGTCCTGTCACCGTCAGAGTTGTGTCAGTCTGTCCTAGTCACATCCTGTCAGCTGCTCATGCCTTCCGTAAAGCGATAGTGTATTTAACGGCGAGCTACGGTGAGCAGCAGCCGGCGGATGTTTGGGGGTCACAAACAGAGGGAATACGCGTTTTCACTTGAATTCTTCATTTGCTGGGCAATGTCACGTTAATTTGTTGTATAACACACTATCTTTATTATCCACCAAACAAGATTAAGCACAGAAACTAAGATTCAATTAACGACACGATCCACTCTCATCGGTTTCCCGCCAAATTCCTCTCTAATTTAAAAATGGGTTAAGTATTTCTATAAAACATTTTTTTTTGGCGTGGCTACAGAGACCTTTAAGCCATCTATAAAACTTGAGCATTATGAATAGTGCTACAAGTTCCAAAATTATAAGAAGAGGTACAGTCAGCAGCAGCATGGCTCGGTTGTCATAGACATAAGAGCTTGTGTAGATCATTGTGACCGCTTCAGTTGCTTGGCTACTTCTGGTGCTGGCTGTACCTATACGAAAAAACATACAGTCGAATTGACAACCTCCTTTTTTGAAATTGGTCAAAAATAGACCACAACCAAGCAACAAAATTATCATTCAGCTTAAAAACCTACTGGCCGGTTAGAAAAGATGGCTTATATCGAAAACAAACAAGTGACCATCGAAATTCGAAGTTGACATTGACTTCGGCACAAATTTTCCCTTTTAACCAAAATAAAGACCCGATGTTAGCCGACCAGTCCCGAAGCGAGCCGAGCGCGTTGCGTCAACGAGTGAAAGTGCTCGCGTCTAGCGGACTTGTTGCGGCCCTTTGTGCTAGTTGCACGCTTCGCTAGATGCAATGTGGAAAAATCGGCCAAAAGGGCCAGTTACTTAAGCCTTTTTACAAAAAAAAAAGGTTTTGGTGCACCGTTCACTGCCAGGTAGGCTGCGTTATGTCACATTGTATTATCTTAGAGAATGTAGAACAAATAAGGGCACTTGGATAATGAAAGTCTGGTTAAGATTACGACACAACTTCATTGTGCTGTCGTATGGATCTACCAAAGCACGTACTGGTCGAATGAAGAACCAATAATTAAAACATAGTATAAGTAGGTACCTAATAAGTATATGCACCTAACCCAAAGACATAAAGAAAGTGAAAGAAGGAAAGAAAAACATTTATTTGACGCACCATGATGCCAAAAACACTACAATACACATATTAACTACGAATTATTTGATCGCGAATATGATCACGGGTAGAGCAATGATATTAGGCATATCTAAAGATACGTCACAGCTCACAAAACAATCGAAACACGTGTTCCGAACATTTCGACAGTTGCTCGCTACTTTGGACTTAAGAGGCTACAATTGCAGCCTTTTCTAAGCTTCTTTTTAGGCGTGCTGATGACATACCTATCTATCCCGTCCATTTAAGAGGTAAGTAGAGCATCAAAACCTAGTAAGAAAATAGCGGTCAATATATATCTAAGACTAATGTAATTAACCGCGAATCTTTTAAAACTGTTAACAACACTACAAAGTAAAATTAGAAAGAGCAAATAAGTATACAATGTTGCTCACGTCAAAAGGCTGCACAGTGCACAGCATTATGCTGCGACGAGAGTTGTTGGTAAAAGTTACCCGTTTGAACGTCACATCAATAATTACAAGTACTAGGCAAACATAGGTGAGTGAGCATTTCTAAATGCGTTGACCACCTGCCGCACAATCAGTATGCGGAACAGGCACGCAAGACCGTGCGACAATACCGTGGGAGTGCTGCCGCAATTTTGCATAGGAAAAATGCTTTCACTGCCTCACTATTCCTGGTTGCCTGGTACCTAACAATGCTTTTGTTGCTTTGTTTAGTGACCCGCCTGTTCGTCTACCTAACTAAACAAAGTAATTGAAATTCAAGTTGTCAATTTTTAAACTTATCTAAGTCCGTAATGGTTTCAAAGTATTATAAACATGTATTATGTGGCTAGTAAATGCTCCAACGACAATTATAGTATTAGTGATATTGAGGATAAATGATCGCTATTAATACCGACGTTTTTATGACTTATGGCGATGCTATAAATATCGTGTTGGTTATGTATGACATAAGAATTGTTGAAATGACACCGAGTCAACGGACAAAATTGCTTTAAAAATAAGTACTGTACGAGTATTAGTCTTGTATCTGTCAAGTTTTCACAGAATTTCTGAGTTATCAAAATCTATTTGATAAAATGTTTCTATGAGAAATCAGAAAAAGCAATTAAGTCAAATTGAAGCCAGGCATGTCTTCCAAAAATCTCTTTTTTTTGTATTTTCAGTTATTTCTAAGTTTGAAGTAGGCTCGCTAGAAAATAAAGTTGCGACCCACCGCAAAATAATGGTAAAGCGGAGTTGCTTCTCTGTGCTCTTCGGAACACAGTTAAAACATCTTTTTTTATTGATTGTGGTTGTATAAATTTTAGTAAAAATATTTACCTATGTTACTGTACCTACCTACCTATTTGATATGTTTGTTGTCCCACCACAGGCCACATATTGCTAAATCCCGATACGGGTGTTTGGTATCACTGTGCGGACTCAATCCTAAGCATTTAAGACTTCAAAACTACTTAAACTTTAAGGAAAATAGCGTTTATTCCGCGAATTTCTTCAATTACCAAATAACGATCTGTATTGCGTAATAACATTTTCCTGTTAGATCTTATTTCTATTAACTGATTTTGTCTAAGCGCGGTCCGAAAATTATTCGGTGCGAGTACACATTTAATCGCGTCCCGCATGCAAACAGTGGCTGCATACCTATTCTCAGTGTCATCACGATCAATACATCTCTATCGTGAGTTGATACGAAAAATGGGCTGCAATTGTTTCTGAATTTCGCAATCAAGATAAATCTCGATAAGATTGAGAATCGGGAGCCTGGTTGTTTTTAACCGACTTCAAAGAAGGAGGTTCTACGTTCCACTGCATGTTTTTTTTTATGTATGTACATAAAGCGGAGCCAGGTCGCCTTGGCTCCTAATTTCCGGGATGTTCCCTTACCTCCTACAGACCACCTTGAGCTTCTTGGATTGAACCTGCAATCCAATCTGAACTACGGCGCGGCTATTGAGTCCAGAGCGAAAACTGCTGCTAAGAAACTTGGTGTTCTATATAAGGTGAGGCGGTATTTCACGCCAGAGCAGCTTCTTACTCTATACAAAGCACAGGTTCGATCGTGTATGGAATACTGCTGCCACCTCTGGGATGGGTTGGCCACGTTAGACTCAGTAGAGCGTCGAGCCCGTAGGTTCATTGGTGATGCTTCGATGGTCAAGAACAGGCTGCAAAGCCTCGAACACCGTCGAAGAGTTGCATGTCTGTCTGTTTTCTATCGGATACATTTTGATGAGTGTGCGCAGGAATTGCACGACTTAATAGCTCCATTTCCTTTTTGCCAACGGACTTCCAGGCGGGGGGAGCGTCTTCACCCATACGTTGTTGGCATTCCATTGGCCCGCACGAGACGGTTTGCTTCATCCTTCCTAATGCGAACTGCTAAGGAATGGAATTCGCTCCCACCGTCTGCATTTCCGGACAGATGCAATCTAGGGCTCTTCAAGGCTAGAGTGAATAGGCTGTTACCTGAACCAGTGAGTAACACCTTAGACCTCATCTGCACCTTCCATCAAGTGAGATAGGGGTCAATCACTGGTCAGTTTACAGTAAAAAAAAAAAAAAACATCGATTACTCCGTCAATTGTAGACCGATTTTCAAAATTCTTTTTTTATTCGAAAGGGTATACTCCTGAGGTGGTCCCATTGTCACCAAGTCATGATCTGATGATGAGATCCCAGGGAAATCGAGGGCAACCCTCAAATTTTACAGGCACGTACTATGTGTTTCATATATTTTCTAAGGTTATTTCAAGTATTTGCGTCTGTTAGTCATCATTTCATGATGATGAGCTGATGATGGAAGGTACAACTCCTTAGCGGTTAGGAGTTGGAGGATAATTCTGAAAATGTTAAATCATTATTCGAAAGGGTATACTTTTGAGGTGGTCCCATTGTCACCAAGTCGTGATTTGATGATGGGATCCCAGGGAAATGAGGGCAACCCTCAAATTTTATAGACACTAATTATGTGTTTCATATATTTTCTAAGGCTATTCAAGTATTTGCGTCCGGTAGTCATCATCTCATGTTGATGAGCTGATGATTGAAGGTACAACTCCTTAACGGTTAGGAGTTGGAAGATAATTCTGAAAATGTTAAATCAACGTAAAATTGTGAAATAAAAATCTTTTAACAAAAAAGTAAAACCGCCTTCAAAAAAAACATTAGAAAAAAAACGTAAAATAATCCTCTAAAATAATGATAAATAAATAAAATAAAATGAAATAAAATGCGTTTATTTCGGACAACGGAAACTAAAGCCTAAAGTTTAAAGGCCTAGCACTAAGCAGCAGAAATATGAAGTCGGTGCTTCATTCAAGGTTTTTTTAAGCCGGTTTTTAAGCACATAGTCGCTAAATAAAATAAATACATAAATAAAGTGAAGCGACAGTAATGAATTTAAGTACATTCCTAACAGTTGTTTGTTTTTGATTTTGTATGTGGTGATAGAGTCTGGCTATCGAGAGTTTACCCTAGTAAATATTTACACGGCAACTTTACGTCAAATTTAATGTCATTATTGAAAAATGTTTCTTTTTTACTTTTGTACTTCGGTCCCAGGCATAACATCTGCCTGGAGAGAGATCTCTCTATTGGAGTCCTCCCCAAAACGCATACCCCCGCGAACTTGCTCTACCCCTGGGCTGACTCTGCCTTTAATCTGCCTGACGACCGAATAGTCTAGTGGTTAGAGACCCTGACTATGAAGCTTGAGGTCCCGGGTTCGAATCCCGGTAGGGGCAGATGTTTGTATGATGAATACGAATATTTGTTCTCGGGTCTTGGATGTTTAATATGAATATAAGTATGTTTATCCGTTGTCTAGTACCCATAGTACAGGCTTTGCCTAGTTTGGGACTAGGTCAATTGGTGTCAATTTGTCCCATGATACTTATTATTTATTTATTTACTTTGCAGCTTATTTTATCTTTTTGGTCATGCTATTAAAGTTTGCTTGATTTTTGGAAGAGGTTCTTGCAATTTGACTGTAATAAAATTGAAACTACTAACTAAGCGAAAGTCAAAATGTAAAAATATCAAAACTAAATCCTTTGTAGGTACACCAAAGTGTTGCCAACTCAAGATTTTTAAAAATTGCCGCCCTTTTGCAAGGTCAACTTTCAGCAGCCAGACTCTAGGTCCGTGTATGTAATGGCATGGTCACAAGTTTACAATTCACAATGTTCTGCTAATGATAATGACTATCAGCGTCCACGGTATTAAATTAGCTACAGGTTGTATGTTACGGCTTCCCCGCTTTTAAGGACGCGTGTATGGCTTCTCTGCTTACAAAGTTTTTCAATGGCGTCAAACTAAAATAGAGGTTTGTTTGTGCGTTTTCCATATCTTTCAACCCCCATCCATTTGGGGAAGGAAAAGGGGTTGTAAGCTTGACTATATCTAGTGTCAAGTGTCTGTTTGCTTGTGGCATCATAGCTCAGGACGTCATGGATTGACTTATACCAGTGTGACCATCATCATTATCAAGCTTAAGACTTACGATCTTGTCTGTGGAGTGTCTAATGCTAGCTGTACACTACACGCATGCCGTCCGACGACTGTGTACATTCAGCATTACAATCACCTCTCCTGTACATAAGCCAGCTCCTTGACCTCCTGATACGACCTACATACCTTATCCTTTAAGTAAGTAAGTAAGTAAACACTTTATTGTACTAAAAAAAAACAGGATACAAACACAATTTGCAAAAAAAAACAAATTAAAATACAAAGGCGGGCTCATCCCTATAAGGGATCTTTACCAGCCAACCTTAGAGTGGTGGAGAGGAATAGCTTACTAGCCAGCTAGCTAGCTTGCTTTACCAGTGTGACATATTTATTAGAAAATATTTAGGGCTGCCATCCGTCCGGGTTTCCCCGGATTTGTCATAGTTTAGAAGGCGTCCGGGGAGCATCTGAAAGGTGTTTTCAAAAAGTGTCAGGATAAAACCCTTAAGAAATTAGAGGAACGTTTGCTGTATGTCTTCCCTTATAAACTTTCCTCTAACTTTGGTCCCACGTGGTGTGCGTGAAGTCCCCAATCCGCCGAACCATACTAAAGCTGAATAATGCTAAGTATTTGCAAAATATTACTTTCAACGACGCTAAATAGCCTGCAAAGGGTTTTAATCGAATTTTAATTACAACCAAGGAATTAGCAATCGCCTTTACACTCCATTTGATGCTTTAACCTGTTTCGTAGCATCTGTATAAGAAATCGATTACAAAATGTGAGTATGAAAGTCTCAAAGTCAAAGTTGAAGGCGCGTATTAATAAACTGTACTCAATATCGCATTTGAGTTCTTTAAGTTTATAACCCTGTTATTCATAAACCTATTTTAACTTAAATGCCGTTAAAGTTCGTTTGTCCTTTTTTGTCACATTGACATTTCTGTTTGTAAGAAGAAGACAAAACCTATTTTAGCTAATGGAGGCTTGAGTGACGTTTACGAATAAGGCTTTTAGTGTGTGAGTTTATATAAATAAAAAATCGGAAGTATTGCAACGGATATTTCTCTACGGTGTTTCTCTAACGGTTAGCAGTACAAGACAGAGCCCCGAGCACGAATATTCGAATCCTACGTAACGTAATCATATCGCCATCGAGAATATTCATACCAAATTTTTGTACCACATACGCTCACAGGGGGCGCTGTTCCAAACGTCATAAAAAATTCTTGATAACGCATATATACACACATGTTATTATTGTGTTTATTGATATACCGACCCGGAAGCGACCATAGAATATTTTATTTAGCTCCCGCAAAATACTATAATACTACGCTGACGAATTTATTAATTATACTTAAATAAGAAGAGGACAGACCTGATAAAGACTCAAGCCAAACAACACAATGCATTTGTTACGAGTAAGTACTTAATAAACAGTAGTACCTAGTCGTAAATTTAACTGACTGAGTAAGAGTGCCTGCTGAACTGCTATTGCCCGTGGACTCTGCTCTAATCGATAACCGATATACGCATTGCCAATCGATTACCTAAAGAATCGTACGCGCATGCTGATTGCAGGAATATTAAATTTGAAGTTCACGGAATGCCGCGCGAAATTTGAAATGATCGAAACAATTGAATTACGCTTCTACTGGGACCGTACTTCGGAATTTGTAATTAAAACAACTGAAAATCAGATGGGGCGAGTTATGCTTTATGTTCTACCCACATAATCTAGATATTCTAGGGTGAGAATTAATTGCAATCTAGTCTAAATAAAAATAGGAGCATCCACGAAGGTTTACTTCATAAAATATCACATTAAGGGCCTGTCTCGCCACCCTCAGATAGAGTTATATGTAACAGATAAATTTGATGTCATCTATGTGCATTGTTAGTTCTAACAAAATAAAAAGAGGCAGAGTCAGATTAGTGTCATGATATTTATTTATTATTATTTATTACAATACAACGAACATTTAAGATGCAAAAAAAAGTAGAAATGCAGTGTCTAATTTATTTAAATGTTCAGCAAATTTGTAGGTGAAGGTGACCAATTTGACATTAGCAAGCACGTTTTTATAAAACCACGTGAGTAATAAAATCGATCGTAAAATTTGGCATCTAGCGCTATTATATTAGAAAAACGTGTTGGGACCAAAAAGTAGTTTGTATAATCTGCGATCTCAAGAATCACTCAATGCACCGCATAATGAAGTACCTACTTTTAAAACCTGTCAGAGTCAGGAGCAATGCGCGACGCCTGCAAAGTCTTCGCAGTTCGAAATTCGACTTTTTGAAGTCGGTTAAAAAGTCTGTAGCGACCCGAGCGCCCCACGCCGATGACGTCATCACTGTTCTACATCGCGCTAACGAAGTTTCTCAAGTCGGTTGCATAAATACAACTTCCAACTCTCTTCCCCCGGACTTCGGTCCCCAGGCATAACATCTGCCTGGAGAGAGATCTCTCTATTGGAGTCCTCCCCAAAAGTCCATGCAATCTTAGCCAACTTTAATATAAAACAAAAGAGTATACAGATATGAATCTGTGGCTCCATCGAGTATAAAAATAATATATATTAGTTTTTAAAGGCGAGTTCGAGTCGAAGCTCAATAAAAAGTCATTTTTTTTATTTCAGTGCAAAAATGGAAAAGAACTAAAATAATATCGCTGACAATTAAACGATAGCCTAAGCCTTTTTAATGCGTACAATAATTATTATCTCATCACAACAACGCACACGAACACAACTGCCTAAATGTAACCTACTTATTAGTAACACGAGTTACTATCAACGCCATTAAATCGACAAAAAAACATTTAGATGATACACGATAAAAAATTGTATGCGTATCAAAAATTCAATTCATTATGTTGCCTAATCTGTAATTAAAAACTGCACGGAAGGCGTTTGTTGTTGTAATTTTTTCATGCAAAGAGAACGGCGTGTTCAAAGTATGACATCATGGTAATGCGTTGCATCTGTGGTCTTAACTTCTTTTATGACACTGGCAGGTTTTAAGTGGCTAAAGGTTTTTTTTTCAAATAATTTTCTTTTTTCGGTTTTGTGGCAATAAATTTTTAAACTCTGGGGCTGAGGAATTGGTAGGTTTAGCATTCTGCCTTCCATAATTATGGAATTCAAAAGACATACCTACATTTTGTTTGAGCGAAATACTCGTAGCCATGCTGTTTTTTGACACGAAATATCTTTTGTTTGGATGACTCTAGCTGGAAAGTTGAAATTAGGTGTAGAACTAAGCATTACGAAGGTTTTCCAAGTATTTCTCTAATCTAGTTTCCGATATGAAATCGTGACAGCGTTTCGTTGCTACTTACTAATGACCGCGCAACTGGAGCGCGAACGCATTGATTAATAATTGATAATGACGGATCAATTAAATATCCCAAACGGAGTTGGGCAGAGAGAGTTCTAAATGGGCATGGTCGTTAATAAGTTTAAACATGTGTTTTATGTGCGATTGTGTTTTAAGAAGCGATAAAACATAAGCACCAATAAGTAAGTAGTAAATCCTTGACTATAATAATTATTGATCGGATTATTACTACTAAGGGGGTCATAAAATGGCGATACCAACTAAGTAAGTTAGAGTTTGTTTTTCAATTACCACTGTTATCTCATAATTCTTATTAAAATGTTGACAACAGCTGGTGTACCAATGTGGTAAACTTATTAAGCTAACCAACCCCATTAAAATTATATTTTTTCGCCTCTATCGTGGAAATACAGAGTTCCGTTTCTTAAACAAAACACTTGAAATAAATAGACAATACTTCACATCCGCAAAAAACAATTAAAAATAAACTGTCATAACTTTTTAATAAGAATTCCGATAAAAAAAAAACAACCTTGGCATTTCCGATTGGCTGTGGCCATTTTTTATTGGCGTCCAGTGCAGTTAGAACACAATGCAGACATTAATAAATGTAATCTGTGGTAATAATACAAATCATTGGTCCGACGGTGGTAGTCGATCAACAAACAATTTGCAGACAATCAGATTATAACAATTTACAGATGGCGCTAGCGAGGCAAAAAAGCTACCGTTTTTGTTATTTATAAAAACCAGCTGTATTATTAAGTGGTTATTATCTATACCTATAAAATAGTACCGTGACCGACTGACTGACAGACAACGCACAGCTTTTAAACCACTGGACCTAGAGACTTGAAATTTGGCAAACATATTCCTTGTGTTCCCTAGGGGTGCACTAATAAGGGATTTTTCGAATTTCCCACGGAATAGGGAACTGGCCGATTTTGAAATATTTCACGGGTGCAAAGCCGCGGGGCATAAGCTTGTCAAACTACCTATATAAACGTTCTGTAGTCTCTAGTGCTGGGTTAATTGGTGACTATAAATGCAATAAATAAAGATTATATTGCATCCTAGTTGCGCTAAATGACATGCAAAAGTTATACCGATACCTGCCAATGAGCAAATGCACATCCTTGTTGCCAAGTAATCGTATAATGCACTAAAGACAAGTCATCAAAACCGATGTTAAAGCAATAAGACTAACCGCTACATAAATTTTTGCTGACTGTTTAATGATGAAGTTTCACCCTGTTATTCATAAACCTATTTTAACTAAAATGCCGCTAAAGTTCGCTTGTCCCTTTTTGTCACATTGACATTTCCGTTAGTAAGAAGAAGACAAAACCTGTTTTAGCTAATAGAGGCTTGAGTGACGTTTATGAATAAGGGCATTAGTGTTTGCGTCCTTTTTTAACTAGGCCCGTAAGCGAGAGATCCTAATTCTGTCAATTTAATGAGAATACAAAATGAAGGTAGTTTATAACAATAATAATAATATGGATTTTATGTATGTATGTTATGTATTGCACATAAAACATGAAGTAACTGATAACGGAACAAAAGCAAACGTACAAAGGCGAACTTATACTTTAAAGGGATCTCTACCAGTTAACCTTCGGGCGGTTGACAGAACATCACAAAAAAGAGTAGACATACAAATAAAAGTTAAAAGAACCGGAACCGGTAATAACATCAGCAGTAAGAACTTAAATAGAAACGGACCGGTTCCATAGATCCTGTTTCTGATTTCTGATCAGGACACGTACTAGTAGTTACTGTTCTAAAAAATATACAGGTATTACTATGAACCTGTGAAACCTGTGTTAAACAGAGGAACCCCTCCTTTTTAATGAGAATACCTTGAATATTTTTAAAATTGTTTGCCGTTTATTATAAGACTGACTCTTGAGCTTAATTTTCAAAGCATTATCGAATCCCTCAGAACGGGCCTAATAACTTTTATTCTTCAAATAACAAAAATCACTTCGAATAAAACCAGCGCGATCAAACATTACGACACTCAATCATCAAATTGCCGTCTTAAAACGAAACAAATTACATTTCTTTCTTTCGCCAAATCCTTTTACGTGATTGCAAAATCAGTTACTGTTGACAGTGCTTCCATTATGACAAACACTGAACGCTTCCATACCGCCGCCAAGTTACCTGGGCTGGTGGCAAAAATGTGAACTAAAGTGCTGCGTAGTAAATCCACAGGTTCGTGGGGATACAGCGACACCGTGGACAGTAACAATAAGTTTGTGGCACAGATAAAGAATGTTTGTGGCATTTAGAAGCAACCTTTGGCATTAGAACTCCACGGACGTGGGCAAAGGAGCGACGGAATAATGGCGAATCGTCGGAACGTATAGATTGTAATTCGAGTTCGGACAAATATCTATATAGACTGGTGTCGGCTTTCGGGGGATTATTGTTCGCCCTACTTTTGAAGTTATTCCTTTGACTGAGGGCAATGTCAATGGAATTATATTTAAGTACCTAAGCATGCTTCTGTTACGTAATAAAAACAAAATGTATATTAAAATGATTTTAAACATAAATAAATGTACTTATCAGGTACCTTTTGTACCCCCTAAGATAGAAAAATTGATAACTTTACAATACAATACAAGAACTCTTCATAGAACACCAAAATATCAAAGAAAAGACAACAATGTACCTACATGTGGTAACAAATAGGCAGCCTTGTCGCTAGAGAGCGATCTTTACCAGGCAACCGTACTGGAAAGAAGAAAAGAACAGATCAACACAGGTGGTGCAATTTATAAAATATCATCATCATTTCAGTCGAAAGACGTCCACTGCTGGCCGGCGGCCTCCCCCGCGGCTCTCCACTCAGACCGGTCTTGCGCTTTCCGCATCCACCGCGGTCCCGCGATCTCTACCAGGTCGTCGGTTATAAAATACGTAAATGCTTAGTTAAAAATATAAAGGTATATTAATTTAATTACGACCTTTTATTGAGCTGTTTTATAATAAAACGATTAACATTATAAAAAAGGAGGAAGAGACTTTTAACATGAAACTAGTAGAGTAGTAAGTAGCAGTAGTTAGAGGGGCTGTGACCCTCGCTCTGGGTCGTATTTGGTGCAACAGTGCCCTAAGCACGACTTGTCAAATCCTGCGTCACGTTACGGTTATCGTATCGAGATCGAGAAATCTCATACAAAATTTTAGTTCCAAATACGCTCACGGGCGGGCGCTGTTCCAAACGTCATACAAACTCGTTATAGTTTACTATTCGATTTTACGTGACGCAGGATTCGACAAGTCGTGCTTAGGGCACTGGTCTGCATTGCCATTCAGCGGGGTAATGCTGCTGGTATTATGGGGACCTTTGAGCCGGGTATGATGCGGGGTGGGGGGTTTTAGGTTCGGGTTTTTGACGAAGCATGTTGCGGATGATGTTTTGTAATTTAGGTTAAGCGAGTTGACGAGGCCTGTTGCTGATGTATTTCTATGTAAATGCCCGTTACTTGACATTGTACCTAATATTAATGATGTAGTTTTAAATGAATTAATAAATGATTTAAAGCAGATAACCATGGTATATTACGCTCTAGTAGAATCTCGCTTACGTTATAGTATTAAGTTTTGGGGTCAGAGTTTTAGTTATAATATAAAAAAAGCATTTGTTGTACAGAAGCGAGCCATTAGAACTATGATGCGTATACCATCATGGGAATCGTGTAGAGAACATTTCATTAAACTACATAGCCTAACGGTACCTTGTCTTTACATATTGATTCTAGTAACTGAAGTTGTTAAACACCCGGAGAGATTTGAGACACTTGACGAAAGAATAAAAAGACAAAGTACACGCAGGAAAGACTTAGCAAAATCGATAGCCCCCACCCTCAGAGTAGTTCAGCACAGCACGAGGAGTCAAACCGTAAATTTGTACAATAGCCTACCCAATGATCTGAAGTCTATAAATAATATTAAAATTTTCAAACGTCGACTTCGGGATTTTCTCTTGAAGATGTCTTATTAGGATGTCAACGAATTCATTTCCAAAACTTAATTTAATAAACACAGCCATGTTCCTATTACCTAGTCACCTCCAGCTATACCTATTGTAAAGTATTTTTAACTAATATTATTGTTAAACTTTGATTGTGTTTTGATTTTATTATTAAATTTTAGTGCTAGAATTAAGTGAAGTAGTTATGTTTACAAAATTTTATGAATGTAAAGTTATTTGCAATATCTATTACTTATGTCCGACACGATTGTAAAATTGTTATGGAAATAAATAAACTAAACTAAACTAAGATTATTTTAGTTAGTAAAGTAAAGTAGTGAGACTTCATTTGGAACAAACTGCCGCCTCCGGGTGCCAGCGACACCCTATTTAAAAACGTATGTTTATTTCAGTGCCCTAAGCACGACTTGTCGAATCCTGCGTTACGTTACGGTTATCGTATCGAGATCGAGAAATCTCATACTAAATTTTAGTTCCAAATACGCTCACGGGCGGGCGCTGTTCCAAACGTCATACAAACTCGTTAGAGTTTACTATTCGATTTTACGTGACGCAGGATTCGACAAGTCGTGCTTAGGGCACAGCCTTCCGCATGCTAGATTGATTGCTGAATTTCCATTCATTTGGTCCTTTGTCATGGAAAGGAGCTCGCCATTGACTGTTCCTGAATAGCATGTTTGGGGAATTTGATAAATCGATGTTTGAAAAAGTACCGACTACTTGGGTAGCAGTAATTACATTCTGTATTCTGACAGGTTTGTAGTCGAAAAATCAACAATATAGTCACTGATGACAAAATGATTTTAATGAGTGTGAGTGTATGTATGTTTTGATGAATTATAGTAGTTTATCTACGCACATATCATAAGTCCTCTATAATGCGTTCAGAAACCGTAGAAAATGACCAGCATTGCAGTACATCGTCGTCTCCGCCGCCAACCACCACGACCACCACCACCTCTAGTAAAGTAATAGTCATTACGACATCGAATTCGATATCGTAATGACTTTTCGATATCGAATTCAATGTTTCAAATTTGAAAACCATCGTAATTTACAATCATAGTGAAATAAAACGGATCACTCACGTATATAAGTAGAGTTCAGTCCGACATGTATAATTAATAATGTGTTGACCCTCATTATGTAGCAGTTGCATAATAGTAGTTTATGCAACTGCTACATAATGAGGGTCCTTAAAACACTAGTGTGTTTTTATAAAACGAGGCGAAGCTGAGTTTTATAATAGGATCACACGAGTGTTTTAAGGCCTAATTATGTGAAGTTGCATACATTACTTTCTCTACACACATATTATAAGTAATGTAAGATGGGTTCAGAAGCCGAAGGCATATATCATGCCCATACCTGTCACGAATTTGACTGTTTTTTTTTTTCAATCATAGAGAAACATACTGAGCTGACGTGTCGTGAACAGTTTTTTTATGTAAAAAAAACACATTATTAATTATACATGTCGGACTGAACTCGACTTATATACGTGAGTGATCCGTTTTATTTCACTCTGATTGTAAATTACGTTGGTTGTCAAATTCGATACATCGAATTCGATATCGAAAAGTTATTACGACATCGAATTTAATGTCGTAATGACCATTACTTTACTGCTGGACTTGCTCACTGTTGGTGGTGGTTGGCGAGGGGAGGCGACGACATGCTGCAATGCTGGTCATTTTCTACGGTTTCTGAACGCATTATAGAGGACTTATGATATGTGCGTAGATAAAAATATTAGAAATTTGAAGTCTTAAGACAGATTTAAAACCACTAAGGCCAACTTGCACTGACCAATGAAAGAAATACGTCTAGTCAACCCCAGATTAAGTGTCTACCCTGGCCAGAACAAGTTGGCCTAAGCGAGGCAACTATTGGTAAGTACTGTCGTGAATAGGAACAGTCAGCAGCAGAAGTAGCTAAGCAACCGACGCGGTCACAATGATCTGCACAAGCTCTTATGTCTATAACAATAGAGCCGTACTTAGATCATGGTGAAGGCGTCGGTTACTTGGCTATTTTGGAACTCACTTTGTCTCGATCCCCAGTGAACTATTCCTCTCCACCACTCAAAGGTTGACTGGCAGAGATCCCTTAAAGGGATAAGTCCGCCTTTGTACTCAAATGTTATTGTTGTAACTTGTGTTTTATCCTATTTTTTGTACAATCAAGTGTTTACTTACTTACTTACTTATTTTTGCTACTGACTGTAGTTCGCATTACTAGAGGTGTTGGCTACTGGCTGGAGCTCTTGTCTATGGCTCGGTTCCAAATTCAAACTTTACTCTTGACAGCGCACTGTCTTTCTTCGGCATCTCCAGGCTGGCACGGATCGGTAGCGTTTAGTGGTTTTAATATCCTAAGTGTGCCTAAATAAATCCATTTTGAAGCAGCAGAAGTGTACTAACAGTCGTTCCCAATATTCAATCTATCTCTTGATATACTGACGAATTTAATATTAAATTCAACAATATGCTATCTGTAGATATGTCCACTAACCTCGCATTCACAGATAGCAAGCAGAGATAGGGTTGCCAGATCGAATGACCCTCTTATAGGGAGAAAAATATTTTTTCGGGATTTTGGAACTTTGGCCGGAAAAAACAAAAATAAAATCAAATTAAGGTGAAGATATTAAAAACAACAATATTTCACATTATTGTTATATTACATCGTCCGATGCCCATAAAGAAATCTACATTAAAAAGGCAAAAAAAAATATCTGAAAATGGTTTTCTCATTACTGGGCTGATTATCATTTTTCAATATAAAAGAAACGTTGCCGCTCCGTCGGCAACGTTTCGCCTGCCGAAAATTCGGAACTCAAAATTATTGTTCTATAAAATTAAAGTAGGTAAGTAGTTTTTCGGGAGATTTTTTACTTTGTCGGGAGTCGAGAGCCCGACCATCTGGCAACCCTAAGCAGAGATAGGATTGCCTACCGACAGTATGTTTATTGAGACGGTAAAATTGTAGATAGACAGATGTTTTTATCGTCAGTAGATCAAAACAAGACATATATTGAATATTGGGAACGACACTAATGCACTTGTCATCAAGATTATCAAGAAGGATTGCACACGCGTTGCCAACGGGGCTATCGCGAGTCAAAAATCCGCTAGGATCCAGTGAGGTCTATCTGTCAATTTCCACCAATCATAGGCCGGTGGACGCCATCAGTGCCGGCCTTAGGGGGGGGGGGGGGGGGGGGGGGCGACCTGCACATGTAGCAAGTCGCGCCGTTTTGTCGCTTGTCGCGCAGTGCGTCCCTTTCATAATGATGGAATCAGTGAAAGACGCACTGAGCGACAAACGACAAAATGGCACGCGTGCTAGCCCCCCTGGGCGGCCGCCCGGCCCGGGGCGCCGAGGGTCTACAGGGCGCCGCGCGCGCCGGCATAACGTCACCACTGTCTTAATTTAATTTCGATGTAAAGGAAAAAAAATCACGTTTATAATTATAATTTTTAAGTAGATACCTACAAAAGAGCGCCAAATGCAGATGTTTAAGGCCGGCCCTAGACGCCATTCGAGAACCTTCTGACCACTCTACACTAGCGATCCTAGCGGATTTTTGACTTACATTAGCCCTCATTCAGACGGCTAAGATTGACCTTTGGATCTAGTACTTATTCATAAACGTCAATCAAGCCTCGATTACCTAAAATAGGTTTTGTCTTCTTCTTACTATAGGAAATGTCAATGTGACAAAAAAGGACAAACTAACATTAACGGCATTTTAGTTAAAATAGGTTTATGAGTAACAGGGTAAGTGTCTATCAGATTAGCGAGTTCCATTGTCTCTATTAAATTCTGCGCCCGAGTGGAGAGACAATTAGAGCACAGAGTAGATCGCAAGCGCAATAAGATCTCTGTGTTTACAAGTGGCACGTCAGTAGTTGAAAAACATACTTCCTTGGTGATACTGGTCATACTTAGCCATCACTAAGTACTTTGCAATTGGCTAACTAAAGTTTTTGAAGAGGTGCAAATTATATTTTTATCGGCAGTCGTCGTCTTAGTAATCGAGGAACTGCAGCTCTTTTATTTTTGTTTCCTATCATTAGTTAGAAATATTTTTTTTAATTAACGTGTTGACGTTTGTGACATTTAATGGCTGATTAGCTTAGTGCCTAGCACTAGCCCAGAATTAAAAAAACCCAACTGTCACTTTTGACATTGTCAAAGGAGGAATTTGGCGGGAAACCGATGAGAGTGGATCGTGTCGTTAATTGAATCTTAGTTTCTGTGCTTAATGTTGTTTGGTGGATAATAAAGATAGTGTGTTATACAACAAATTAACGTGACATTGCCCAGCAAATGAAGAATTCAAGTGAAAACGCGTATTCCCTCTGTTTGTGACCCCCAAATATCCGCCGGCTGCTGCTCGCCGTAGCTCGCCGTAAAGTACACTATTGCTTTACGGAAGGCATGAGCAGCTTACAGGACGTGACTAGGACAGACTGACACAACTCTGACGATGACAGGACTTTAATATACAAAAATTTACAAAACACATCAGACGTGGCTGTATGGACTCAGTTCCTTTGGCTATCCCTTATGGGATGAATTAAATAAAATAAAAAAATTACATTGTCAAAAATGATTACCAAGTCTCGCGGCATTAGGCAAGCACGACGGATTTGTTTAAATTCCCATGGGATACATATAATAATAAAAGGGTTTTATGCGCATACGAAGTCGCGGGCAAAAGCTCCTATACATAAATTATCTCCACTTCTTGTCTTCTCCAGGCTAGACCCAACTGGCCACAGGCTTCTTCCCAGAATGAAAGGGCCAGACTATGATTAAAAATATGCACTTACGAATGATGCTCTTAAATAACCCAACGTGGAACATTTTTCCGCAAATGTCATGATCGTTTCCTCTCAAACATTACATGTCATCGTGACTCAAATGTTGTGACTGGACATAATGACTATCAAATGATTGCTCACAAAGTTAACTTGATACGCAGAACTGAAAAATATTGTACAGTGGTTTCCCCTCAGTATTTATAGTTCGGTTTACGTATGTATGTATGTATAGCACGCCTGCTATCTTTGAGCACGCTACCCGATGCGGGGGCGGAGAGGGAATAGTAACGGCAAGTGTTAACGCGAGCATGCTTATTGCTGGCAAATGTGTATGCTACAGAATCACATGCTGATAACTAGCACGAAAGCATGCCACTATTGAGCAATTGCTACTTAGTATTGTGTCTCGAAAGATTGCTAATAATCAGTGATCGGGGTTTTGGATGCGACTTGGGGTGAATGACCTCAATCATTATGCTAGTATGGATATGCCGCGGGATGCCGGGCTTTCGTGTGGTTTGATAAAGGACAGTTTTTTTGTCATATTATTAGATTACATATTGATTATACATTTTAATAAAATCATTTATTTCAAATATTTAGCATATTATTTTTTTATTACTTTTGGTCTCTATAAAATTAAAATAATAAACCATTATTTTTTCAATGTTCCCTAATGTGGTTACCATTTATTTCGTTTAACATCTAAAATCCACTTATAAGCCGAAAACGATCTTTCTACTTCAACTGATGTTATGCTAATAATGAATATGCCCGGGATCCCGGGATTTGTATTGATGTTGGAGGATAATTATTCTATTTTATTTTACATGATATTAATCGATATTACAGGTCAACGTTTGAAATAAACGTTATTATTATTGAAAAAATATCGCGGGATTATAGTCACATCCATACTATGATTACGACTGGAAATCCCGCGAACTAAATTTTAGTATGAGAATTCTCGATCTCGATACGATAACCGTAACGTAACGCAGGATTCGACAAGTCGTGCTTAGGGCACAGGTTTGCTTAAAGAGCATCTTAGTATCGATCAGTGCCCATTACAGGTGTATAAGTACACATTAATTTAATTAGGACCTTTTATTGAGCTGTTTTATAATTAAACGATTAACATTATAAAGAAGGAGGAAGAGACTTTTAACATGAAACTAGTAGAGTAGTAAGTAGCAGTAGTTAGAGGGGCTGTGACCCTCGCTCTGGGTCGTATTTGGTGCAACAGTGCCCTAAGCACGACTTGTCAAATCCTGCGTTACGTTACGGTTATCGTATCGAGATCGAGAAATCTCATACTAAATTTTTGTTCCAAATACGCTCACGGGCGGGCGCTGTTCCAAACGTCATACAAACTCGTTATAGTTTACTATTCGATTTTACGTGACGCAGGATTCGACAAGTCGTGCTTAGGGCACTGTTGTTTGTAAGTATCGAGCATGCTTATTGCTAGCAAATGCAAAGTTCATAAGCATGCTCATATTAAGCATACTCTTAAGCACGCTTTCTAGCATGCCATTGCAGCGCCTGGGCAACAGTACCTTTAAAGAATAACACCACAGCAGGACTAGCACGACTGGCCGCGACTTTGTTTGTCGCGTGAGATTATATTACCCGTCCCGTTGCATTCTGAGTGACAGAAAAGGACCGGCTGTTGTTCTCGCGCAAGATAGAAGTCGGACTGTGAGTTGTGCTAGACCTACTGGCATAAAAACAAAACAACATGGCGCGCCCTAAGTAGCTAAGACGTGGAAAGCATTAAGTTAATAGTCCCAAGGCCATTTCCGACGTAACAGTAGATTCCCAGGTCTCCTAGGCACTTGGTAATTGGACTAACTTCAAAGTTGAAACGGATAAGGGACGTAATTGAGGAGTTGATTCCTTCGGGGGTGGGAGAACCGCTTATCCAAGTGTTTAGAACTGGAATAGGTAGTTCCCATGAGACGTAATGCTTAGGCACAGAGTACATAATAATACAAACTTATGTAGGTTAGGATAGGTTACTGGGTTCGATCCTCGGTTGGGGCAGGTGTTTGTATGATTAATACGAATGTTTGTTCTCGGGTCTTGGATGTTTCATGTATATGTATTTATCTATAAGTATGTTTATCCGTTGTCCAGTACCCATAGTACAGGCTTCGCCTAGTTTGAGACTAGGTCAGTTGGTGTCAATTGTCCGTGATGTTTATTTATTTGAATTGTAGATCCGTGCAAGATGTAGGTACATAGGATCCATCCGCAGTTTTCATGAATAGAAAGAATACAGATTTTTTAATGTAGTAAGTTGCATTTTATATTGCGGCAGTCAAACGACTTGTAACTCATTCGCTTCAGATAGAAACAAAAATCAATAATAGTTTGAAAAACTCAAATACTTACTCGCTTTTACAGAGCAAGTTGAACCTAATAACCTAACCAACTTAAAGTTAAAAATAGAAAACCCGACTGCAATTTCGGGAAACGATATACCCTATGTCACTCCCACAAGTGAGACAAATCCAATGACACCTCATACGTTGTAATCCGTCAAACGGTTTAGGCTGTAGAGCGTGCCAAAGAATTAGACATACATGTGCTCGAGAATGATAACCTTCCTTCGACAGTCGGGTAAAATTAATGGTTAATGGAACTGAGAAGTAAGGAAATATTTTTTGGAAATATAAGCATAATTATAATTAACTTGAATAAAAAATAGCGTGTGTTTTAAGATTTTTTCAACTATAATCATCTTCATTATTGAGCACTAAGTAAGATGACATGACAAAAAAATCAAAAATTATGCCGAGAAAAATTATAAATGAGCAAACAATTGAAAGACAGATCTTCTCAAGGGATATTGACTATACTCGACAGTAAATAAGACATCAACGCGTTCTTAAAATTTAACTAAAACTCAGCGTTTTAATCATAGACACTTTTTATTACACGACTAAAAATACATGCATTCGAAACGTATCGATTTGTGACCTTCTAATACCCTTACATGCTCAGTTAGTGACAGAAAGTGTCGAAATATAACAACACATGATTCTAAAACACGTGTCAACAACACGCAACATATCTGTTTTCAAGAATATAGCTGATCGTATTATTTTGAACCCCAGGTAAGTTTTAATTGACTTGACATTAAAGTTGTCAATCTCAGTGACTATTGGTTAGTAAAATAAACAAATAAGTCATTGCTTATGGCAGGTCATTTAAAATTAAATTAAAATGCACAATCCTCTCAATGACAATTGACACAAACATAATGCTTTGCTATTGTTTCGGAGGTAGTGACAAGTGATTTCTTTCCTAATTAGTTTTCTTAGATGTTTGGCAAAGTTTTTACTATTTGTCCTTGTAATTTCCCGTATTGAGATTGGAATATACCTTCTTAAGAATTGTAAACTGTGCCTCAGAATCAGAGGTTAATTTGCGGAGGTTCATTATTGTAGAACTAAATACAATCACTTTGCTCACCCGCGACCCCGCGGGTTGTGGTCACGGGTGAGCAAATTAATTATTTTTAGTTCATAAAATGTGTGACATAAAATTCCGGCTAAGTTTTACGTGTCTAACGTTTTTCGGAGTATTTCCTTAAGTTGTATTATGAGACCTGAGCTTCGAGCCAAACTTCTTGATTCTGGGTCAATTTGCTTTATTTCGGATCGACAGACGAACAGACAGACAGGTTCTGCTTGAGTACATGTACCCAGCACTAGCAATGTTACCAGCTATTAAACTGACAACACAAATGTATAGAATAACGCATTACAGAAAATTATGTGAAAGTAATATTTTATTCACTTATCGTATCTACTTACGATGTCTGTGAAATCGCAAGAGCTGAATGAGTGGGATGCCATTACCGTAGTAATGGAAACATCGCGGGAAAGAGCAACAAAGTACTTACGGCGGATGTTCAAATCCACGAACAAAGATCCGACGGTTTTTGTTGAACAATCAATTAGGCGGACGACGCTTAGTTAATGCGTACCTTCAGCGGGTTAGCCGAGGCGTCACGTTTTTGCGTATTTAATCTAAAACGAAAATGACAGGTAAAGGTCACCGCCGTGAAGGTTACTGATTAATAGGACCGATCCGCTGCTGTTTTTCTTAATGCTTGACAAGAAACATGTCGCTGCAATTTGGTGCTGGCATTTGACAGTTTGACATTGCGCGTGGCTGCCGTCGGCAAGTCGGTTCGACTCTTTTTTTGTCAACTTTCATGGAAACAAACAGTTTTCTGTGATCGACGCCTTGTGCCCAGTAAAATGGTAGGTAAGCCGCCCGGGATCAAACGAAAACATCGCGCTCCCACATCGTTATGATAATGAACACACATAAGCGTACCATTCGCAAGCCTACGGTTTCATTCCAGAAAGAAACAGTTTACTTTAAATTATTTCGTAATGAAATCACAAATGAGATTTTTATTAGACGTTCGCTCGACCGGAGGGTAGTTGCATGTTTCGACGGTGTCTTAATGAAACGTAGAATGCGTGCAGATATCGGCGGCGTTTATCCAATTACGGGGCTCGATGTTAGAACTAACAGCCCGGCCGCTGTACCGCTGGTGCGGCGCGCAACAAGTGCAGCGCTCGCTCGCCGGTAAACAAAGCCGAACAAGATCTAGTGGAATTCTCGTAAGACGGGGGCAGGCATCGTGAAAACTGGGCCGGACATATGTGCGGCGACCGTGACCGCGATACAATCACTTTTCAATTAATAAACAACTATCGAGCACCTGTAGAATGCGACCGTCGCCGAGTGCGAGCAGCCCGCGAGGGGTCGTCGCTCCGTCAGCAATCGCAGCACTCGTCGGTGTGAACACTGGTTTATGGCGTTTGGTTCGCGAGCGGTGCAGCGGCGCGTTCGGTGCGAGCGAGGCACGGCGCGAGACTGCGGAGTGGCGGCGCGGCGCGGCGAACGGCGAATTCGCAACATAGATAGGCACGTAACGTAACTTAACTCCATATTTTATAGTTTCGTAACCGTGTTACTCGATTACTGTGCCCGTTCGCGTCTAATCGATGCGGCGGTGTCACGATTTAGGGATACGTTTAGGAAAGCTCGCTGCGCTGCCGCCGACACCGCTGGGCGCCTTATCTCGCGTTATGAATATTCAATTCTGGCGAAATGAAAAGTCGATACTCGCCGGCCGCAAGGCAAGACCCTTCGTTTTGAAACTTCTTATCACCCGACTTATCACTTGGCACTTGTTAAGTAAGAAGGTGTTCTTAAGTGGGTTGATTGACGGGTCTACTTGTCGTAATGTTGGAAATGGAAGCGTTAGTTCGACTTACGACTCTTGACAAGGTCGATCCGAACCATTTGCTCACACAATTTAAGGGTCTCATGCTCAGTGTTAACTTTAAGTTCTCGTATAGACATAGTAGAAAAACCGTTTCCCACGGGCCAGGCAAAAATCAATCTTATGACAATGTCATAAACATTTTGACAGGGGAAAGCTTTTCTCACTTTAACTAAATAAGTATAAGTAGGTACTTAATCATATTGTCTCTTTACACGAACAAGTTCAGACGCAGGTGTTTCTTATCCACAAAACTATGCCTAGAATGCGGATACAGTCCTAAACGGATAATACATACCTACTTAAAAGTTCGCAACTTTAGCTAAAAGGAGGAACATTAATGGAAAAGTTACTGTTTACTTTGAAGATTCACATATTCCTTTAAACTAAACTGTAGTTTAACTTGCAGGTAAACTTAAACACAACCTCGCTTTCAACGTCAAGAAGCTCAGATTTTCCTGCCAGCAGTTTTGATAGTTCCCTAACCAGCAATTTGGTTGGCAAGGAACTTTGCCATTGGCAAAAGCCAACGCTTTCAGCGTAGGGGTAGCAAGTGGGAAGATTACGTTTCAGACCGTAAAAAATGTACAGGTCCCAAAAACTACTCTTCTTGGACACTGAGAAATACCTGTTTTATAAAGAGTCCTAGTGTAACATTGTGTAGAAACCCTCCGGCCAGGTGGGACGACGATCTGCGAAAGACTGCAGACAGATGCTGGACGCGGCAAGCTGAAGACATGGCGCTATGGCGCTCATTAGTGTCATGTTCAGCAGTGGACTAGAATAGGCTGATTGATAGGCTTCAGAGTTCAAAAACCCAGATCACCTCAATAACAGTAGTACTCCTCGGTCTTCCGGTCTTCTTTTATAGGTTACATTCCCCTCGGTTGACGTCTTTTTAGGCTGCTCGCCCCAAAATAGAGTTAAGTTGAAGAAGTCAGCTGCAGGTTCACAGCGTAGGTCATTTCCAATTAAGCTCACGAGGGCTAGCGCGAGTAGAAGATCTTAGGTCTGAGGGCATATGATTGGTGGAAATTGACAGATAAATTTCCACCAATCATATGCCAGTAGCTTGTCTCTCATTGGTGGAGAGATAATGACAGGTAGGCCGTGGTAGGTAGGTAGCGGGTTTTTGTCTCGCGATAGCCGTCAATGGATGCTGTGGCAATTTTTGACGGAGCAACTATATCATCTTATATTGAGTTTTAGATATACTTAATTATTCTGCCGAAGTAAAACCGACTTCAATTAAAAAAGACAAACAATCCTCTTCTAGTTTTATGACCTAGTACAAATATAAAATCGGTGCTTCACTCAAAGAATATTCCGACCGGACCGACTTCATATTTATTAGGCCATAAAACTAATGGCTTTAGAGGATTATTTTATTTTTATTCGCAATCGGTTTTACTATTTTGTTACATAAAAGATTTTTCATTTGAAGTCGGTTTTATAAGTATGTACTTACTTTCATTTAGAATTTTAATTTAAACTCGTTACCTGGAAGCTAGGTATTAGGGTGCCTTTGCGCCAGAGATGTGTTACGCTACGTTGCTATGGATGCGTTTGATATCCACCAATCGTATTCATTGCGCCCGTTTCTACCACTGCTATGGTATGTGGAGCAATGAATATGATTGGTGGATATCAACGCATCCATAGCAACGTAGCATAGCACATCTCTGGCGGAAAGTCACCCTCATGTACTTATTCTGTGGTACAGTGAATAAGGTTTCCGCTGAAAAACAGCGCTGCGTGGCGTGGCGCCTCTATTGTCACAAACTAATTGGATTGTGTGTTTTCATTTGTTTTGTGATAACTAAAATCTTATTTTGTGGCAATAAACCAATATCGGGCGAGGTCCGTCCGGATCCAACCATCTTACTCGGTAATCCTGCCGCTAAGCAGCTGTGCTTGCACTGTTGCGTTCCGGTGTGGAGAGTAGATCTTAGCTCTTTAGGTTGATAACGCATCTGCAAACCTCTGGGATTGTGGGTCTTTATTGGCAGTGGTGATCACTTACCTACCACCAGGACCCATTTGCTCGTTTTCCTTTTTTTTTTTTCTAAATGTCTTTGACGCGACAGTCGGAACGCACAACTTACTCGTCACTATATCAAAGCAACAACAATCATGCTCGCAATTTGTGGTGACCAATTGCCAGAGGGTCAAGCACGACTTTTCGAAACCTGCGTCACGTAAAATCGAATAGTAAACGTTGTCGACTTTGTATGATGTTTGGAACAGCGCCCGTCCGTGAGCGTATTTGGAACTAAAATTTAGTATGAGGTTTTTCGATCTCGATACGATAACCGTAACGTTACGCAGCATTCGTCAAGTCGTGCTCGCATCGCGTCTTGCCTAGTGTGCGGCAACTGTGAAAGCATCACACTAAAGCTGAGAATTCCTAAGGGTCTTATAACTGCGGAGTTGCCTACTAATATAACTTAGGATGTTAATAAGTATTTCGGTGCTAATTGAGGCAACTCATGAATAGGCTCGTTAGCAATATTTGTAGTTAATCCGAACATCTGAGATAATATGGCTGAAATAATAATTAACCGTCGACGGTTTTAGGGGTCCGTGCCTTTATTTAAAAAAAAGCCAGGAAAGGTATATGTACTTTTTAATTAACCCTTACAACTATAACTCATTTTTAGGGTTCCGTACCTAAAAGGAAAAAAACGGAACCCTTATAGGATCACTTTTACTTTTTAATTAACCCTTATAACCATAACTCATTTTTAGGGTTTCGTACCTAAAAAGGAAAAAACGGAACCCTTATAGGATCACTTTGTTGTCTGTCTGTCTGTCTGTCTAACTGTCAAGACCCTTTTTCTCTGGGAGCATGTTGAAATTAATATCAAATACTCAAGCCTGCGGTCCCTTGAAGCTGTGAAAAAGTCAACGCAATCAAAAAACACAGTCATTGAAAAAGCTATTTCCATACAAATTGCCGAAATCCGAAAACCTAAAGGGTACTTCCAGTTGTCCTAGAAACTTGAAATTTGGTAGGAAAGCTTAGGTAGCTCTTATATCTCTCGGTCTCCAATGCAGGTATGTCAGTCAGTATGTGTGTAATTAGTAGCATGTTGAACGGTTGTTTTGGTGCTTTGACAATGGCCTCGTAGAGAGTGCCGTAACGCATCAGCCCTTAGTGTAGTGATGGTGGTGATAGTTGGATCTGTGTGGCTGTGTTGATTAGCATAGCAGTTGAAGCGGAGCTATTTATCACGTGTGGTCGCGGGTGAGCAAATTAATTGTTTTTTGACATTGATATACAAAAATAGACCAAGCATTTTTTGATTAATAGGTGATTCGGTGACTTTACGAAGTCACCCTTGATGTTTGACATTATGTCAGTCTTATGACAGCTTATGAGTGAGGGCCGCATTTTGTCAGCGCTGAACAGGTGCGTGGCATATCTATAATGTTTTATATATATCGATGTTTTTAGATCATAAATATAAGTAACGCCTGATTCAATAAATTAACTAGCATTAATTCTCAAACCTTATATATATGTTACTGCATTGAGAACCCGACTAGAATACAATAGCTTTTCTATTAAAAATTCAATATTTCAAAAACGGGTGAACCGATTTTAATGAAGCTTAGCTAAGAACCATCACGATTACACTAGCTTTAGATTAAAAAAAAATGCATCTAAATCGGTAAATTCGTTTGGGAGCTATATGCCACACAGACACACAGATACACAGGTCAAACTTATAACACCCCTCTTTTTAACCCCCGACGAAAAAGAGGGGTGTTATCAGTTTGACCTGTGTATCTGTGTATCTGTCCGTGGCATCGTAGCTCGTAAGCGGGTGGACCGATTTCGATGCGGTTTTTTTTTCGAAAGCTAGTTTAATCGAGATGGTTCTTAGCTAAGTTTCATTAAAATCGGTTAACCCGTTTTTTAAATATCGAGCTTTAAAATGACAATGTCGGGGGTTTTTCAACTTTTCTAAGTTGGTTTGGTTATTCGTCGGGGATTAAAAACAAGCCAACCACGGCGGGTAGCTTAAGGACTCTCGTAATGGAGTAACCCACGCACTTGATCTTTTTACGTTTTTACGCCTCATTTTGTTGATCACATATCTATAGTCATAACCGTATAGTATAGTATAGGAAACGATTCGTTTTAGGGAGGTCGTTAACCTTGCACGAACGCGCGCCTAAACGTTAACGTTAAGTGAATGAAACACATTACCCCGAGTTGAGTGCCACGGGCCGAGTAATACGACGTACAGCATTGTTTCATTGTTTGCTTTTGACTTTTTTATATTTTTTTAGGGTTCCGAGCTTGAAGCGTTTGACATGTGGTGCTACCGTCGTATGCTCCGCATCCAGTTGGACGGAAAAGGTCACAAACATTGAGGCCCTGAATCGTATGGCGAAGAAGGTGGAACTGGTGCTAAGTTTCATTAAAATCGGTTAACCCGTTTTTTAAATATCGAGCTTTAAAATGACAATGTCGGGGGTTTTTCAACTTTTCTAAGTTGGTTTGGTTATTCGTCGGGGATTAAAAACAAGCCAACCACGGCGGGTAGCTTAAGGACTCTCGTAATGGAGTAACCCACGCACTTGATCTTTTTACGTTTTTACGCCTCATTTTGTTGATCACATATCTATAGTCATAACCGTATAGTATAGTATAGGAAACGATTCGTTTTAGGGAGGTCGTTAACCTTGCACGAACGCGCGCCTAAACGTTAACGTTAAGTGAATGAAACACATTACCCCGAGTTGAGTGCCACGGGCCGAGTAATACGACGTACAGCATTGTTTCATTGTTTGCTTTTGACTTTTTTATATTTTTTTAGGGTTCCGAGCTTGAAGCGTTTGACATGTGGTGCTACCGTCGTATGCTCCGCATCCAGTTGGACGGAAAAGGTCACAAACATTGAGGCCCTGAATCGTATGGCGAAGAAGGTGGAACTGGTCAAGCACTATCAAGCAGAGAAAGGTCACTTAACCACTCAATTGCTTTTGGCAACTAGAGTTGCCTGTCAACGCTCATATTTTGTTATAAATAGAGTTCAACTCAAAATTCAAAGCAAGGTAGTAGATATTTAGGTCATGTACTGCGACATGATAAATGCCATCTATTGCAGACTGTAATGATGGGAAAAGTGGCTGGGAAGCGGAAGGTTGGAAGAAGGAAAATGTCCTGGCTTCGCAACATAAGAGAGTGGACCGGCATCAAAACCGTGGAACAGCTGTTCAGGCCAGCCCTGGACTAAGAAAAGTGCAGAAAACTGACTGCCGACCTTCAGTAATGGAGAGGCACTTGAAGAAGAAGAAGAGGGTTCCGTACTTCAAAAGGAAAAAATGGAACCCTTTTAGGACCACTTTGTTGTCCATCTTATCTTATATCGTAGAACGCGTGGAGTTACCAGACTGAAATTAATACCAAATATTCAAGCTTGCAGTCCCTTGAAGCTGTGAAAAAACCAAACTTCTAAGTCAACGCAATCAAAAGATACAGTCATTAAAAAGGCATCATTAAGTCAAATTGCCGTTTAAACCTAAAGAGTACCTACTTCCAGTTGTCCTAGAAACTTGAAAGTTGGTATAGCTAGTAGATAGTAGCTCTTATAGCACAAAATCTGAAATTTTTATGCTTTTAGTGCCCACACTACGCACATTTTGCTTAGGAACGGGGTTCTGCTATTACTGGACAACTTAAAACACTGGGGAAAAGCAGGGGAATCCTTGTACGGAACACTCGTGCGCGAGTCCGACTCGCACTTGTCCGGTTTTTAGGGTTCCGTACCTCAAAAGGAAAAAACGGAACGCTTATAGGATCACTTTGTTGTCCGTCTGTCTGTCTGTCAAGACCCTTTTTCTCTGGAACGCGTGGAAGTAGCATGCTGAAATTAATATTTAATACTCAAGCCTGCGGTCCTTTGAAGCTGTGAAAAAATGAATCTTCTAAGTCAACGCAATCAAAAGATACAGTAATTAAAAAGGCTATTTCCATGCAAATTGCCGATTTCCAAAAACCTAAAGGGTACTTCCAGATGTCCTAGAAACTTGAAATTTGGTATGAAGGTAGCTCTTCTAGCACAACTACTCCGAAAAGTCTCAAAATCTTAAATTTTTATGTTTTTCTGTAGATTTCGCAGACCAATATAAGTTGACCCCACACTACAGAACGAGTTCTACGGAACTCTCGTGCGCGAGTCCGACTCGCACTTGTCCGGTTTTTTTTATATGACAAGGAAGGCAAACGAGCAAGTGGCTCACTTGATCACTACTGCCCATAGACACCCGCAACCCCGGGGGTTTGCCGATGCGTTGCCAACCTAGAGAGCTGAGATGAAATGCCTCTTGTGCCCGTAATCACACCGGCTGTCTTACTCTCCACACCGGAATACAACAGTGCAAGCACTGCTGCTTAGCGGCAGGATTAGCGAGTAAGTTGGTGGTAGCGATCCTGACGGACCTCGCACAAGGTCCTACTACCCGCAAAACTGCTTATAGAGTCTGCAATAGACTGCAAAGCCGATGATGATGATGTAATACATTATAATCATCTCTTACGTTAGTACAGAACCTTCTATGTGCGAGTCGGACTCGCACTTAGCCGATTTTTTAATCGTTCCATAAGTACTTAACTCTTAATTATTTTAACCGTGAAAACGTATACAAAACTGGGCAGATTCACTTTCGAATCTACTCAGTATGCTTCGCAAACTTTGGGTGTCTCTATCTATTTTTCTTTCTCGAATCGTTCTCACTACCGCATGATTCTAAGTTGCACATCTGAGGTAAATAAAGTTCAATCTCATGTCTTTATCAACGAGGCTCAATGTTGAATAACATTAAAACTTAGGCGAAGTGTTTCTTCTTCTTTTCTCCACTAGTTCACTGAAGTTTCATTTCAATTTATCCGTAAGTTAAGAGAATTGTCATCATCATCATCATGTCAACCGAAAGACGTCCACTGTTGGACATTGGCTCCCCCAAGGGTCTCTATTCAGACCGGTCTTGTGCTTTCCGCATCCATCGCAGAATTTTATTCATCTTTAATTAACTGTCTTAAGTTGTAAACAATATTCAAATTATACTTTTTGTGATCAAAATCCAACAAGATGGAGCGACGACCTGGTAAAGATCGCGGGACCGCGGTGGATGCGGAAAGCACAAGACCGGTCTGAGTGGAGAGCCTTGGGGGAGGCCTATATCCAGCAGTGGACGTCTTTCGGCTAGCATGATGATGATCATGATCAAAGTTGTGTTTTTACTGATCTAAAACATAGCGGATTAAACAGATTACTCACATAGTATAGTAACATGCTTCGGACTAATTCATGGTTATCCTCAGGGACCGCTCACCCCGGCGCCAGCGAAATGCACTCTATTATTGAGACTCACTGTAGTTTCATGATAAAAATATAAGTAATAATATACTGGAATCAGAGTGCAGATTGAGAAATCGTGTCGTGTTGGGCTACTTACAAGCTTTGGCCATATGCAAAACGACTGCCTGTTGAGACGAAAAACATATACCTACTGGTACTAGGTGTGTGTGAGTATGTCGTAAGACACAACGAACTATACATATGCTACTTAGTTTTTTTTTTAATTTTTACCCCCGACGCAAAAAGAGAGGTGTTATACTTAAGTTTGACCAGAGGCCCGAATACGAATATTCGAATCCTGCTTAACGTAATGTTATCTTATCGAAATCCAGAAAGCCGTCTTCGAGTAATCGGGGAACATTCATAAAAAAAAACATATATATTCCGACGTCAATACGTCCTCCTCCTTTTTTTGAAGTCGGTTAATAATAAGTTATTTTAATTCCAATTTTATTTAAAGGCCACATCGTTAGCCAATATAATCGTAAAGCTGTCATAACCTAATAGAAATCAAAATGCGCTGCGTGCGCGCATGTGGCAACTGAGGTCGGGTCAAGCAGTCACTGATAGATTGATTTCTTTAATATTTACGAGTCCAAGATGTGCAGTCTAAGACTAGTGTAATTATTGCCACAAGAAAACATCTCGATCGATTAGCAGCGCCCCTAGCGGCACGTGTTGGTAACTTACTGTACTACCTTTTTTTTGCACTGTGCACTGTGGCCTGGAGTAATGAATAACCTTAAAAACATATGTAACACATAGTACGTGCCTGTAAAATTTGAGGGTTGCCCTCGATTTCCCTGGGATCCCATCATCAGATCATGACTTGGTGACAATGGGACCACCTCAGGAGTATACCCTTTCGAATAAAAAAAGAATTTTGAAAATCGGTCTACAATTGTCGGAGTAAAAAAAAATACATACAGTGGAACGTAGAACCTCCTCCTTTTTTGAAGTCGGTTAAAACGGAGAAACGGGTAAAATCATAAAATAATCGGACATGGACTTACTACCTTTGCGATGTGAAATTTACAGTAAGGGCCCGAGCATGAATACGAATCGTGCATAACGTATAGTAAAGTTATCGAGAAAATTTTGTATGACGTTTGGAACAGCGCCCGCTCGTGAGCGTAATTGGAAGTAAAATTTAGTAAGTATGACGTTTCTCGATTTCGATACGATTGCGTAACGTTACGCAGGATACGAATTTTCGTACTCGGGCCTGTGAGCGCCTAGTGTAATCGTCGATCAGGCCAAGAAATACGTCTCGATCGCGTTCGTGTTTAGCAAATCTCATACTAGGTATTTGACACTTTAACGCAAACGCGATCGAGACGTATTTTGTGCTTTTTAACCGACTTCAAAAAAAGGAGGAGGTTCTACGTTCCATTGTACGTTTTTTTTTTTTTTATGTATGTTCATCGATTACTCCGTCTATTGTAGACCGAATTTCAATTTTTTTTTTATTTGAAAGGGTATACTCCTGAGGTGATCCCATTGTCACCAAGTCATGATCTGATGATGGGATCTCAGAGAAATCGAGGGAAACCCTCAAATTTTATAGGCACGTATCATGTGTTTCATATATTTTCTAAGGCTATTCAAGTATTTGCGTCCGGTAGTCATCATCTTATGTTGATGAGCTGATGATGGAAGGTACAACTCCTTAACGGTTAGGAGTTGGAGGATAATTCTGAAAATGTTAAATCAACGTAAAATTGTGAAATAAAAACCTTTTAACAAAAAAGTAAAACCGCCTTCAAAAAAAAACCTTAGAAAAAAAACGTAAAATAGTCCTCTAAAATAATGATAAATAAATAAAATAAAATAAAATGACAACAGAAACTAAAGTCTAAAGTTTCATGGCCTAGCACTAAGCAGCAGATATATGAAGTCGGTGCTTCATTCAAAGAATATTCCGCTCGCACCGCACCGACTTCATATTTCTGCTGCTTAGTGCTAGGCCATAAAACTTTAGGCTTTAGTTTCTGTTGACATTTTATTTTATTTTATTTATTTATCATTATTTTAGAGGATTATATTACGTTTTTTGATTACACTAAGGGCACTGCTCTACCTCCAAAACATACGACTCCAACGATTTCTGTAACTCAAATTGGAAGTTATAAAACAAACTTATTTATTCGTTTGTGCTTAGTTTAGTTTAACGTGTTATTTATAGCGAACGCGTTCGAGTTGCGCTTAACAATTATAATTGTCACGAGCACAAATCCCGGCCCACTCTAGCGTGGGATGGAAACACACGGTTATCAGTAACGGGCGTATAAGCGGCGTTTATGCTTCGTTTTTTTAGCATTAGATTTAAATAAGGTACACAATTTTGACATGTATTTTTATTGAAAAACGCTTTTCAAAAAGAAGTAACCCTTACGTATAAACCCATAATAATAACATAAATAATTAACTCTCATTGTTATTTAATGGTTACTTGCTGTGACTTATTTTTAAATAGCGTTTTTCAATAAAAATACATTTCAAGATTGTTTATCTTCCTTTAGGGGTTTATAAAATACATTTCGCTGGGGGTGAGACCTTGTGCAAGGTCCGTCCGGATCGCTACCACCGTCTGGCTAATCCTGCCGCTAAGCAGTAGTGCTTGCAGTGTTGTATTCCGGTGTGGAGTGCTTGATAGCCGGGGAAATAACAGGCACAAGAGGCATTTCATCTAAGCCCTCTACGTTGGCAACGAATCTGCAATCACTCTGGTGTTACCGAATTTATATGGGCACTGGCGATCACTTTGTAAAAAAATGTAACTTCGCAGTGAAAGTGCAGTGAACAGCCCTCCGACTACGAAGTGCAAAATTCGAACTTCGTACCGTGCCGTCCCTCTCAAGCTAATATTATTTTGCACGAGAGTGAGCGGCACGATACGATACGAACTGCTTGGCTTAATTATTTTTCAATTGTGCTCTGCATCTATTTATTAGTCATACATAAAAAAAACAGGGTATCTTATTATAGATATCTTTGTCATATGCATAAACTGTGCGGATTGTCACAAAACAGTGTAAAGTACCTATATCTTATCTACATAATTAGTGTATTTTAGCAGGTTATCAAATCAGGTTAGTTTGTTTAAAAACGCTTTGCCAGTGATCCGGGGGATCCCCTCGCTTGACTTATCTTTGATTAATTTAAGATTTATCTCATAACCATATATATCGACGGTACTCTGACTCAACCTCGTCAAACTTTGACTAAATTGGAATAACCACTCTAGACCGCGACCCTAAGGTGGTTATTCAAATTTCGTCATACTTTATACACGAGGTTGAGTCAGATACAGTCGTTACAGGTACATAATATAATGCATATCGTTTGCTCTATAAATATTTTCTGATTATTATTTTAAAAGTTAAAAAAATGCGCCTAGCCAGTAACTTTTCCCGCCTTTAATTCTTAAAAACGCCTTAGAACAGTCGCGTCTGCAATGCTCGTCTGTGGTTGGCCACCCGCCGTGCTGCAGCGCTGACACCGGCAGCTAATTGGAAAGGCCCCACGACGCGTTGGCCAACAACATACGTCGCGCTTGCAACGAAACCTTGATGTGTGGACCCTTTCTTGAACGAAAATCTGCAAGGACTTTTATACTTATTCAAAATTGGTGATTGAGGGTAAGATTTTTTAAATATTAAATACTTACTCATTGAAACAAGAATACACAGAACACCAGAAAAATATTAGTAGGTAAGTAAATACTACTTAATCCCGGAGAGCTAACCCGGATTCTTGACATTCCGAATTTTGTCCATGCATTCAATTCAAGTGCATATATCAGTACATACTCGTAGGTACCTACTCAGTGTATGAAAATATTTGTTGAATTAATACACACACAAATTACAATCAATGAGAAGAACACAGAGATAAATCATCAACAGGATTCGTCAAACTTATATAAATGGTCATTTCGACGTGCCTAACAGTGCTAATTTTGGTGCAAGGGTTTGGCACCTCGTGTCACAGAATGTCAAGGATTCGGTGTTCGGTGAATTGATAATTCAATAATTGTTTCATTTCTGTTATGCTCGCAATTAATACAGTTACTTACTTACTTACTGTTATTATTAAATTGTGTTATTTTTCGCATGCCTAATTATAAGGTATAACGCAGTGTTGCTAATGTATATAACTGTAAGTAACCTGTGTTCTCGCAACAAAATATTTCATTTCATTGACGAGTTACGTACAATGTTGCGGTAATACGATATGCATAGTAATTTTACACTCTCTGTTTGACATTTCAGATCCGTTGGTCACGCCTAGTCTAAGCAGGATTCTTCGGAACGTACCGACAAGCAGACAGCTATTATAACAGTAGATGAACGCACATAATAATAATAATGTATGTTGGTAACGTAAAAACTTTTTACTTAATGGTTTGAGGAAAAAAAAATTACTGGCCACTAGGTCGACATTAACAAATTTAAGAATAAAAATCGCACTTCTTTTGTCATAGAAGAAAGTCTACCTACATATAGACGTATAGTTTTATTTCGTACACCTCATCCCAGCCAGTCCAGCCAGCCGTCAGTATTAAGCACTCATTAATAACGCAATATGTATAGAAACCGGATTACTCACGTATTAATACGTCGGATGAGTGTTCGACAGTTTCGTATCCATCCGAGGTTCTCAATCGTGGTGCGTTGCGGGTTTTCTCGAGTTTTTAGATGTTGAAACCTTTAATACTTTACAATTTAGCATGCGAGAGATGTGAAAAATTTATTGCCACGCAACTTAGCAATGCAATTAATTTCTATATAGAACCATATTAAATAAGTACCTAACTAATCGAACTATGTATTTAATGATTACAGCCAACCTGTATCAATTTGGCAAATGTGTTTGCGACTTTAGTAGGTACATCTCTTACATACATTATTGCTGCGTTTAAAAAAGCGTAAGTGCCATGAAATCTTTGAGAAACTCGTATTTTTAAAGAGTGTAATAAACAGTAAGTAATATGTTTATTTCACAATACTATTTATTATTAACCATCGTGGCCCACTGATACAGGCCCGTTCGAATTAGTGGAAAATTTGCAATTTTGTGTCAAAGCAAGGGATGGACGATGATTCCTGTTTGTCGGCGATGCTATCAAATCAAATAAAATCAAATCAATTTATTTGTCAGAATACGGTTACAAAGGTTCTTATTGTCTAATATTCCATGCGTATTCAACCTGCATGCAGGTGTACAAACATTTAAAGTCCTATTTACATAATGTCTAACTAAGAATGAGTAAATTAATGTCAATGGTAATCACAATGTCAAATGGATATTATTATACTATCTTTAATCAAGTCAATTGTATCTTGTCAATGTCATGTGCTAGTGTTTTTGGTTGTTACTACTTAGGTACTATACCATCTTAGCGACATTGTCTAATCCTGCAGTGAACTGAGAGTGCTTTGCACTGAAGCCGTGGCATGGTCATTTTTTATTGACGACATAAATCATTCGTCACTTTCTAACAAAATATACTTACAGTGCGAGAGGGACAAATGCTTTACGTCGTCGATAAAACTGGTATGCTAGAGGATCTGGTGGTGTTACCCTCCAAGGCAGGATAGCAAGCAATTAAACTTAAGCCCTCTTCGGCCGACTGGCGCCGACCGGGGTTAGAAGCTAACTCCGTGTTAACATTGCGCCAGATAATACAATTAGAGATGTAACGGATATCTGGTAACTATCCGGTATCCGGCCTATCCGGCCTTATTTTACTATCCGGCAAGATACCGGATGCGTACTTATCGACGAATAAGTAGTCAAATAATCGCACGGAAATCGTTCATTCTTTCTTTCAGCCCCCATACTACGAAATTCGAAAATCGAAGTTAGTATCATATCGTCCCGCTCACTCTCGTGTTAAATATTATTAGCTTGAGAGGGACGGCACGATACGAAGTTCGAATTTTGCACTTCGTAGTCGGGGGGCTGAGTAATGAGCAAGATATTAAAGTTACTTTCGCACACACCCGAAAACGCTCTAATTCTTTTCGTCACATACCTACCCAGTACTTTTGCGGTGTCAAACACATCAGCTTATCACTACAGGCAATGTGAAAACACAACGGATATCCAGCAATCCGGCTTTATACCTCGCCGGATATCCGGTATCCGGCCAATCAACTATCCGTTTCATCTCTAATACAAATACATATTAAACCCGTGTTAGTGTCTCAAGTTAACCCACATCGGCGAAAGTCGGTCTACGCAGTGATCACTTAAAATTACGGTCACTTCATTTCAGATCACTTGCTCGTGGCCTTCCTTGTTGCATAAAAAACAAGACTGGCGCAGGACGGTCTCACCGGGCCATTTTGTTAAACATTGCATCAACCTCAACGTATTAAATAAATTTAATTATCAACTGACGCAGTGCATCCCGACACCTTACACATTAACGGTAATAATAATAAAATAACCATTTCGCTTAATATTTTGAGCATTTAACGCCTTACGGCATACCGAGCTCACTTTCGGTCTTACTTAACACACTTCGCATACCTACCTGTCTTGTTATTATTCAGTGTGAGTCAAGGACTATAATATGTAAGTAGATAGGTAAGTACACTACATACTAAAGCTTATGCCAAGACTTAGCGTCACTGAGATCAATCTCTACCGCGAGATTGTTTGTATAGCTAATGAATCTCACAATTTACATGTATTCAATAAAAGGAGGAGGTTCTCAATTCGTCGGAATATTTGTTTTTGTTAAAAGATTTTTTATTTCACAATTTTAAGTTACGTTAGTATTTAAAATAATCCTCCAACTCCTAACCGTTAAGGAGTTGTACCTTCCATCATCACCTCATCAACAGGAAATGATGACTACCCCACGCAATTAGTAGGTACTTGAATAGCTTTCGAAAATATTATGAAATACATGATACGTGCCTATAAAATTTGTGGATTGCCCTCGATTTCCGTGGGATCCCATCATCAGATCCTAACTTGGTGATTGTCACCAAGTTAGGATCTGATGTAGTCGTAGTGTGTCCCATTGGGGACCAACTAGAAAGTAGGTAAGTATACTTTTTTTATTATCACTAATTTGACATCGTTATTACCTACACAAAAAAGCAATAAAAAGAAAAAATAATTTATGCAATGAAGAATATTGGTATATAATATAGTCTGTCAGGATGTCCAAGATTATTCCACGGTTTTACCCCGTAGTGTGTGTGGCTCGCCTCGGTTACAAAATTAATTAGTTTCAATCGCCCTCTATCTGACATTCGTCGAAACAGAGATCATTCATTAGAGCATTCTGACGACAGAATAGATGTCGTTACTCATTTCAGTTGGATTTAATTTTTACTCGATAAAAACAATTGGTAGTGATAGCATATTTTTGTTAATCCCTATGTTTACAATTCGTTATTACATTTTGTAATTTTCTTATTTTATTTTTTATTTTAAGAATCGAATTATGATTATGACATGTTAGACGAGAGGAAAAACGCCTTAGCAATTCAATGTTTGTTTTGTTCACAGACCAAATAGCAAGTGGAGCGGCGATACCTACAGAATTAGCGTGCATACCTACTAAAATTTGGCACGTAACATGGCTGCTTTTCATAGGGTTGGAACTGTTAAACGTATGCAGATATCGATATCGATAAAGTCTACGCTATAGTAGTTTATGCAACTGTTACATTACGAGTGTTTTAAGGCCTAATTATATAGAGTAGCATACATTACTTTTATCTACACACATATTATAAGTACTCTAAGACACGTTCAGAAGCAGAAGGCATTATCATATCCATACCTGTCACGAATTTGACTGTTGTTTTTATCATAGATAAGTAAACATACCGAACTGACGTTTCGTATCGACTGTTTTTTTAATGTGAATTATGTTGGTTTTTGCAGATATTTCACATTTTCTACGGTTTTTGAACGCATTATAGAGGAGTTATGACATGTGTGTATATGGGTTTGCAGATGCGTTACCAACCTAGAGAGCTAAGATAGAATTCCTCTTGTGCCCGTAATTACACCGGCTGTCTTACTCTCCACACCGGGTCACAACAGTGCAAGCACTGCTACTTAGCGGCAGGATTAGCGAGTAAGATGGTGGTAGTGATCGGGACGGACCTCACACAAGGTCCTACTAACCACAAAAGTGAAAATAAAAAACATTTGCCTTAGGCATCTCCAAAGTTTTTATTAATTTCTAATAGTTTCTGAAAGATCCTTTCACAACACTTACAACTTCTTTTTCCGTGATAGCGAAACCTCAAATCTATAATCATTTTGATTACAGACATTACCTTACCCTCACACTTGATGTACAAGGCGACACAGGTGACAGGCACGAGTAGACTCAAAAAGAAGAATATTAAGTATCTATAAGTTTATCTCTAGGACATTTTTTTCCAAATCTCAAATCTGTTTCAGGCTGTGCGTTGTGTCAGTCAGAAAGTCACGGTTTTATTTTATATGTTTAGATCTAATAATTACCTGAATTGCTCCGTCACGTCATCAATCTCGTCACATTAAGAGTTCTGTTGAAGCATGACATGTCGAAGTGCATCGAGCAGACAAACCATGTCTTATGTCGTGGGTTTATATTTTCAATTCCAATCCTTTTATTTTTGGCAGTTTCATTCACAGGAAATCTGACGAAAAAAAAATTCAGACAATGTTTAGAATTTCATCGATACCTATGTCGATACTTAGCACCGCATAAGCTAATATGCCAAAATCAAGCAAATTATTTCTGTTGAAATAAATAAAATCATTGGAAAATAAAACAAATCGTACTTAAACAGACGTTCGTACTCATTTTATAAAATCATTATGTTACGGTACATGCCAAAATACAATAAAACATTCGAATTATTCAAGGTAACTGGTTACTAACCTTTGAAGGGTCAATTTAGGTTGATTAATGTTTTTTTTAACACTACACTGTCTGACGCAGCACTAGGGCATGATTAGGACAATCAAAGACAGAGCCCTGCACACCATGATAACTCGTTTCTTAGAGTAATCCTCACAAAAACAGAAAATATATTCGGAGCCGGCTACCGTTTGACACCACATCTACCACGAAACTTGGCACGGAACATGGTGGCACCTGCCACGCTGTCGTAAACTCGTGACGTCACTTAGAGAGTGCTGCCAAATTTAGTAACCAACAAATACTGTTTGTCTCTCCTATTCTTATGCAGCTGCCAGTAAGTTAAAAAGAGATAAAATGCCGTTTGACATGTATGTGTCGATATGGCAGATATTTGTATAAGTCACGCTTCATATAGAAGAATATAGCGCCTCCACTTACCTATCTCAATGGTTTTGTTTCGTTGGCTTAACTTTTGAACTCTATATAATTTCGTCACGTTTTGTTTTAATTTTTAACATTAAATCCATGTTTTATTGAAACTAGGTATCTCAAATATAAAAATCACGGTAAAATATCTTATAAGTTGCATAATTTTAGCTCAGAGATAGAAATAAGACAAAAATGCCCCACTGTGAAGTGATAAAAAGAAATAAGTACCTAAACATATTGTTGATAATCTTTGTAATGTTATCAGTGGCGTGTCACAATCAAAGCGTCATTAGAATTGCTGATAAGAGTTACTTAATGTATACAGAGTCAGCAGTCGTAGCGTAGTTGTATCATCGACTTTTTACAGACATGACGAGTTTGGCGACCAAGAACTTTATTTTATTGGCGAGGCTCGTCAAAAATGTGAGCAATGGATCAAAAAGGTTATCCTCGCATTTTACTTACTATCCTGACAACGATAAACCTGTGGAAGGTGAGTTAATTCGATAATATTGTGTATTTTGCAGGTTTTAAAAATTTTAAATGTTGTCTTATTTGCATGTTGAGGATACCATGATTATGAAACAAACGCGGTCGCTACATTTTATACTGGCATGTTACTAGTGACTACTAAGCCAGTCAGAAATATTGAAGTTAAAAATTAAATTAAATTAAAGTGAAGTAATACTTGCTTTTTATTGTGTTTTAATGTTTCCTTTACCTGTGTACATGAAGAGTAATGTAATCTTAACTATTGGAAATAAAATATCTTTTCCATTGCATTATATTTAAAGGTGAAACCGCAAAGATGAACATGATGCAGGCTATCAACAATGCTATGGACATTATGCTAAAGGATGACCCTTCGGCTGTGCTGTTTGGAGAAGATGTTGCATTTGGGGGGGTCTTTCGCTGCGCACTGGGCTTACGGGTACGTTACAATGCAAGCAGATTTGGAAACCAAGGTATGCAAGCTGTAAAATCTGCAATAAAAACTACAAACTATTATGGATTTTGATGCTCTAGAAGACAAACATGCTAAGTGCAAAATTTGCCATTTTTCATTTCATTGGATCATTGATTTTAACTTCTTATTCACAAATAATGTGTCAGGAAGCCAAGAAGTGTATTAATACTTACATTAAGATTCCAGGCAACTCCTGTTGATTGTTTTAATTTAACCCAAAAATCTTCTGCTAAACAAAAGAAAAATACAAATTCAATACAATAAAAGAAGTCTTTATTGAACACCACGTAACTATCATAACAGAAAGAAGGTACAAAGAAAATTCATTCTATTATTTGGCGGCCTTATCACTACAGAGCGATCTCTACCACGCAACAAAATATATAAGAAATATATGACCCATTTTTATATAGTTTCAATATCATGATTTCAGGAGAAATATGGCAAAGACCGAGTGTTCAACACACCTCTCTGTGAGCAGGGCATAGCCGGGTTCGGCATAGGCCTAGCCACTGCTGGTGCTACTGCCATCGCTGAAATACAGTTTGCTGACTACATCTTCCCAGCATTTGACCAGGTAATTTAACAATATATGTTTCGTTTGAGTTGTCAGATTTGCTGCCACAAAACTCTTGTAAAGACACTCCTCTCTCTAGGATCTAAATTGCAAAAAATTTTACAAATTCTTCCGAGGAGACTTTTTTCTTATCAAACATTATATAAATATTAATTCGTTTATTAAGAGAATATAAAAGTATATCACGATTTTCTTTTTTTCAAATGGCTTTCACCCTTCCTCTTTTTGCTAGGAGTATTTTGCCAATGTCAGCGTTTAGACATTGCACACGAGAAGATTGTTCGTTTTAGGCATTCTAAACTTTATGGGAAGGAACAAACGGGTGACCGAAAACAAATAACATAAAGTTATGGATGGCACAGACAGCAAAAGACGATTGTACAAGTAATTATTTTTCTGGAAGTGGTTTATATAAATGAGTGTTGTTTGTTATAAATGAGTGTTGTTTGTTATAAATGAGTGATTGTTGTTATAAATGAGTGTCGTTTGTTATAAATGAGTGATGTTTGTTATAAATGAGTATCGTTTGTTATAAATGAGTGTCGTTTGTTATAAATGAGTGATGTTTGTTATGTCGTTTGTTATAAATGAGTGTCGTTTGTTATAAATGAGTGTTGTTTGTTATAAATGAGTGTAGTTTGTTATAAATGAGTGTTGTTTGTTATAAATGAGTGTTGTTTGTTATAAATGAGTGTTGTTTGTTATAAATGAGTGATGTTTGTTATAAATGAGTGTCGTTTGTTATAAATGAGTGTCGTTTGTTATAAATGAGTGTCGTTTGTTTTCCAGCTAGTGAACGAGGCAGCGAAGTGCCGCTTCCGGTCGGGCGGGCAGTTCGACGCGGGCGGCCTCACGGTGCGCGCGCCGTGCGCCGCCGTGGGGCACGGGGGGCTGTACCACTCGCAGAGCCCCGAGGCGTTCTTCGCGCACGCCGCTGGCCTCAAGGTCAGTGTCGACAGGGGGAACTTTAAAAAAGACTGGACAAGTGCGAGTCGGACTCACGCACGAGGGTGCCGTAGAAAAAATTTAACGCCTTTCCCCAGTGTTTTAAGTAGGCCAGTGTTAGCAGAGCCCTTCTCCTAAGCAAAATGTACGCAGTGTGTGGTCATCTTATATAGGTCTGTGAAATCTACAGACAGACATAAAAATTTAAGATTTTGAGAATTTTCTGAGTGGTTGTGCTATAAGAGCTACCTTCATACCAAATTTCATGTTTCTAGGACAACTGGAGGTACCCTTTAGGTTTTGGATTTCGGCAATTTGTAAGGAAATAGCCTTTTTAATGACTGTATCTTTTGATTGCGTTGACTTAGAAGGTTGATTTTTTCACAGCTTCAAGGGACCGCAGGCTTGAGTATTTGATATTAATTTCAGCATGTTACCTCCACGCGTTCCAGAGAAAAAGGGTCTTGACAGACAGACAACAAAGTGATCCTATAAGGGTTCCGTTTTTTCCTTTTGAGGTACGGAACCCTAAAAACGGATCACTCACGTATGTTAGTCAAGTGTAGCCCGATGCCGAGTCGAGGGTGTACGTTTCGCCACCGGCGGATCGTGTGCTCCGAGAAGAAGGACTACGGATTAGTCCGGAATATATCGAGCTATACTCGACTGACATACGTGAGCAATATGTTTATTTCGCTACCAATGTTCTGTCTTCTATACGTGCAGGTGGTGGTCCCGCGCGGCCCCATCGCGGCCAAAGGTCTGCTGCTGGCCTGCCTCCGGGAGCGCGACCCCTGCGTGTTCCTGGAGCCCAAGGTCCTGTACCGCGCGGCCACCGAGGACGTGCCCACGGCGGACTACACGCTGCCGCTTGGCAAGGCTCAGCTGCTCAGAGAAGGTATATATTGCCTTTAAAACTCCCTAAACAGTTGTAATGTTTTTTCATTTTTATAATTATGTACTTGTTTTGTATTGTGTGTTTTTTGTATTCAAACTTTATAGCGCATTGGCTTTGCTGTAATGTTGTAAAACTGTTTTGATAATAAATAAATAAAAAAAAACAAAAAAAATGTAGGCTTGGTTTTACTAATATAACAATCTTGGTGTAAGGGTAGGCACGCGACCCGGAATGTTGAGGATCCGGGTGCGATTCCCGGAGTTGGCATTTTTCTGGTTTTTTACGGTTCCGTACCTCAAAAGGAAAAAACGGAACCCTTATAGGATCACTTTGTTGTCCGTCTGTCTGTCAAGACCCTTTTTCTCTGGAACGCGTGGAGGTAGCATGCTAAAATTAATATCAAGTACTCAAGCCTACGGTCCCTTGAAGCTGTGAAAAATCAACCTTCTAAGTCAACGCAATCAAAAGATACAGTCATTAAAAAGGTTGTTTCCATACAAATTGCCGTACCCCGAAAACCTAAAGGTTACTTCCAGTTGTCCTAGAAACTTGAAATCTGGTATGAAGGTAGCTCTTATAGCACAACCACTCAGAAAATTCTCAAAATCTTGAATTTTTATGTCTGTCTGTAGATTTCACAGACCAATATAAGATGACCCCACACTGCGTACATTTTGCTTAGGAGCAGGGCTCTGCTAACACTGGACAACTTAACACACCGGGGAAAAGCGTTAAAACCTTTTTACGGAACCCTCATGAGCGAGTCCGACTCGTACTTGTCCGGTTTTTTTTTTATGTACGTTCCCCGATTACTCGAAGACGGCTGGACCGAATTCGAAAATTCTTTTTCTTGTTTGAAAGGGTATACTTTCTAGTTGGTCCCATTGTTGTTAAGATAGGTTGAATGAGCTACGCCACTGGGTCGGTCCATCTTATAGGCGGGTCCATTCCAGTTAAACAGTACCGTGACCACAGATACAGATATCTGCTCTGTGACTGTGACTGACTGACTGACTGACAAACAACGCACAGCCTAAAAAACTGGACCTAGAGACTTGAAATTTGGCAAACATATACCCTTGAGTATTTTAGAGGCGCACTAAGAAGGGATTTTTCAAAATTTCCTCGGAATAGGGAACCTAGGAGGGGGTTAGGGGGCCTAAGCTAGTATCCTGAGCGTTTGGGTGCGCAGGCGACGCCGCGACGCTGCTGGGCTGGGGCGCGCAGGTGCACGTGCTGCTAGAGGCGGCGCGGATGGCCGCCGACGGCCTCGGCCTCAGCTGCGACGTCATCGACCTGCAGTCCGTCCTGCCGTGGGACCAGGAGACGGTGTGCAATGTAAGATGATGTTTAACGTGAAACTACCTCTCGCTCACGTATACAAGTCGAGTTTAGCCCGACATGTTTCGGACTAATTCGTAGTCCTTCCTCTGGGAGCGCACGAATTAGTCCGAAACATGTCGGGCTAAACTCGACTTATATACGTGAGTGATCCGTTTTTATTTCACTATGATTGAGTCTCACTGTAGTTTCATGTTAAAAATGGAACTACTCTTTAGGTTTTCACAGTGTGGCAATTTGTATGGAAACAACCTTTTTAATTACTGTATCTTTTGATTGTGTTGACTTTGAAATTCGTTTTTTTCACAGCTTCAAGAGACCGCAGGCTTGAGTATTTGATATTAATTTCATCACGCTATCTCCACGCGTTTCAGAGAAAAAGGGTCTTGCCAGACAGACAGACTGACAACAAAGTGATCCTATAAGAGTTCCGTTTTTCCCTTTGAGAAGCGGAACCCTGAAAAGTATTTAATATATCGTTTTACGAACTTTATGTGCGGAATCACATTTGTAATTTATCACGTGCTTTTTGGCGAGAACATCACATCATCTTCAGGACATCATCGGATCATGAGGACATCGTGAGGAACCCTGCATTACTCCTGCGCAGCAATTCAAGTGGTGTGTGAAGTCCGCACTGGCACCCGCGTGGGAACTCTAGCCCAACCCTTCCCGTTCTGAGAGGATTGTGCCCAGCAATGGGACGCAACCATGATGATGATGATTAATGTCAAATGTCTCTTTCCACAGTCGGTTAAGAAGACTGGACGCTGCCTGATAGCTCACGAGGCGCCTTTGACCTCAGGGTTCGGGGCTGAGTTAGCTGCTACTATTCAGGTATTAATTGTCAGTGGCGTGCATCCCTATGAAGCAAAAAAGCACTGCTTGCCTTCTAAACCAATATAATTAACATTGTAAATACATATACTTACTTACATACTTGACTTAAATAGCATTATTCGTTCATTTATATTTTCATAAAAACAAAATATTACAAATCCGCGCGAACGCGACGTGTTTCTTTCTACGAAAAAGCAGCACGCCGAGTGCTTGCCCGAGACGCACACTCTTATGACATCGCGCTCCACCGCAAGCTATGTACGAATAGGCCCACCGCACCTCACTCACACATGTGCGAAAATCAACCAATCAAATCAAATCTTACGGTCGCGACAAGAAAGCACTGCTTTTGATTACTTGAAAAGCGTTCACTAATTTCGGCCCAAAAATCCAATAGCGTTTGGTCTAACTAGACTCAGTAGGTCTATGACGCATGGGTACCCGGGATCGAATCTGGGCCAGAATGTGTAACTTTTTCCTTTTTTTTCCTGTTTTAATTTTTTACTTTGGGCTTCCAATGGGTATTCACTACTGAATATCATACATAGATCTACTCGAAATTCTCTGCCTACCCTGACTAAAAACTATGCACGCTACTGGGTTTTGTTAGTTTGATATACCTCTGTAATCCTCTGGATAGTCCAGGATCGTCTCCGCAGGAGGGAACTCTTCTGCCTTTAATGGCATTGACTTGAAATGGTATGGATATGCAAGTTGGATGACACCAGTACAGTCAACGTACAGTACAGTAAAAAAGCTTAATTTAAAAATTATTTGATGTTATTTTTGGGATCCAAGATGGCAGATTGCAGTTAATTTATTGCATTTATTGAATCAGGCGTTACTTTGCGGAGGTCCATATTTATGAACTAAAAAACAATTGCCACATGCCACACAGACCCAACTATCACCACCACCACTATACTAAACGCTGACGCGTTTCGGCATTTACGAAGCCCAACAACAACCGCTCAACATGCCACCACTTCCACTACACCGTTGTGAGAGTGCCGAAACGCGTCAGCGTTTAGTATAGTGGTGGTGGTGATAGTTGGGTCTGTGTGGCATGTGTTGATTCGTGTAGCAGTGGAGGCGGAGGTGTTGCATGGAAACATACATTTGCCGCACAGATATAACTATTTGTCATTAGTGGTCGCGGGTGAGCAAAGTAATTGTTTTTTAGTTCATAGATTGCAGTTACTCATTTTTGACGCAAAACAATTTACCTGCTGTTTCATTTCCTCGCAATCGAAGTGAAAAGCAGAGTAACACGTTCACGTTCATAGAATGGCGAGTTTTATCCAATCGTATGCGGGAAGTAAAAGAAAAACTGCATTCAAGTCTCTTTTATTTTAATACCTACTAATTTTGGAGGTTGCAAAAAAAAAATAGAAAAAGATAGCCTGGAAATTTGGCACGGATTCGTAACATAAGCATACTAGGTGTTGACGCCATGCATGTGTGAGTGCGGTCGGCACCCCACACACATAGGCGCAGGGCGAGGCAGTCGCGCACGCAGCGACTCCAACAGGGCTAGCACGACTGGCCGCGACTTTGTTTGTCGCGCGAGATTGTATTAGGTACACCAGTTCCGTTGCATTCTGAGTGACAGAAAAGGACGGGCAGTTGTTTTCGCGCCAGATAGAAGTCGCACTGTGACTTGTGCTAGACCTACAGACCATTCGGCCAGAGAGCGAGACCGCGGTCACTCGCTCCTTTACATACAAACAATCAGATTCCTTGTATTGTTTTTTTTTTTTTTAATTTTAATTACACGCTGTTAAAAGAGTCCCCGTGTCGTCTATGTCATTTCGAACCTGCGCCAACACCAGGGGTTATGCACTAGTTGCACTATCTACTAGAGTTGTGCCGGCTCGGTCTTTACAGGGAGCGCTCCGATCTCGTTCAATCGGTGAAAGGAACTAGTTCGGACTTTTAGTTCCTTTAGTTCAGTAGTTCAGTGAACGAGTTGGAACTGTTTCGATCTGTGAAGGACACGGAACGGAATGATAGTTGTCCATCTCACTCCCACTTGCTCTAGAGACACTGAACGAGCGCTATTTATCTCGCTCCTCGGTCTCGGTCACTCTCACTCGCTCCGTTCCGCTCAAGCGATTCATCCACTCCACTCCTCTACCTACTGAACTAAAGGAGCGAAGACCAATTCAAATCGTGCTAAAGGATTTAGTTCCTCTCGGTCCGCGACGGGAATTCATTCCTAACAGTTCTTAGTTCCTGACCGACTCAAGCCTACTATCTACTGTTTTTAACAAAAAATATGTTTGTCGTGGTGTCCAGAGCGAGTGTTTCCTGCAGCTGGAGGCGCCGGTGTCCCGCGTGGCGGGCTGGGACGCGCCCTTCCCGCACGTGTTCGAGCCCTTCTACTTGCCTGACAAGTGGCGTTGCTACGCGGCGCTGCGCCAGCTCAGGGACTACTAGGACCTCACCGAATACAATTATATTATACGTAAAGATACGTCATATGCTCACAAGACAATCGTAAAACATGTTCCGAACATATTAACATTTGCACGCAAGTTTGAATCTTATTTGAGAGATTGTGGCTAAAGATGCTACAATTTTCGCGCTTCATTTTCGGCGTGCTGATGACATATCTACCTCTTTCTATATGTAATATCAATATCATTGACTGAATATTATAATGCTTTGATAGATCGCCTATTACTTATACTTCGTTTTTTTAAGCTTCAGAAAGAAGGTAACAATCTTGACGTCTTTTTGTTTAAAAACGGGTTTTTAAAAAAAAGCAACATCAAGTAACAATTGAATGACAAGATTTAATTATTTATATTGTTATGGTTTTATACGTAATACTTACTACAATACAATACAATAACTCTTTATTGAACACCACATAACAGGCAAAACAAGAAATAAGGCACAAAGAAAATACAAGGTAACAATGGGCGGCCTTATCGCTACAGAGCGATCTCTACCAGGCAACCATAATGGAATAAAGTTTAGAACACTAGTTTAGAAGTTAAGAGTACTATTTATTGGTTACTTATTTAAAAAAAGTTTTTTCAATAAAAAAATAAGTCAAGATTGTTACCTTGTTTCTAATGCTAAAAAAATTGTATAGCCACCAGGGCCGGATTAACATTTAGGCAGAGTAGGCAACTGCCTAGGAGCCCCGCGTGCGCACAAATAAAACATTTCTTGTAGTATCCAATTTGTTATTTTTAGGGTTACGTACCTCAAAAGGAAAAAACGGAACCCTTATAGGATCACTTTGTTGTCCGTCTGTCTGTCTGTCTGTCAAGACCCTTTTTCTCTGGAACGCGTGGAGGTAACATGCTGAAATTAATATCAAATACTCAAGCCTGCGGTCCCTTAAAGCCATGAAAAAATCAACCTTCTTAGTCAACGCAATCAAAAGATACAGTCATTAAGAAAGCCATTTCCATACAAATTGCCGATTTAAAAAAACCTAAAGGGTACTTCCAGATGTCCTAGAAACTTGAAATTTGGTATGAAGGTAGCTCTTATAGCACAACCACTCTGAAAAGTCTCAAAATCTTAAAATTTTATGTCCGTCTGTAGATTTCACAGACCAATATAAGTTGACCCCACACTGCGTACATTTTGCTTAGGAGCAGGGCTCTGCTAACACTGGACGTCTTAAAACACTGGCGAAAAGCGTAAAAATCTTTCTACGGAACCCTCGTGCGCGAGTCCGACTCGCACTTGGCCGGTTTTTTCTTTAAAAATGGCTGAAAAGGGGCCAGAGAATTGCGTTGATCCGGCCCTGCTGGCCACCATGTCACCCGGCTACCTTTCCAATATGATCTGTAAGACAATGAAATGCTGATATCATGTAATTTAACTAAAATGTATAGATTCAGAACTGGCACCGTGTTTATTATACTGTTGCCTTGAAATTACCATCGGCTGTATTCCCGTTTGCCACATTTCAAGTAAGCTCAACACAACAGCATTTGGTCTATACTTCTATGTGCTTTTATGGTGTCTGTAAATATTAATGTGACATTCCATTGTTTCTCTCGACTAGTAAAATGTGTTTAAAGGATGTAATTGTTATTTTTTCGAGTTTTATATAAATGTTTTACTGTTATGCATTTGTTTTACTAAGCCGATTTCCATGTATTTAAATAAAAACAACCGCTCCCTTGCTATCATAGGTACAGTCAGCGTCATATATATGGTGACATCCAAAGTGCTCAAATACTTCGGCGCACCATACGATTTGTATGGTGTGCCGAACTATTATGACCCTGACTGTACATCAATAATGTATGAATGGCTTTGAGTAAGCCAATTCTAAAGAGATGGGGTATATAAACTTATATTTTAAGGTCAACAAAACAAATCTTCCTTAAATTATTTATTAAAAAATAAAAATCAATCCATAAAATAACGCTAGAAATTAAAACAGCAGTTAGTGTACTAAAAATAAAAATGTCAAACCTTTGAATTAATGAAATAGATTGAATAGTAGTGCCATCGCATGAACGACTGGAGAAGTCTACCCTATCGGACTTATTACTACTTAAACCTACTTTTTATAACAATTTGTTCCAAAACAGTAAGTTCAGTAACAAAACACAAGTCTGCCTTGTGCGGCTTATATCAATATATCGAAATGTGACTTGTGATGGTGAATATTTACAACGTCTGAGCGGAAATCTTATTTATTATTATTACCTACTCTAAAATAATTATGAAGACAAGAGCTTTTTAGGGCCCAGTGTTGCGATCAGCACCTCTAGATAAATCAGATCAGATCAGTGGTCTTAGCACATGGCATTTTGTAACATAAAGCATATTAATCCTTTACTGACCAGAGTGAGAAAGAGATAGATGCTTATGTCCTCGGTAATCGCCGGTGTGCTAGGGCCTCCGTGACAATTTTATCGCCGAATCGGCTAACAAACAAACGGCTAATTGATATGTCGTCTATTTAATTGACGAATACTTCCAATATATCCGTATTTATTATTCTATTATTTTTATAATTACGAATAGCGATGAAAAATTCGGTAGCCGTATGGAAAATAATTAAGTTTTAAAGTCCAAGCTGTTAAATTGGATAAAAATCTAATACACATTACAATTTAAAGGTGGGCATCCGAATTTCCAATCTCTAAGAAGATGAATAGTCAAAGAATTGTAATAATAAAATAGCATTTTGATTCCTTTATCAACTTGGCAATGTAATAGAACACTTTAAGAACAATATTATATTGTAACATTACATTAATATAAGAACCAACATGCAGCAGCTTCATGAACCAATCAACAATGTCCAGTAAACTGTAGAAAGCTTATATTATGCGTCTCCTTACAAACAAAATCAAAGAATTGATTCCCCAATTCAAAGCTACAAAATTCATCACTGAATAAATTACTAAAGTTATTCTTTAAATCAACAGAAGAGAATCAATCCTTTCAACAACTAATAACTTAAAAATACAATTTGTAAGTTCACATTTAAACATGAGTACCACTAACACAAAATTTTATCAATATTAGTCACTACTTAGTAATTGGAGGTGTTAAGTCGCAATAAATAAAACTGCAAGCAACTCAACCTGGCGCCTTCTAGGACACCGTTAATTACTTCAGAGACGCCATTATACGAAAGATAAGTACAATAGAAAGTTGCATTACACATTCAACCAGAGTAATGCAGTTGATACATACCAATATAATATAAGCTAACACACGCATTGGACTTTTAGGTAGTGTTCTATGACTTCAGCTGTCTCATTCTGACGTATAATAGCATCTCCCACCTATAGGTTGTGGTGACATTAGCAAACTAAATGGAGCACATTTTTAATATAGTATGCAGGCTCCTATAGTGCCGTGTCAAATAGTGCTGCGATCAGTTTGCAAATGCTATTAGCAACAGTAACAGTAGGACATGAAGTTATTCATCCCAGATGCGTCGCGGACGTGACATCTTGAGATACGGCCCTATAGTGGGCGAGTTAGGGAACCGTTGCATGTAGCGCTCGAGACGAAGGTACTTGACGGTGATAAGACGACCCTCGTACCACCAGCCATGCAGCGAGCGGTACACGACACCGGCGTCGCTAGCACTCGCGCACTTCACGTACACGCAGCACGACGCACGATCAACGTCAACATGCAAAACATTGCAGCATTCTCCGCATTTCTCCAAAATCGCGTCCTGCACCACGGTCCTTAAGTTCTGGTTGGTGTCATTCTTGTCAAACATGTGGCGGATCTTAAGACAGGGCGTCGGTGATACAGGGACGTTGTTAACAGAGCCCTCCTGCGTCTCGAAAGCCTGTCCCTGCCAGGCGGCGCTACGCTTCGGACTGTTCTGGGAGGAGCACCATCTCCATACTCTACAGTCCTCTCCATCAACAGATTGAACCTCCATGCGAACTCTGCTTTCATTTCTTTGAATAAACTTCACTGCAGCATCCCAAATTGAAGCCATTTTTTCCCTGTTCTGAGGAGAAATCAATGTATCTCTTACATGGTCCACAGATATGTATGGTTCGCCACTGTCCTCTGTTTCTTGAGATATAATGTCAATGATCTGTTCTACCATTGAGTAAATTTCATCACTCTGCCTTTTGCGGTAAGCTACATAGTACTTGTAAGCTCTCTGTGAGCCGAGCACTACCAATGTGAGTATACCAATCACTATCAATGATGAACCAGTGGAGTAAAGCGTATTAACTAGCAGGCAGGAGAGTGGGATGGAGGGGTCGCTGATGGTGAGAGCTACACTGCCCTTGCTGCGCTGCTGAACTACCATTTCAGTGGATGTTATGGGAGTGAACTCTGCATCTTTTGTGTACAGGTTTTTGAGCTGCACCACACTAAGTCCCCAGCGAGGGTTGTTGACAAGTAACACTTCCAAATTATTAAGGTCCATACGGCACTGACTGATGTCAGAAGTCTCAGCCCTGGTACTGGCAATGTCAAGTATTTCTCTCTCTGTTAAGTATGGAAGCACCCCAGGTTTGCCACATTGGTATGCGGCCACCCTGCTTGTTAGTTCCGGATGTATAACTTTCATCAAATCTTTAGCGTAACTGATCTGTTCCCTGGGCACACAGTTGATTCCTGGCCTATTACCAGGTATATTTAATTGGCAGATGGGCAGGACACTGCTCTGGTCATCAACTACTGATGTAATATCATTTCTTTTCACTATATACATGAAGAATAAACAAAAAAAAAAAAGTGCCACTAAAGCCACCAGGGCAAGGGACACAAGGTTGTTTTTCAAGAATTTCTTATCATTGGCTGACTTATAGTCTACAATATCAGGTCTTGCAACTCCAGATATATAGGACCGACGGGGCAGTATAGGGCTGCTGCCATTGTTAATGTCTCTGTCCATAAAGGTTGACTTGGTAGGTTCCGCTTTCAGGGCAGACAGACGTTTTGTGAAATTGCTTAAATAGGGAGATTCGACTTCATCTATGGTAGAAGTGGAGGGCTGGTATGTGGTTGTAGTATAGTTTGAAGCATAGTTGCTGGTAGATGGAAGGTCCGCGAGATTGGAAGTCAAGCCAAGTCTGGACCGAATAGAGTTCAAATGGTCAGAGGAGAGAGACGATGAGTAACCTGAGGGCGATATAGAAGGGCGGGAGAACAGGGATGATTTGGGTGGACTGGTTGCTGCATCCACGGTCGGCAGGGTGCTCGATATGTAGTCACTAGAGCGGGAATGACTGCGTATTGGGGTTGCAGTTTTCCTATCAGTATCAACATCACTGTCAGAGCCGGTTTCATAGTCGTCAGCATCCTTAGCGTACGTACGCGTCACGCGGCGAGTCGTCACTGTTTCCACCTCTTCGTGAGTGCGGACGGGCGACCTGGCGCTCTCCTCGTCGGACTCGGAGCCTTTGTCGGCATCTTGTTTGACCGGAGAGTCCTTTTTCGGCGTCGCGCGCCGCGCCTTGCTGCTGGTGGGCGGTAGCATGGCGCCGCCGGTGGTGGCGCGGCGGCCAGCGCGCTTCTCGCGACCATTGTTCGTAGTGTCCAAGTCGGACTCTTCTCCACTAGAGTACCGCGCGAGCGTCCGTCTGCTCTCGGCCTTGTTGTCACCTCCCGTGCGTGGCTTGGACTTGTTGTCGAGCACTAGCTTCAGTTTCTTCACTAACAACTTCCGTGTCGAGGCCGTTATCGGCATCACAGGGAAGCCGTGCTCCGCGAGTTTCGTCCGGAGCTCCGCGTCTGACATTGAGTCCACTTGATCGGCCATTGTGAAATCTGCAAGAACAATGCAGGTTATGTACACAATCACTTAGCGAAACACGGATTCATTTCGTATAAAGATTGCTTTTCACCTTATTTGCGATGTATATGAATAGAAAATTACGTCAATTTATGTAAAAATTCACCGGCGCGTCATGGCGCATGCACTCACTCGAAAGAACGTCGTTATAAAATGCAGTGTTGCCAATTGTGATTGTGACCAGAGCCACTTCACTTAGAACATTTATTTTCTACTCTCTATACTAAAGTAGTCATGGAAATTAGTTACTACATTCGAGTATAGATGGCGGTTTCGTAGTTATATTACGTTCTGAAATTAAAAGTTTTGGACATAGACTCAATAATCTGTATGTTTTTGAACAAAACACATTTTCAGCCTTTCCTTTCAGTGTTGCCAAATTAAAAACTTTTAGCAAAATTTTATGAATAATTTATATGAGAGTTCAATTTTAAATAATTTTAAGCTTATATTCAATAATTTCAATCTAATCAACGGGTGCGCCAAAGTTCACCGAATTTTTCAATACCGATTATTGGAAGTCCGAAAATGTTCGTCATACAATTCTTCATCATAATGATCACTGATCATGACTAATCTGTTCCGAACGCTCTCAACCCCGAATCATTTAACTTCATAATGTTTGAAAACATAAAATTTATTATAGTACTATTTGTTTTCATACATTTTCTCACCATTAACCGTTTCTTATACTATTTTTCATGATCATATATTTTGTTTGTAGAATTGTTTTCGCGCATAACTTTTTAAGTCAGAATGTAATGTTATTCATAACCATCGTTATTTCGAATTTTCATCCAGCCGAAACTACGTATTTTTCTGAAAATTTTAAATGGTCGTCAGGTAGAACTGTATAGGTTAGGTTAGGTTAGGGCCACACAAAACTTACTTGCAGAAGGGGTAAGGGGGGACGGGGCGGCGGAGCCCCCCGCATTAAAAAAAAGTCGCCTACACTGATTCGTACAACCACTTGGGTAGGTTCGTTAGTTACGTTGTGACCCCCAGGGTGGAAATAGAAGTCATAGCGGGGCTTCGTCGACTCGCCCTTGAACCCCTTGCCTGTGCACAAAACTAATTGCTACCAGAATATAGGTTAGGTTATAACTGCGACCCCCGCACAAAACGAACATGAAAAATGAAAACTTTCGGAAGAATGATCGTTCTGAATACAAATCGGTAGTAAGAGAAAAAATCGGATAGGTAATCAATTTTCGGTGAGTCAATATGGACCCGTAACAATATTATGAAAAAATATGAGTATGATTAAATTAAAAACAACGGTATGAATACAAATATATCTCAGTAGCGACATTATGAATAAAAAAATCTGCACATCGACTGTTATGAACTCCGTCAGTAGGACTACAAATTTATGAAGAAAAAAATTATGAAGTAAAATTTTCGGAAGATTGATCATTCTGAATACAAATCGGTAGTAAGAGAAAAAACCAGGTAGCGAATTTTCGGTGAGCCAACCCCTAATCAACACTTCGCCCCTAATGTATTTTTAAATGAGAACTATAATTGGTTTATTTAATTAAATCCTTCGATTTAGTAGTAAACTACGTAACTTTTGGTTTCTGAGTTTATTAAATTTATGAAAACAAATTAAGTACGGTATGTTACTTTTAGCCGACTTTGTTAAGCTTGTGTTCGCTGCTGCAGCATATGAATATCTTGCGACTTAATAAAACAACGTCTCCAGTATTTTCCTATTCACTTAATTGGCAACACTCCTGTTGACAGCTTTACTTTGTTGCGGTTGTTTCGTACTAAGTTTCTAGTGATATTCAATCGTAATTATCTCTTAGTAGTCTGTGATCGTAATTATTACTTTTTCGGTGAGCACCATCTGTGTAATATTTAATTTGTGCATATTTATTTGTGTGGAGCACTTTGGTAACCATTGTGAATTGTTTCTAGGTGGAAACCTCGGCAAGAATTGAAGTGATTTTTCTGGAATGCGAGAGGCATAAAGCAAAAATGTTAAACGTATACTGTAATGTTTTTCTGTGCAATTGGTGCAGTGATATATAAATTAATACTAAGTGGCTCCTCAAAAAATTACGTAACGGAAGATGTAATGCAAGTTTCAGCTTTTAAGTTTGACAATAAAAGGAAAAAAGTATGTTTATTTTTTTATTACCCTACCTAATAACGTATTATTTGGGTTTACATGCTTATTAATTCTGTCATTAGCTTGGTGTTCAATCTATCGGCAGAATTAATAATCGTGTAAATCTAATACCATATTTGAATACTATTGAAATCAGGGTAGCGCGTAGGTAGCGATAGTTATACGTATATATTTTAAAGTAATACAATACAATAACTCTTTATTGAACACCACATAACAGTGAAAACAAGAAATGAGGCACAAACAAAATACAAGGTAGCAATGGGCGGCCTTATCGCTACAGAGCGATCTCTACCAGGCAACCATAATGGAATAAAGGTAAGAACATTAAAGCAGGTGGTGCTAAGTAATAGTTCGTACACTCCGGTACAGATGGCGCTGTTCAGACGTAAACAGTGACAACTCTATTCCAGTATATATAATGTACTCTGTGATTGTGACCGACCACAGAGTCCACAGCCACAGACTACATAAAGACATTACTACGTATTGTGACAATTTGGACGAATGTATTTTTGTATTTTTTTTCTTTTTAATTCATCCCATAAGGATAGGCAAAGGAAACTGGGTCCGTACAGCCACGTCTGATGTGTTTTGTAAATTTCTTTATATTAAAGTCCTGTCACCGTCAGGATCGTCAGTCTGTCCTAGTCACGACCTGTCAGCTGCTCATGCCTTCCGTAAAGCGATAGTGTACTACTTTAAGGCGAGCTACGGCGAGCAGCAGCCGGTGGGTACTTGGGGGTCACAAACAGAGTTCAATTCTTCATTTGCTGGGCAATGTCACGTTAATTTGTTGTATAATACACTATCTTTATTATCCACCAAACAACATTAAGCAGAGCCCCCCGACTACGAAGTGCTAAATTCGAACTTCGTATCGTGCCGTTCCTCTCAAGCTAATATTATTTAACACGAGAGTGAGCGGGACGGTACGATACGATCTTCGATTTTCGAATTTCGTAGTATGGGGGCAGAAACTAAAAATCAATTAACGACACGATCCACTCTCATCAGTTTCCCGCCAAATGCCATGTATTTTTGTTTTTAAATTCTTTCCCACAGACTATATAAAAGAAAAGGATAGTAAATAAAAGATTGGCAAAGAGAATAATAATGACTACGTTTTGCTGATGGTGGCATTCCAATGGTATTCTATTAAATTAATAAGTATTCATGTTACAATGTAACATCATACTCATTATTATTTCCATTATATTAATATACGTTCATTCCTTCAATGCTTTTCTGCTGAGCTTTTCTGTGACAGATTACTTTAAGTCACGAAACATCAAATGCAAAATATTCTAAAAGTGGTGCAGATTGGTGCAGATGAAGTTACAACTGTGTTGAATCAACATCGTAAGTTAGTCTAGATGTTGGCAATACTATTCACGGCCTATAATCTTCATACAAAAAAACTCTCCTTACGAATGATTGGCTAGGATTGATTTTGACATTAACTTTCATTCGTTTCATTCTGTTTCATTCAATGCCGCCATGTTGTTTCCATTTTGACAAGTTTCTCCTGTCATTTGTGCGGTGTGGTGCCCGGCCGGCCCGCCCGCCATGGCATGGTCGCCATTGCTGTTTTAACCTTGATCGAGTGAAGTGTCGTTGATTTTAATCCGCCCTTATCCTCTCAAGTTAAAGTACTATTTTATTTTTTATAACTATAGTACTATTTTATTTTTTATAACTAAAATGTACTACAAGTGCTGTGTTGACAATTGTGCAAGTAAACGAAAGGACGTTAAATTGCACCAGTTTCCCGCATCGGAGACAGGACTCCACAAGTGGTTGCAGTGTATCAACAGTGATAGGCTTCGTAATTTAAATATTCACGAACTAAGAAGAGTGTTTGTGTGCCATAAACACTTTGAACGTAAGTTCATAACGGAGAAATCTCGGATACGTCTAGGCGCGTATCCCACTTTATTCTCTGAGGAAGAAATTAGAAGTGGCTTACCAAGTCTAACCCACGAAGACGAAAATATCGGTGAGTTCATATATTTTTTATTCCAGTTTAAAATGACGGTATTTTATTGTGAAGACCAGAAAGTGTGTGACATTAGAAAAAAATCTGACAGGATAGACCGGGCAGTTATATTGCTTAATTGCAATCTATACCATATAACCATAAACCTTCTTCTTCTTTTTTTTATTCATCCCATAAGGGATAGGCAAAGGAACTGAGTCCATACAGCCACGTCTGATGTGTTTTGTAAATTTCTGTATATTAAAGTCCTGTCACCGTCAGAGTTGTCAGTCTGTCCTAGTCACGTCCTGTCAGCTGCTCATGCCTTCCGTAAAGCGATAGTGTACTTTACGGCGAGCTACGGCGAGCAGCAGCCCGCGGATACTTGGGGGTCACAAACAGAGGGAATACGCGTTTTCACTTGAATTCTTCATTTGCTGGGCACTTTCACGTTATATTGTCGTATAAAACACTATCTTTATTATCCACCAAACAACATTAAGCACAGAAACTAAAATTCAATTAACGACACGATCCACTCTCATCGGTTTCCCGCCAAAAATCCATAACCATAAACCTTAAATACCTTTCACCTATGCTCTACATAATGTTATAAGGTTGAATACAAAATAAGTTTTCTCTTAAAATTTTTAATATTAATACAAGCTTTTATGCCAATTAAATGTTGTCTGGACTTGTAGTGTCATCCAACTTACATTATCCATCCATACCAAATTTCAAATCTATACCATTAACCATTGAAGAGTTCCCTCCTGCGAAGATGATTCTGACCATGCTACCAGTACCTCACTACCAGATCCGTCCAACTTATATATCCATTTCATATCAAATTTCAAGTCAATCCGACCCCTGGGAGTATGTCCAATTTAACTTACAAAGTCTCACCCAGACATTACATATTGTTGCAAGTTAATATAAGGCTTATACCCAATTAAGAAAAAAGATAAACAGAAAAGAAAATTACGTATTTCGCCGGGTTAAAGGCAAAACTTTTAAACATCAGTCAAAAAATAAAGTTGAAAAGTGAAAAAATAGCAGATAGTCGGTTTTGCCTTTAACCTGGCGATTTTACGAATAATTCAAGCTTTTTCCTACTTTGATTGTGATTCGTTTTTTTCAGTTTTTTTCGTTTCAGAAAATATAAAATTAGACCATTGCTATGACCGACGTCGCCACCATGAAGATCACACATACTGCAACCCAGGTCCTTCAATTGCTGTGCCATTGGAATCTGCAGGTAATAGTTTTTTTTATGTATAACTAGCTGTTCTGCAACTTCGTCTGCATAGATTGCGTTTATTGCTATATAAAAAAACAAATTGAGAACCTCCTCCTTTTTTGAAGTCCCTTAAAAATGAATCCCTGTTTCCCTTGGTCGCACCATAACTTGAGAAGGACTTTAACGATTTCATTCTTTTATTTTTATTCTTTGTAGAATGTTCTCAGGAAAAGGAAAATTAAGAATATTGCACAGAAAATTGGATAATTTCAGAAAGCAAAACTATGTACTTAGACTAAGTGGCGGGTTACACAGCTATAGTCAATAAATTAAACTGTTAGGATTTCATACTCAAAGGATGCCAACAGGATCCTCTGTTACTATATACTGTGTCAAAAATGTGGCTACAATATGTAGATAGATATAGATATTCACCAGGTATAGATACATTTGTTTGTAGACAGGGCTAAAAAATTTTTGTGGGTTGTATCTTTTGAACCATACCAACATTGTTATAACAACAAATAGTATTGAAAAAAGATTAAAGGGGGTAGATACTTATACGGATGCAATAAGTTATATAATATGAAAGTAATTAGGAAAAAATACTGGCGTGTTTGTTTTAAGAATTACATTTTAAATTAGGTACCTATCTATCTATGCCAGATTTTTTTCCAAATGGCTAAGGAACCCTATCCTGGACATGTCCGACACACTGGCCGGTTTTTGGATTATTATTTATTTAATTCATGAAACAGTACTAATGGACTAATTGCACATGGATAAATACTACATAATAAAAAATACTCAGCATGACAGTACAGTAGGTACCACTGCACTGTACAAAGCACTGGAAAAATGGAAATAACATTATGCATTTTATCTATTTCAGGTTCATCATTGGAACAACCCCTGGTTCTCCAAGAAATACAGATTCTACCACAGATGGCAACCGATTCAGGTAATATTGTCATTAATATTGATATGACTTAATTAGTGTTATTTTCTTTGTATGGATTAATTTTTGATACAAACTAAAATGGCCAGTTAAATAAAAAAAAACTGGACAAGTGCGAGTCGGACTCGCTCACGAGGGTTCCGTACAGAGGTTCCCCTGCTTTTCCCGAGTGTTTTAAGTTGTCGAGTATTAGCAGAGCCCTGCTCCTAAGCAAAATGTATGCAGTGCGGGGTCACTATATTGGCCAGAGACATACCAGACAGACATAAAAATTTAAGATTTTGAGAATTTACTGGGTGGTTGTAAGAAGATAAGAGCTACCTTCATACCAAATTTCAAGTTTCTAGAACAACTGGGAGTTCCCTTTAGGTTTTCAAAATACCGCCATTTTATTTGGAAACGACCTTTTTAATGACTGTATTTTTTAATTGCGTTGACTTAGAAGCGTGATTTTTTCACACCTTACAGCTTGCTAGTTCCACGCGTTTCAGAAAAAAAGGGTCTTGACAGACAGACAGACAGACAAACAGACGGACAACAAAGTGATCCTATAAGGGTTCCGTTTTTTCCTTTCGAGTTACCGAACCCTAAAAATAAGAGTTAGATTTAAAATTACTTACCTACTGTGTTTTCTACGACCCTCTTCATCTCATCAAGGGCATCAGAAACAACTTTTTAACTAAAAATATAACGTATGATGGCAAAGTTTCGAAGTGGAGCGACATTGTGGATGCATATAAATCTGACTGTAAACATGCCGAGATGCGGTTTCTCCATAAATTAAATGACACTCATGTCATTCCTGAGAAAATTAGCAAAATGAAGGTAATTAACAGTCTCTTCAAACGCGGATCATGCTATTTGACTAATTATTTTAAAGGGGTGTAACATGCAGGTTGAATCAATTGAAGCCGATCGCTAGAGGATGCCAAGACCCTCAACGAAGTTTAGCTGTTTTCCACTGTTCAAAAAGCTACAGTTATGTTTCTTGCTTTGTATTTTACCTACTTATTCCTGAGTCTGAAAATAATGTTTCCATCAAAAATTTACCATAGGTACCTACCCATATTAGAAAAAATAATGTCCAACCATGCCGAAAGAACCGTGTCTGTGTTACAATTTGTGCTAGCCGTCAAACTCTCCTCTATATGTATATTTCCAGGTCAAGAACTGCACCCGAGTCCTAAGCAAGACTGTGGCGAGCTATTTGGACCACATGGCCGATTTTTGTAAGTGTAATCCATAGTAAATTCCGTTACGTTAAAGACTGAAAGCAAGTAAGCGCACAAACTAGGCTGCAATCACACAAATTAAAATGATCATTTTGCCCCCAATCCATTTTTCACATCTCGGTCTCACTCATATATACCGACCGGATAGCCTAGTAGTTAGAAAGAAACCCTGACCATGAAGCTTGAGGTCCCGGGTTCGATGCCTGGTCGAGGCAGATTTTTGTGTGACGAATACGAATATTTGTTTTCGGGTCTGGGATGTTTGTTTAGTACACATAGCGCAGGCTTTGCCTAGTTTGAATCTATGTCAATTGGTATCAATTGTCCTATGACGTTTATTTATTTATTTATTTACTAGCTGTTGCCCGCGACTTCGTCCGCTTAGATTTCGGTTATCGCTATCCCGCGGGAACTATACAATTTTCCCGAATAAAAAGTAGCCTATGTTATTCCTAAATATTCAAACTATCTTCTTATTAAATTTCATCTAGATTGGTGCAGCGGTTTTCCCATGAAGAGGTAACAAACAGACAGACAGAGTTACTTTCGCATTTGTAATATTAGTTAGGATATTTCTTCCAAGTTACTGAATGCAGTTTTATTACATGACATGGGTTTTTTTTTGGTTACAGCTCACTACGCAGACGGGACACCAGTCAGCAAAACCCTAAAAAACACTTCAGAAACAGTTTTGTTTTTCGACAAACTATTTGACTCCACGAATGGGTCATCGCTAAGCGGGAAGAGGACGCGCGGGAAGGATTTGCGCAAAGCCGTCACGACTCATTCAGTACATCACCAATTCTGGAGAGATGCGATTATAAAATTGGAGAAAATTAAATATGTGGATGAGAGGCGAGGGGAAGTATCTGTGCCTTCGCTAAAAAATTAGATAGTGACTTTAAAAAGTTACATAAGGTTGTGGCAATTCTTCACTACTAAAAATATTAATATTATGCGGCCCAGATATTTTAACTCTGACCCAATAGAAAATTTCTTTGGTCAGGTATGGGCCTATAATTTTAGGAACAATGACCCAAGTTGCCACAAATTCCAAAACACCTTTAAATCTCTGCTAATTACGAGGTTTTTAAAATGTCATTCCACGGAATTTAATTGTGAGGAGGATTCAGGTGAACAGCTGTTAAAAGTGAAAAATCTATTTAAAACCAAACACACGCTAGAAGAACCTAGCAGCAGCACATCCCCTCACAATCCGTCGATTGCCGAGAATTCATGTTTTAATGCATGTCAGGAAAATATTCAAGTACAAGCTCGACGTGAAAAATTAAATATACACTCACGCGCATATACAGCTGGGTGGTTGGTCAGAAAAATAAACCAAAAAATAAAATGCGGCCAATGCTCTAGTAATCTTACAACCACTGAAGGTTCCATACACAGTTGGATCAGCTGAAGAGAGTACAACTCTACAATTAAAAACAGACTGACTTACCCATTAGAACATGCTGTGAGAAGTTTCGGCATTATTGTAAAGAAATCAAACGAATACTTGGAGAAAAAGCCCCGCTTGAATTTAATCACTGATGAAATAAAACGGCACATTATGTCTAAGTATTCGTTTGATTTCCTAAACTGCGAGATCCACAAAAGAACAGTACTTGAGTATTTTCTTCAAATAACCATAAGATTGGCAGTTTTTAATTGGTGCAGTACGTTAAACAAAATTTTAAAAGGCACAGATATCTCAAGATTAAATAAGGCATTACCTTTGATGCAGCAGGAAGCTCTAAATAAATATAAGAAAAAGTTAAGAAATATAAAGAAATGAAATTGTACAAGTGGTTTTATTTTTATTAGCTTTACCAATAATTTTAAAATTTTACATAATCACGCTAGGAGTACTGGCACGATGCTGTACATATTAGAATTCCTTTACCCTAAATTGAATCCAATATTTAAAAAAAAACGGGCTGTCAAAGTGAATTCTAGTCAATCCGCTCACTTCTTATTGGCCAATATCGTTGTATGGGAGTTGTGCGTCTGATACGTAGTATCTCTTAGTAGTCTGTGATACTATTTTTGCCTAGCGGGAGACAAAATCTTGCTACGTTGTTCGAAATTCAGAATATCGGACAAAGACGCAAGTTTGTTAAATCCATAAAGCAGAGAGGGACAGATGGATTAAATCGAATAAAATGTAGTATTATGTATTTTCTATGAATACTGTCCATGGAATGTCGCACTATGAATAGTATTGTGGGGAGGACCACAATGGAGAGATGTTATGCCTGGGCCGTGTTTTATTAAGCTACAAGTTACAATTTACAAGCGAAAGTCTCATTCTATCACCTTTTTTTAGAAAAAAAATCCGCCTGTAAATTGTAAAACACGGCCTTGGAAACCGAAGTCCGAAGGAAGAGAGTTGGAAGGCAACCGACTTTTTAGAAACTTTGTCAGCGCGATTTGGAACAGAAAACTATGAAGTATGTTCGATAACTAGATGGCGCTAGGAGTCGTTAGAAAGTTCTAAAGTTAGTTTTACTACTGGGTGGCAGATGGCGCCAAGGTCTCTTATGTTGACGAATTAAAGTTGTAGTATTGTTGAAGTTTTCAATGTTTTCATCGTAATTTTTTTGGGTTTTTTTTTAATGTTTAGAGGGTAGTTGTGTGCCGCTGACAGCTACGCCTAGTAGTCGCGCGAGGAGATCCGCGGCGCGCAATGTGCGTCTCGCTACCGCTGGGTCGTGCGCTCCCAGAGGAAGGACTACGAATTAGTCCTAAACATGTCAGGCTAAACTCGACTTACATACGTAAGTGATCCGTTTTATTTCACTATGATAGAGTCTCACGGTTGGGGGCAGCCCCCCTACTACGAAGTGCAAAATTCGAACTTCGTACCGTGCCGTCCCGCTAAAGCTAATATTATTTAATACGAGAGTGAGCGGGATGATACGATTGGAGCTTCGATTTTCGAATTTCGTAGTATGGGGGCGGCAGCTTTACCAGTACCAAGCAACTCATTACTTCAATTTACATTAAAACATATAGATTATAATATTCCGTTTGCATACTTACCATATGACTTTTTCACCTCAGTAACGAGGACGCAGCGAGAACGTATTAAAGTAATCGTAATAACATATTAAAATAAAAAGTAAATATCAATTGGCCTAGTCCCAAACTAGGCAAAGCCTGTATTTTGGGTACTATTATTGAGGTAAAAAATACAATTTATGAACAAAAACGAACCCCGTTTATACTCGTAAAATAAACAACAGGAATCATAATCATTATTAAAAACTTCACAACTTTCTCATGGTGAAATATTAATATTGATTGTAATATTCGGTTTCTTCTTTGATTTGATGTCATCTACGGAAGATGTGGAGGGGTGGTAAGGGATTGTACTCGTAGTCGAAGTGGAGGGCTTGTACGTTGTGGCGTAGTTAGAAGCGTAGTTGCCGGAGGAACGGTCTGTGAGATTGGAAGTCAAGCCAAGTCGAGACCGGATGGAGCTCAAATGGTCAGTGGGTCGACGAGTAATTTGACGGCGTTAAAACAGAAGAATGAGTAAGCGCGGAAATTTTAGAACTGGATGCTGTAATTCTTCTATCAGAGGCAACGCTACTATCAGAGCCGGTTCTGTAGACTCTGTAGTCGTCAATGTCCATAGTGTGAGGACATACACCACGCGTCGTTGCTTCCACTTTCTTTTTCACTATGTTTGAGCGTTTGTCGGTGTACTGTTTGACTGGCGAGGCCTTTGGTATCGCTCCGCTGATGGTGACGCGGCGGTCATCGCGTTTTTCGCGACTGTTAGCCGCGTCTAATGTTAATGACGCATCCCCGGAAGAGTACCGCGCGACCGTGCGAAGCTTGGCCTTGTCGTCGAGCACTAGTTTCAGTTTCTTCACTAACAACTTCCGCGTCGAGGCCGTTATCGGCATCACGGGGAAGCCGTGTTCCACGAGCTTCGTCCGGAGCTCCGCGTCTGACATTGAGACCACTTGATCAGCCATTGTGATGTGAATTGTGAAATCTGCGTTATCTGCGAGGACGTTATAGTCGTCCCACGATAACTCTGCCCCCGCTTTTTCAACTTCCCCGACTACGAAATGCAAAATTCGAACTTCGTATCGTGCCGTCCCTCTCAAGCTAATATTATTTAATACGAGAGTGAGCGGGACGATACGGTACGATCTTCGATTTTCGAATTTCGTTGTATGGGGGCTGCTTCATAATCTGAGGGGGGCTGCAACGAACTGACAACAGTTGAAATCTAAAGTTTGTTTATGGCAGCACTGATTTATAGTCAAACAACACATTTTGAACATTTCATTAGATTTAACATTAAATAGGTCATCGTTCATTCACCATCAACCATTAAAATAACTCTCATATTTCGTTTTCCAGATTTTCTTTACCGTACAACGGCAAAACCTACTAAACACTGACAAAATTGTCCTCCAATGGACAGAGCCATATTTAATAAAAAAAAAAACAGCTACTTCTGTGCCCTCAGCCCGACTTGTCGAATCCTGCGTTACGTTACGGTTATCGTATCGAGATATCTCATACTAAATTTTAGTTCCAAATACGCTCACGGGCGGGCGCTGTTCCAAACGTCATACAAACTCTTTATAGTTTACTATTCGACTTTACGTGACGCAGGATTCGACAAGTCGTGCTTAGGGCACTGGTTGCTACTATCATTAATATTTTTAATGAAAGAAATGTCTGAGTGACATGACAAAAGTATTACCACCATTACCACAGCGTGATTTTTCTGGGTTGCCATTAATATCTTATGCAGAGTTATCGTGGGACGATTACAAGAGTTACGTATACCAGTGTTGCCACTCTATTTTTAGGGGATCGTACCATACACTAGGTGACATCGTATTTGCCAAAAACTCCAGAAAAAATGTACTTACACATTTAAATTTCAATAAAACAGCGGTTTAAATACGTGGGTGATAATTATAACTTCGAATCAATTAGGGTACAACATACAATATTTGGCATTTAGACGAAATAAAATTAAAAGGTGGTTATCTGAACCTTGCTTATATTTAGACTTAACAATAAAAAATAAAACACCATCCATTTAAATACATTTATTCAGTATTCAAAATTACTTTTAAAGACAGTGTATACAAAAAATAAGTTCTGCACGGGGTCACGTGCAGATGAAATATCTTCCAAAACCTTTATACGTTAGTATATTTTCGTCACAGCGCGTTTAAAGAGTTGAAATAATTAAAACATTGTACATCATAAGAAAATAAACAAGAGTAAGTTTTTTTTATAATAAATTAAATCCGTTACAGATCAGAGTCTATGATTACGTTTTGATATCTTATATCGATTTTAAAGAGCATCACATATGGCCAGAAATAAATTAGCCGAACTTGAAAAACCCTTTTTTCTTACCAACGTAATTATAATGGCGTAATATCCCGAGCGGCACAACCGTTTGTGGTGCCCTTTAGAATTGATTTTAGAGCTACATGAACGCTGATACAATCTCTAAATAAATTATTCCTGTTAAGAAACACCTGCTTCCAGATAATGAAACATTTTTAAATTTATAAATAATGTACTTACTTAATGGATCGAGATTACAAAGAAAACCAGAAATCGGACCCAGTTCCCTGACAATTCGTTGGGAACTCCACACACACCATTAATTTGCTTCGTAGGAGTATGCAGGTTTCCTCGCGATGTTTTCCTTCGCTGAAAAGCTCATTATAAGTTACAAATGTAATTCCGCACATAAATTCCGAAAAACTCAAGAGGTGCGAGGCGGGGTTTGAACCCACGACCCTCTGCTTGAGAGGCCAAGTATGTGCTAAGTAATTGAATAACTGATTTATGAATACTTTGTAAAAACTCGCTGTGAGTTTTCAATGCTTGATTTAGTGTTTGGGAAAACACTGGACACGGTACCGGCTTCGATTCCCGGTTAAAGCTGTATATTTTTGGTTTACCTTGTATTCTTGATTCAGTAAGTATTAAGAAATTTCCAATGGGAAAATCGTAAAAATAACAAAAAATAAATAAAAAAAAAGGGAAATGAAGTTAAAAACTATTTTTAAAAGGCCCAAGACTGAAATGAAACCTAAAATCGTCTCAGCGTCCATACTAGCTTGTGATACTTAACTATAACACCAATTTTATTGGTCTAACTATTTTAACATCGTAGTATAAAATAGAAACGATTACAACATACCTATTCAGCTCCTATAGTGACTCGAGTACCAGATACGGGAAAATTCCGAGAGCCCTTTTCCCTGCTTTTCCCCAGTCTTTTAAGTTGTCCAGTGTTAGCAGAGCCCTGCTCCTAAGCAAAATGTACGCATTGTGGGGTCATTTTATATTGGTCTGTGACATGCAGACAGACAAAATTTTAAGATTTGATTTTTCTGAGCTACCTTCATACCAAATTGCAAGTTTCTAGGACAAACTGAAGTACCCTTTAAGTTTTCACAGTACGGCAATTTGTATGGAAACAACCTTTTTATTAATGGCTGTATCTTTTGATTGCGTTGAATTAAAGTTTCATTTTTTCACAGCTTCAAAGGACTGCAGGCCTGAACATTCGGTATTAATTTCAGCATGCTACCTCCACGGGTTCCAGAGAAAAAGGGTCTAGACAGACCGACAGACAACAAAATGATGTGGTGGCAACATGATTATGGTGGAGTGGATGAATCGCTTGAGAGGAACGGAGCGAGTGAGAGTGACCGAGACCGAGGAGCGAGATAAATAGCGCTCGTTCAAGGTGTCTCTAGAGCAAGTGGGAGTGAGATGGACAAGTATCATTCCGTTCCGTGTCCTTCACAGATCTAAACAGTTCTAACTCGTTCACTGAACTACTGAACTAAAGGAATTAAAATACCGAACTAGTTCCTTTCACCGATTGAACGAGATCGGAGCGCTCCCTTTAAGGACCGCGCAGGCACAACTCTATTTCAAATTGCCAACTTACGCTAGCTAGATTTTACAGCGTCTCGGAGTGTAACGCTACAAGCACGAAATTTCCTGCAGGGTGTGAACTGAGCTTTTAAATATGTTGTTCTCGTACAAAACAGACCACGCCATACTTGTGGTTATTTACCTACCGTAACCACACGTTACGTTTATTCGTAATGAACCATCACACGATGGACTAGCACTCTGTCGGTGACAAAATAAATGACAAGATAACGAAGGTTAGTTTCAGTCTCGTAAAAAGAATGTAATGATATGACATTGAGAGTCATCACCAGCCTTTTTACGTCCCACTGCTGGGCACAGGCCTCCTCTCAGAATGAGAGGGCTTGAGCTATAGTTCCCACGCGGGCCCAGTGCGGATTGGGAACTTCACACACATCATTGAATTGCTTCGCAGGTGTGTGCAGGTTTCCTCACGATGTTTTCCTTAACCGAAAAGCTCATGATAAATTACAAATGTAATTCCGCACATAAGTTCCGAAAAACATTGACATTGACATTGAGAGTAATTAATTTAAAATATCGTAATAATTTAAAAAATATATAATTTAAAAAATATACATAGTAATAATTTAAAAAAATCTATTTACCACCAAATAATCAATTATTGTAGAAAAACTGTTTTTTTTATTGTAATAATTGAAAGAATGCCTGATTTTCTTGCTTCTGCATATGTTATGGTAAGTGTGATGAGTTGAAAAAAAATCTATATATATAAAATGACAAGTCCCGACTGACTGATCAACGCTCAGCCCAAACCCCTGGATCTAGAAAGCTGAAATTTGGCATAGAGGTTCCTTTTATAATGTACGCCCGGGATAAGGCGGGATTTTTCGTAATTACCACGGGATAGAGTTCTGCTAAGGGAACGAGGCCGCGGGCGAAAACTAGTTTTTAATATAGGAAGAGATAAACTAAGAAACTATTAGGCGCATTTAAGTTTGAAACACACTATCGTGCGTATACTCGTACACATAACCTCCAATGTCGCTCAGCGTTCTTTTTATCTGACGGGAACTGTAGGGCAATTCATAAGCTACTAGTGATCGTAAAAAATATTAGGCATTTAATTAGGAATGTATAATATGGCACGCCGTATTTTATTTAATCTTTATAAAACATCCAATATACAATATTTCATCACGGCTGAAATAACTTAATCTGGTAGCTTATGAGCTGCCAGCCTAACCTCGTAGTTTTGCCATTGATTTTGTACCCACACTGTACGTCGACGACATAATTTCGCCAATTCCCTGAATACCCAATAATTTTTTCGCCGAATATTTTGCCTAACCGAATTTCCCTTTCATAGTTTTGTGCCCATACTAATAGTTTTTCGGCATACTCTTAAACAAAAACTTATCCTACGTTAAGAAATCCATTATTCTGTCATAGATCATATACTCATACGCATCCGCATATTTAGACAAAAATCCCCATCCAATAATTAAAAAAAAAAATGACAAGACTCAGCCCCCCTTTCTACGAAGTGCAAAATTCGAACTTAGTACCGTGTCGTCCCGCTTAAGCTAATATTATTTAACACGAGAGAGCGGGACGTCACGATACGAACTTCGATTTTCGAATTTCGTAGTAGTCCCTCAGGTTTATAACTTAACATAGGCGATTCTGATTGGTTGACACGTCTATGACATGGCGGCTCGACCAATCAGCGAGCGCCTCAGTAGTCTAACGATATAAAAAGTTTGTTGTAGCTTATGAGGGTGGCTTCCAGCCGCCGAACCCTATTTCCAGCTGCTTCGCCACCGCCAAGCATAGTCGGTCTTGATATGGGCCCGCTATAACCTGAAAATGAGAAAAAAAAAATAGGAAAAAGTCAATTATAATTATATACCAGGATCGGTCGCGGAAGAGAGAGGGGGGGGGGGGATTGAGTGCGAGGAAAGTGCCAACGTGGAGTATATTTTTTCGCACGCATCTGCATTGCAAGTGTGCAGAAAAGTTGCATGAATATATTTTATCTACACACATATCATACGTCCTCTATAATGCGTTCAGAAATCGTAGAAAATGACCAGCATTGCAGTACATCGTCGCCTCACCACGATCAGCAGGTCCAGCAGTAAAGTAATAGTCATTACGACATCGAATTCGATATCGTAATGACTTTTCGATATCGAATTCGATTTTTCGAATTTGACAACCAACGTAATTTACAATCGTAGTGAAATAAAACGGATCACTCACGTATATAAGTCGAGTTCAGTCCGACATGTATAATTAATCATGTGATTGTAATCTTGTGTGTGTAATCTTGTGAAAAAAACAGTTTACAAAACGTCAGCTTGGTATGTTTGTCTATGATTAAAAAAAAATCAACATAATTAGGCCTTAAAACATTCGTGTGATCCTATTATGAAACTCAGCTTCGCCTCGTTTCATAAAAACACACTCGTGTTTTATGGACCCTCATTATGTAGCAGTTGCATAAACTACTATTTCCGCACACGTGCAGAAAGATTAACTATGTTCCACTACGTAAAGTGGCACTTTCCGAGTTTTGTGGTTTTCAATAAAGAATATTAAATATATATATTGAGTGGGACACGAGACGTGTTACTTGTACGGCGCGAGCACCTGCGGGGCTGTACCTGCACGGCGGCGGGCAGCGCGGCGCGGCGCGCGGGCACGGCGGCGGCCGGCAGCCCGAGCACGTTGACTAGCATGGTGTACACGACGCCGGCCGCGCGCGCGAACACCTGCTGGTGCCGGTGCGCCGGGTCCGAGAACACCGGGTACAGCAGCACGCCGTTGTCCCCTAGCGTCCGCTGCGACACACGGTATTACAATAATACTTTTTGATACAAGTGCGAAAAGTATGTCATTCTGCATGAGTTTCAAAAGGCAAATGTCTTGGCCCAAGTCGCAAGGCGTAGGTCGAGACTCGAAACGAGTTAAAATGACACTTCCGCACGTGTACCAAACGAAGTTTTTTAATACATTGGCGAAAAAATTACAATGAAACCACAGGCGCTGAGTAAGGCGTGCGCGGCCCTGCCATCGCCCGTCGGCACCTAGGAAAAGTAAAAAGCACTGGTGCAAAAAATCCACCTTTCGGCACGGTACATAGCCGCGAAAAGCAACATTTATATTCTATTTGCTATAGCATTATGTTTACACCATTTGGCACACCATCTCTTTTCACAATGCCACACGTTTTTCAAACACAAAATGATCATAACATCATAATTATTAAGTGTCGATGAGTGCATTGTTTATTCCTTAAAACACTTGTACACAGCACAGTATCATAATGTTTCACACTCAACTAAATCTTTTTGCATAAGGAACGTATCTTTTTTTTATTAAATTCATACTTTCACAAAAAGGCAAAGGAAACGATACCCATGCAGCCACGTCTGTCGAATGTGGTGCAACTCACCGTGATCTTCTCCTTCAGCGCGGCGGCCCGTTCGCAGTAGTGCCGCCTCCGGCCAGCCGGTATAAACAGCTTGGTCTTGTCTATGAGCGAGAAGCCAAGCCCTTGGAGGGACCGCGACCCGTCGCCGCGGAAATATTTTATGAGTTCCAGTATTAGGCTACGGTCGCGCTGGAAACAGGTTTTTATTGATTAGGCGCATGGATAAATTACGACCTGCGCCTTGTTTTATAAAGCTACAAGTTACAATTTACAAGCGGAAGTCTCTTACTAATAAAAGGTGATAGAATGAGACTCCCGCTTGTAAATTTTAACTTGTAGCTTTATAAAACACGGCCCAGAGATCGAACGAGTTGGCGTCATTACTCGCAATAATATAGACATGACTCCAAAGACCAATTAATTAATTCTTACTTGAATTTTTATCCAAGACAGTAATGAAGAAATAATACAGAGACTTCTTATTGCGTAGATTTATTAATGTAAATAAACAGTAATTTGTCAAAACGTATTCTCTTCACATCCAAAATAAACTTATGAGCTGAAAAACTCCGCTATGCACTGATGTTTAATGGAGCACTGAGCTTGTCGTATGGAAATCTTTCAAGAAAGTTAATTAGGAAAGTGTACCTTTTGGGAAAGTGTGCGTTTTGAAATAGTGCGCCTTTCGAGAAAGTGCCCCAGTTGGGAAAGTGTACCTATTGGGAAAGTGTGCGTTTTGAAATAGTGCGCCTTACGAGAAAGTGCCCCAGTTGGGAAAGTGTACTGTCCTCCTACCAAAAATGTTGGTTTGATGTTTTGTTTCTAAGTTAAACTGTTGGTATGATAAGTGATCCAAACGCTTGTGTCTGCAATCTCGCTACGGTATGTGCGCCTTCTCAGTCCGACTAGTGAATCCCGCTTGTGGGAGGCCAGTCAAACCGATTCGCCACCGCAGTTGAATCACAATCCACACTGTACACACGAATCACTCACACTGGTTTAAATGTTCGAAGGACCAAAAATGTTGGGTCTACTAGCTTAATAGACCTAACATGTACGAATGTTGTATGATGTTGTTGTTGTAAAAGTTAATAGGTATGTTAGAAGAACGGATTGTTAAGGAAAAGATGTGACCGTTCAGGTTGAGTACCTTTATTGCACTAAAATACACAAGTATGAAGTAAACAGTGTGACGTACACAGCGAGTGCAGCGTCATCTTAAATGTTAGGTAAGTATCAATGTCGAGCGTGCTCGTACATGTACCTTTTGGGAAAGTGTGCGTTTTGAAATAGTGCACCATTCAAGAAAGTGTACCTTTTGAGAAAGTGTGCGTTTTGAAATAGCGCGCCTTTCGAGAAAGTGCCCCAGTTGGGAAAGTGTACCTTTTGGGAAAGTGTGCGTTTTGAAATAGTGCGCCTTTCGAGAAAGTGCCCCAGTTGGGCAAGCATACATTTTGCAGAAAGTGCACTTTTAGAGAAAATGCACATTTCGGGTAAATGAGCTTTACAAGCCTGACCTGACCCGCCTGAGCCTGGCCTGAGTAATAAAGAAATAGTACAGAGACTTCTTAGTCTCTGTACTATTTCCTTATTACTGTCTTAGATAACAATTCAAGTAAGAATTAATTAATTAATTAATCTTTGGAGTTATGTCTATGTTATTGCAAGTAATGACGCCAACTTGTCCGATCTCTGATTACGACACAGTAATTCTTAAAATTAATCCTAAATCCTATTCATTCATGATCAAAAATTTTATTCGCAATACAATGACAAAATAAAGTACAATACAATACAGACAGGAAAAAATATATATTCACCTTCGGATTGGCTGGGTCCTGCAACATATTCGGGATATCCTTCATGGAGAAGAATACTGATATCGATAATTCTACAGAGTCTCTTAGTTCCTCAAACTTCTCCTGCAAAGGAAAACAAAACGATATTTCAATCTCACATCACATTAACCCAATTTGATGATATGATGATTTAGCAGTAGCATGATTTAAATGAAACTAAATTAAAAATATTTCATTTCGAACTCAGGGTTCATAATTTGTTAGTAAGTATTCTTAATAATGATAAGGTTAGTAACAATGTTATTTTTTTTTTTATTTAGCTCTATCCTATTTGTGGATTATCCTAGGTCCGCTCAGCGCAGCTGTTACAAGTATTAGTGAATTTATACTCTGTACATGAACTCAATTAGAGTGGTATTTTTAAATTTTTACGGTTTTCCCGGGAATGTCAATTATACTTTTAAAATACTCACTCAAACATGAACACATAGAAAAAACCCAGAAAAATGCCAACCCCGGGAATCGAACCCGAATCCTCGACATTCCGTGTCGCTTGCCTACCGTTACACCAACGGCATATGGGTTTTTTCCTGTTTTTTTTTCTGTTTCAGTGAGCATTTTAAAAGTATAATAATTTATACTCTGTGACAGGAAGCTACTCAGTTACGCGCCATGACTATTTGACTATAGTACAAACTGAATAGGGCATAGGCTAACTGGGTCCTACTGAAAAACAGCGTTGCGACTCGCCACAGCATTATGCTGAGTGGGCCCATTTTACACTATTCGGCATTTCTATAGAGTTTAAATAGTTATTAAGTTTATGCTTATGTTTTATTTCAAATTTTTCAAATGTACTGTTTTTTTGTGTTTTTGTCGAATTTGTGTGAATAAATGTATCTCTCTCTCTCTAACTAACAGGGTTCCATGTTTTGGTACGGAACCCGAATCAAAACAACAAGCACTTACTTCGCTAATGGTAGCACCGCATTCTTTACTAAGATAAGTGGCAGCGTCTCTGATCGCGTTCTTTATATCTTTATGAACGTTTAATAGAGCTATGGAGTCGGTCGCTTCCGTCATATAAAACACCTGTAAGAATTGAAATATAGTTTAATATTAGCTATTGGACTAACTCAAACTTCACGCTTTTATTGTCTAACGTGCAGTGCGCTCGCTGTCGCATTCGCCATCTCTTTCGTCAAACGGTATAAGTTAGTGCGAGAGAGAGAGCAGGCGCGCGTTAGTCAATAAGGCTTCAGGTTGAATTGTGACCCAGCATAAACACAGTAAGTACATAACAGATTAATTATTCTTGTCAAAGATGATATTTAATTTATTGGTACAATTTTCCATAAATTCCTCCCTCTGCTTACAGACTGTATTAACAAAACATTGGCAGTAATTTAAATACCTACTTCTATCACGTCGCAATTTGTCAGTGAGATTGTCGCATTCTTCCATTTTGCTTTCTTAAAGGTTTGACAATGCACTGCACGATTATTGGATAAAAGAAAAAAACTAACCTTAATTTGGCTCAGGTCAACGGGTTCATTCAGCCGCAGTTTGTGTCTGTTCCTCCCCGCCATAATGTTCAGTAGCAGTGGTAAGTCTTCAGCTTTGCGCGTCATCGGTCCGACTGTTAAGAACTTGGGGTAGTTTTCGTCGTTCAGCGTCGGGATGTGGCCGTCTATTGGAATAATTCCTGGAAATAATGGGATTCAGCAATTAGCCGGTAGACTAAAAAAAAAAACGTGTAAAAGAGCATTCAACTGCCTATTTGTAGAATAAAATTTTGATTTTTTTGCGCAAGCCAGCCGCCAAAGCGGCTTCGCGAAATAATTTGTTATAAGCTTGTTAATGAGCCCCACTATTGGACTTCTACATATAATCGTCACTTGCGGGCGGAAGCCTATATTTGAGGGGGGGGGGGGGGGGGGGGGGGAGATTTATAATTGAATCTCAAGGTAGTTTCACGTTAAAAGCGGCAGTCCTCTTGATTTTCTCTTTCTTGGTGGACATACAGAAGAGCTACTCCGAATTCTGAAATGCGAAGTTCGCATCCGACCGTCCCGCTCACGCCAACATACGTTAACACGAAAGCGAGAGGGACGGTCGGATTCGAACTTCATTTCGGACTTCAGAGTAGGCGCTCAGATATTCTATGCCTAACTTACCGGGTGTGGGCTTATGTCCGAACACGCCACAAAAAGCAGCTGGGATCCGGATGGAACCCGCGATGTCTGATGCCACGCCGAATACAGACGCCCCGCTGGCCAGGAGTGCAGCCTGTGGAACAGCAAATGACTATTTATGAAACGGGTCAATCAACTTTTTGTTGCCACTCGTTGCCATGGAGATGTCGCCTGGATAACTCGTCTAAAGCAAGATTTTCTAAGGCACCACTCCCCCGAAAGCCCAGGATTTGCATGCTTAGGAGATGAAGCATGAAGCAATTGGTATATAACTGTTGAAAATCCTAACGTTTGATGGAGTGGTGCCACAGAAAATCCTATTTTAGAAGAGTTACCCAGGGGACATCTCCATGGCAACGAGTGGCAATTAAAAGTTGATTGACCCAAATATGAAAACGATTGCTCAGCGATTGCTGAAGTTTGTATTGAATTGCTCAACTATCACGTCATAATTCTCAGTGATCAAACAGTGCCCCGAGCACGAATATTCGAATCCTACGTAACCTTCGCGAAAATTCACATATAATTTTAGTGCAAAATACGCTTACGGGGGACGTTGTTCCAACGTCATACAAATTTTCTTGATTACGTTGCGTAGGATTCGAATATTTGTGCCCGGTGAACATTAGTAGAGAGTACGAGAGCCGGGAACATAACAAACACAAGAGGCATTGCATCTTAGCCCTCTAAGTTGCCAACGCATTTATTATCACTCTGTTGTTGTAGATGTCTATACAGTGAAGATCACTTAACATCAGGGCCGTGTTTCATAAAGCTACAAGTTACAACTAACAAGCGGAAGTCTCTTTCTAACAAAGTGTGATAGAATGACACTTCCGCTTGTAAATTGTAACTTTATAAAACGCGGCCCAGGTGGTCCGTTTGCTCGTTTGTCTCCGAACTGACGGACCTTGCGCAGGTCCTACCCATAAAACCACATACCTACATTGGTCGCAAAATAAACAAGACCTCCATCTAACAAGATGTTTACTCAGACGTGTTAATCTTAACGTTGTCATTTAGATACTTCGTTCGCTCGTTCGCACTTCGACATGCTGGCTGACATTGAATTGACGTGCCGAGTTATTGCTCATTGTGAATATTAACGGCACACAATCTACTTTAAAGCTGCGAAAGGTCAAATAGGAGTGACGTGTGGTTACGACAAATACCTTGAAACAGAACTGAAATCTGGGGGATCTTTAATGTCCTTTGCTTTCGGGTAAAATTACGTCTGAAAGTAGAAGTTTGATAACAAATAATTGATCAAAGAGTTAAAAAATACTGGCATTTTTAGAGTTTCGTACCGTAAAAGGAAAAACTGAACTTTTTCTTCACATGATTTATGATTATTTTTTATGGCCCTATTCATAAACGTCACTCAAGCCCCTGTTAGCTAAAGTAGGTTTTGTCTTCTTCTTACTAACGGAAATGTCAATGTGACAAAAAAGGACTAACGAACTTATTCGGCATTTTAGTTAAAATAGGTTTATGAATAACAGGGTTCGACTGGAAACACTGCTCGAATGATGAATCGCCGTGAATAACATACTTGTTTTCTTTTCACACTGAACCAGCCCTAGAAAGCTTTCAGCTTTACTTTACTGATCAAGGAATCCCCCCTCTCCCTTGACATACAACTAATTGTTAAGAAATAATAATAATTTGGTCCTGTTCGAGCAGAACAAAACATTGATCCCAGATATATCTAAGTTCTGAGAACAATCAACATAAAAGTGTACTTTTTAAAGGTCGTTTTAACATAGTACCTAATGTCCATGGCAATGTCGCATCTTACAGCGACGTACGTAATGTTAACAAAACAAACAAACAGTGCACACTTAGCGAGTGAACACCGCTCGTTCCAAGCGGACCATGAGGTAGCGTTAGTAAAAAAATACATTATCAATTAGATTGCCCTAAAACATTACTTGCAAAAAAATTGGCATAAACGTGTTAAATATGTTGCATACACACGTATCCTTTTGGAGTCTAATGTACCATTATCTACTCACAATTTGTTTGTTTTCTTGAAGATTGTCATGTCTCCCATCTTATACACGGTTCGAAAAAGTGAATCCTGGGTGAGAAACAACCAATCTGTGTGGGTAGCAACCAACGAAACAACCAAAAATACAGCTATACTTTTCACTTTTGTCTTACTGTGCTGTGATAACGCGTTAACCAGGTTGGCATTAGCCAGCACCCAGGCTCATAGAAATAGGTTGAATACCATTCTGGTAGACATATTACCTTGATTCACCGCTTGATTAGTTGAAAAGCATCCCAATGAGGACAATGGGTTGTTAGTTGTTCTGTTGACAAGTTAGGTTGTCTCCTACCCACGCAGAGTTCAGTGGTGTTGTACACCAATTATTTTTAAAGTCGAAAGATGAACCGCTATTCAGACAGTATGAGTTGTTGGTTGTCCCGTTGGCTGACGAGGTTGGTTGTCACCCACCCACCAGTTAAAGGTGTTGAATACTGTAACTAATTCTAAGGCAAAATTAATACTCACTTCACCGTCCGAGGAACCGCCAGGTGTCCTAGTCAGACAGTATGGCTTGTTGGTTGTCCCGTTAACAAGGTTGGTTGCCTTCCACCCCAGACATGTATAGTTCGAGGATTGTACAAGATGGGTACGAGCCATATTCAAAGACACTTACTTCACCACCCGATGAGCCGCCAGGTGTCCTAGTCAGACAGTATGGGTTGTTGGTTGTCCCGTTAACAAGGTTGGTTGTCTCCCACCCCAGACATAGTTCGGGGGTGTTGGACACTAGGAGAGGTATGGCCCCGGCTTCTTTGACCAGTTTGACAGCGGCGCCGTCTGCGGTTGCGCGACGACCAGCGTTTTCGAGGCAGCCCACGGCGTTTGAAAGGCCTGGTGGGAGAAAATAAACACGAATGTTTATGCAATATGCACGTGACATTCATCATATTATTGAAGGTTCACTGGGATATAAGTGTTTCTATCTTATTTTTTATTTTGCACAATAAATTGGATACTTTAGTGTACAATAAAAATAATGAGATTTAAACTTGCGCGATTTTCTCTTTTATTTGTCCCTTGGAGACCATGGACGTAACGAAACGTCGAGATATTTAAATAATACATTTATTTTAACGTGATTAAGGCCCGTGTTTATCGTAAAATTGGGTAAAAATAATATTATTTCTAGTCTTAGGTAGATTATTTTTCAAGAAAGTACCTACTTTCTTGAAAAATAATCTCTTTCTTCCACAATGTTAAATTAAGCACTTTATTCCATTAGCATCACTTTTTATGCGATAAGGTCACGGTTTTCAGTGATAAACCACGAAGTAGTTTTCTAGCAAAGTCGACAGTCTTTTCACAAACGAATGAACCAGGTTGCGAGGATATATATCATGACATCCATTTTTTTTTCAAGTTTCAGAAAACTAACCAATTTCTTGTTAAGATATGGTTGAACGGGCTAGATTCCTTTGCCTTAAAACTAAATTTAAAAAAATATGAATAATCTGTCAAAATAAAACAGTTTTTTTTTAATTATAAAAATCGAATTAATTCGGATCGTAGAACGAACTATGCTTGAACGGAAACCAAATTCACATAAAAATCGCTTTACCAGCCAAGGAGCAGCTTTCCTTAACAGTAAAGGGGACCCCTAGCAGCGGCTTCTCAGCCACCAGCTCCTTGAAAGTTCCACTTCTTTTCGCCTCTTCGATTTGCCTGTCCACTTCTTTGGCGTCCGCCAGGGCCGCGCTGAACCGTTCGTCGACCACGGCGTTGAGAAGAGGATTCACCTCTTTCACTCGCTCAATGAACGTTGATACCAGATGTTCGCTTGTCATCTGATGGGAATAGTGAATAGGTAGTCAATATTTTTTATTTATTTAGTATCCTTTTCTAGACATAATTTTCTGTCATGTCAATAAATTTATAATTCATTTCAAGGTAGCCAGGTCTGACAACTCTGTAGCAATATTCACAAAAATCGTATTTTTTTTTTCTTCGAAGTTTTGTTGCATATATTAAAATGAAGATTCCAAATCAATTTCCTGCCATTAAGTAAGGTTACTAAGGTAAAATTAGCCTACTCTATCGCTCGTCTAATCTTAATATACTTATGCGCAGCTCTATCAGATATCTTACAAGGAAAGGTACCCAACTGACCAGCTCGGATTTGATTTATTTTTATATATGTTAGTGAGTAGTCTAAAATAACGGACACTGTTTTTTTAGCTGCCCAAACTCAACCTATTCGGAGAAATTGTCCTCCAAAGTACTAAAAAGTGACCAACCCCCCTAACTTCTGTAGAGAGTTTTGTTAAAGCAAACTGCTTACCTCTCCATCTCTAACCGCCCTCGCGAGATCTGTGGCGCTCCTCAGGTGTATCGCTTGCGTGGGCGGCAAACGGGCCTGCGGGCCTCTCGTGTAAAGCCAGAACAGCGGCGCGAGTAACGCGTTGATCAGCCGAAGAACTATACCTATTATCTGCACGCCGACCTCCATCCTGCGGGTTAAGAATTTATTAAATAAATGAATAATAAGTATCATGTGACAATTGACACCAATTGACCTAGTCCCAAACTAAGCAAAGCCTGTACCATGGGTACTTAACTAGACAACGGATATAGTTTAGTTTTGATATTTGGGTCAATCAACTTTACATTGCCACTCGTTGCCATGGAGACGTCCCCTGGGTAACACAAAAAATATTATTTTCTAAGACCCCACTGCCCCGAAAGTCAGGGTTTGCATGCTTAGGAGATGAAGCATGAAGGAATTGGCATATAACAGTCGAAGATCTTAACGTTTGATGGAGTGATGCCTTAGAAAATTTTATTTTAGGCGAGTGACCCAGGGGACATCTTCATGGCAACGAGTGGCAAAGAAAAGTTGATTGACCCATTGTATTGGAAATTATATTTAGCTGTGATAGGTCAAATTATTGCAGTACTGCCCTAATTTTTTTCACATTTCCGAATACAATTAACGTAATTATTTTGATAGGTGCTCGTCATCGGATTTAAATGTCAGTTTTTGTACGACTGAGACAGCTAGCTAGTCAGCCCATACAAAATGAACGCGATTGTGATTGAAAGTTCCACTTTTCTGGTTTACTAGTGTTACTGGTTCTGTCGTCAAAAACATATTCACAAGTGTGGCAAAGCGAGATTTTTACGCCAATTATTCTGTTAATACGTGGCCATTGTAAAATTTCTTGTAAAAATTAAATCTTGATTATAAAAAACAATGTACACGATGCTTTGCCTATTTTTTGGATTTGATCAACTATCTGTTGAGAAAAAATCAAAAGCCATTATCATTCCATTAGCTAAATGGATATTGAAGGAAATTAACTTCTAATATAATTCAAAATGCTTTTAAACTGCGGCGGAAGCTTGGCGCTCTAAATTTTAAAACAAGTTTGGTCAATCAAATTAAAATGTCAGAGTGCATAACCGTGGTATAACCATGTTATAATATCCGCCTACTGCAGTAGTAAACTAATTATTTTGCTCTTAAGCAAATTTGAATGGTGCTCCGCGATCTGGACGCGGTGCTGGCGAAGCGCGGCCGACCGGAAATTTTACTGCAGCCGACAATATTTTACTTTGAACGACGTTAAAATTATAGGAAGAAATTATCGAGTCACGGTAAAAATGGTCGGGGAAATTGCGTGTCTGTGTGTAACGTGAAAAGTTTTCAGAAAAAGGAAAAGGATAGCTACTTGCATATCCACGATAAAGCAGTGTTTCGATTTATCGACAATAATCAACAATCAACGCTCAAAGAATACGTCTCGATCACGTTCGCGTTAGTGTCAAAATACTATGAGAATACTTTGTTTTCGATACGTGCCGCTAGAGGCGCTGCCGATTTGCCGATGGTAGTTGAAAAGTTCACGAGAACGCGTTCAAGACGTTTTCTTGCGTCAAAACAAAAAACACACTAGAAGCTAACGCCAGATATACTCGTAAGTAAAGAACGTGCACTCTTTTGCGTCCAAACACCTTTAAAAACTAATTAGCTGGTGGTTAGCGATAGTAATAAAGCTGATCGTCATTGTGAAAATAACAAATCATTGTGTACCTAGACCTAGGTACCTACATTTTACCATATTTTACCCACTATGGTTAGGTTTAATCATCATCATCATGTCAGCCGAAAGACGTCTACTGCTGGCGGGCGGCCTCCCCCGCGGCTCTCCACTCAGACCGGTCTTGTGCTTTCCCCATCCACCGCGGTCCCGCGATCTTTACCAGGTCGTCGCTTCATCTGGTTTGGTCTGGTAGGTTTAATCCTTCTTATCTAAACCATAATCAACTTGAAGGTTTTTTTGTTACTGCTCTTTATGAGTGTGATCTAAGGTTTTGACCGTTTTTTTATATATATTTTTTATTAGCCTGGTAAAGTATCCCACTGCTGAGCAAAGGCCCTCCCCTCGCCACTCGTCTCTATCAACCGTTACTGTTTGACCGTTAATTAAATATTTTATATGGCGAAAGCATTAATTTAGATTAATTCATTTGGAAGTACTGTAGCGACCCTAGCGTCACACGCGAAGTGACGTCACCACTGTTCTACATCGCGCTAACGAAGTTTCTTAAGTCGGTTGCATAAATACAGCTTCAAACTCTCTTACTTGGGACTTCGGTCCCCGGCATAACATCTGCCTGGAGAGAGATCTCTCTATTGGAGTCCTCCTCAAAGTACCACATGACTACATTTAAGGTAGGTACCTGTTACTTCTGCTAGGTTGCTGATTCCGAGTTGCACTGGTCTTATAGATTGAAATAAGACAATTAAAGCACGGGATAGGCCCTGGTAGTGCTGCAACTGACCTTAACTGGTGATGCAATGATTTTCTTAGCAAAACGACACAGTACTGTGGAAAGCCTCTGGATACAACGATTGATGACAAACATTTCTTCATAAGGAAACAAAGAGTATTTGTGTTACGTTCAAGTGTGGATGTGCACTACGATTTTGCGTTGCCTTTCGTTGCATTATTGAAATTTTGGTCCTTGATACATGCTAGATTGTGTACTGGTGGTGTACTGTGCGTCAGATTTTGAAGTAAAGCCAAGTTGTCAACAGGTTGTCAATTAATTAAGTGCTCTATGACCCCTCTATGACAGTTTGTTTTGGTTTTATGGCCTTTAGGCATTCGAGGCCAGTAATAATTAATTGTTTTATAAAGGTCACGGTTGGTTACGGTGTACAGTCGAACAATTTTGATTCCTGTCCTGGGCCACCACGCGCCATGGAACGTTTTCACAGTGAATGTCACATTCATTTTATTTGTCAGGCATGGGGTAGGTAATATAAAATACTTACCCGAATGTTGGCAAACCACAATGTTGGGGATGTTCGAAAGCAAATAGGGTGAAAATCCGCCAAAATCTGGGTGCCAATGATTGAAATGAAAGTTCCGATAATTGGGTAGTTTGACCTGTTATAAAACAAAGCGTCCTGCCCAGTTTGTGTCTTTCAGAACGCGCTAAACTCAAAAATTATCACCATAGCATGCATGAAACAGTTGCGTTGGGGATAGAACAATATAAATAAATAAATTGGGTGGGGAAGTAAGTACTCTATTCTATGGAGAGTCGGTGCCCTGCCATAACGTTGGATATGTAAGTGCGTTGTTTACCTGAGGTTTTTATGTTACGCCTATTGCGTATTGGGCGTGCTGATTACAATACAAATATAGTGAACGCCTCTTTAGTATCTTGTGAAGTAATTTCCCAAGTGTTAATGCAATACGGTATTCGCACGGTATTATCATTCTAAGGATGTGCATAGGTTATGTGCGGGAGATTTGAAATGGGCGAATTTACATAATATGGCGATTGACACGATCGTACTGTACCTACAGTACGCATGTATATTGTTCAATCTCATTTAGCCAGACCGAATCAAAGTTCAACTTCCGAAAACAATGCAGAATTTAGCGACCAAATTTTGAAAGTTAAAATTTTACCCACTGTCCCGTCGTTGGATTGGCTTGAAATTTGGCATGGATCTGTAGCTGGGATGACAATGCGAGCAAAGTCAGCAAAAAAATCATCGACAAAAACAACCATAAATAAACTCTTTTGTTGAGCACTCTATCTAAATAATCAATCGCATGCAATTTAACTAGACTTTAACGTGATATATGTACCTATATTTACATTCACGTACTTGTAAGAAAAACAAACCTAAGATGCAAGTTCGCATGCCGAAGGTTACAGCATGCGTGTTTGGTGTACATAATGGTAAAATTACCCTCAATACGTTCAGTAGACAATTCACATCAAGCTCTAATGTTACGATGCTATTTTTACTCCATATCTGAAGATCTCTTATAGGAAAAGTAATTGAAGGACAAATTCAAAGGGACAGAATAAGAGGAATGGCCAAAAATGTGTTAGACAAAAAATATAACATAAGTAGACCTACATTGTTTCACATCAGGTCAGTGGAGGAAAAATATAACATAAGTAGACCTACATTGTTTCACATCAGGTCAGTGGAGGAAAAATTCACCGAGAAAGGAGTACTTTTCTTGAATATTGAATGAATGAATTCTTATAGTATACGCACATTACTTGGTTTGTTCATGTTCGAGGTGTTTTTGGGGCGTGCCTTAGTTTATCAATCACGATCACTTAGCAATACGTGCCTACTTGGTATAATTTCACAAATAGGTACGTGATATTTTGGTTACAATCTACTTTACCTATTTAATAATATTTAATACCAATAGGCGAAACACTTTAAATACTCATTGAAACTGAAAGTTAGTAGTGATAATACACGTCGTAATTAAATACCTAGCCATTTCTCTGAATTCCGCGTTTAATATTCAGTGAAGTATTTCCTATACTTTATTCTTTTCTAACTCTACAACGTGTAACAAAATAACCCGTAAAAATACAGAGTCAGGATTTGCATGAATGAATTGTTTTTATTTTTATTTCATACAATGATTCAAATATTGTAAATGGACTCTTTATAATGGACCATTTAACCCCCTTTCGGCTTTATTTTTATAACAACCTGTATATTCCGTTTGTAATGTGCAGGGGTAACCACAGAAGCAACATACATTGAATTGTGTAGAATAATGTCCAGACACTACAATAAGATTTAAGTAAATAGGGTCATCAAATGTTAGGTCAACGAGTTTGACTGACTATACTTTAACTCACTCGCCCTGTCGCCCACCCATAAAGCGGCGCGTGATTGCCTTTGTGAGTGGAAACTGACGTTTTCCATTATGGCAGAGGCTTTATAGAGTCAGAAAGCATGAAAAGTCGTGGTGACTATGAGAAAAGGGTTAGTTTACGTACACAGTTAACGACGTGGAATAATGGATTTGTTCGACAATTTTTACAAAAGCATTTTTTCATAGTAGCGATTTTTCACATCGCGTTCTTTTATGATCGCAAATTTCATTATTCGTCTTTTTTCATGTAGCGATTTTTCACATCGCGTTCTTTCATGATCGCAAATTTCATTATTCGTCTTTTTTCATAAAGCGTTTTATAATGTTCGCGTTAAATTTTTTCGCTTATTTTACTAGTAGATTCTTTTATCAATCGCGTATATTTGTAGTCTATTTTTTTCCAAATGTCGATTTTTCACACGTTGATATTTTAATATTAGCGTATTATAATAACTATGTAAAACTACGATAACAATATAAATATTGTCGCCGTGTTAGTTCACTGATAAGTAACAGTTTATTTTATTAGTTAGGTATCTATCTTCTATAAAAGCAGAACAGAGCCGAAAGACTGTACATTGAAGATATTTACAAAACAATGTTTAGGGGCCTCAGGGTCGGTAGGAAACAGAACGCATTTCAATTTATGTGTAATTTACATTCATTGCTAATGAAATGTACCCTTTAGGAAAATCGAAAGAACTATTTCTAAAAAGTATCAGGAACTATAGAACTATGCTGCATGCGAACAAAACTCCTATTTTTTTGTGATTTGCTGGCACTTGATATGCCAACTTCACAGAGACACCTCGTCTATCACTGATTGGTAAAATTGGCCTTAATCATTTCGTATCGAAAAAAATAAGAATAAAAAAATATTCCATACAAAATTGTAAACAGGCCCTGATAGAATGAACGACTACGAAATTTTGCGTATGTTATAAAAAAATACAGAGAAAGAAAGCGTTCGGAACTTCTTATACAAGAAATTAAAAATATCAGAAAATAAGTCTATAGGGAAAGAAAACCTTCGGAAATTTTTATACAAGAAAACAAAAAAAAAACAGAAAACAGAAGAAGGCGATCGGAATTTTTTATACAAGACATATGACATACTTTCCGCACTTATATCAAAAAGTACTATTTTACACTTGTTTCTAAAATACGGTTATTTTTTCTCTCTTAATTTTTTTATGATAGAGTGACGTTTCTTTGTGTAATTTATCTGTGGTTACGTATTGCAAGAGCTAATGTAACTTGTTTTTAGAAAAATGACTTTGTGCCAAGTTTCCTGCGACGCATTCTTCTTGGCAATAATGATATTTCCGAAAGCGCTGGTAGACTAAAAAAAAAAATGACGTGTACAAGAGCATTCAACTGCCTATTTGCTGAATAAAATTTTGATTTTTGAATTTCTTAGTCATAATAATGACGTGCAAATTTTATATAATTGTACCTACTTAATCAGTTTTTTTACATGACAAAACAATAAAGATAAAAGGTAGGGTACATTTCATTAGCAATTAATGTAAATTACACATAAATTGAAATGCGTTCTGTTTCCTATCGACCCTGAGGCCTCTAAACATTGTTTTGTAAATATCTTCAATGTACAGTCTTTCGACCCTGTTCTGCTTTTATAGAAGATAGAATAGATAGATAGATACCTAACTAATAAAATAAACTGTTACTTATCAGTGAACTAACACGGCGACAATACTTATATTGTTATCGTAGTTTTACATAGTTATTATAATACGCTAATATTAAAATATCAACGTGTGAAAAATCGACATTTGGAAAAAAATAGACTACAAATATACGCGATTGATAAAAGAATCTACTAGTAAAATAAGCGAAAAAATTAAACGCGAACATCATAAAACGCTTTATGAAAAATCGCTACATGAAAAAAAGACGAATAATGAAATTTGCGATCATGAAAGAACGCGATGTGAAAAATCGCTACATGAAAAAAGACGAATAATGAAATTTGCGATCATACAAGAACGCGATGTGAAAAATCGCTACTATGAAAAAACGCTTTTGTAAAAATTGTCGAACAAATCGAATAATGTGGTCCTGGTCAATCCACAACGCGAACTTCGATTCGTAAAAGTCATCGTTAAACAACGTAGGTAGAGACAGGGTCAAAAGCAGCTTGTCACTTTTGTGTCCTTGTCGCAATAACACACTTGCCAATCACGTATGACGCGCAGTACCTGGCTGTAGAGTGTTTGACAAGCTAGTTTTGAAGCTGACTACCTACTACGGGGTGTGAATGTACATAGGAGCTCTTTATATCTAGACTTTCCACAGATGAATACATCCAATTTGGTATAAAATATCATGATTTAGATTAGTTAATCATGTTGATAGCGATAAATGGCACGATTGCGAGCGTTTTGAGGCAATAAGTCCACTGGCCAAATAATGGCATATCTATTACAAAACATGAAATGCAACCTGTAGAGGACAGCCGGACATACGAAAGCATTTTGCCCAAGCTAAAACAGAGACGCTTCGCTTCGTGCTTCGAGATTTCGTCAATTATAACTTTAAGAAAGAATGACTTATTTCAATAGCCCAAGGCTAATCTAAGTAAATCATTTTCCTAAGTAAGTGTTTAGTAAGTGGAGTAAGATTTCATACAGTCGAATCCCTTTATTGATGTTCACATAAAACCAACAGCTTGTCAATAAAACGATGTCTTGCGCCTGTAATGAGAACTCCCAATAACTCTTGTAGGATTAACTTTAGCACCCATTAAAGGGACATATTGATAACGCAATAATGGCAGAGAAGCAGGAGATATACCTATAAAATGTTTAATACCAGAGTGATAAAAAGGACCTCTTATGGTGTGACTCATTCAGGCTGTCTGTCTGTCGCAGCTGGTTATCTCAGGAACTAAGAAAGCTTTTTTTTGCAATAGGTTACGGTCAAGTGCAAAAATATGTATCGAATTAATCCACCACAACAACAATACATAATAATAATTCACCGACATACCTATGTGATATGAGGCGCGAGCATGTCCGCACGGGCACCGCCGGGCGCGCACCGCTCCCGCCGGCGGGCTCGGCAACACCGTTCCTATTTCAAAATGTTCCAAAGGGCATATCCTGATGTTTATATCAATGTATGCATCCATATTTTTGCACTTGACTGTACATTAAGGGGGTCTTAAAAAAATTAATTTAGGCTACTAGGTGATGAAGAGCGTTGCTTGAACAACAATTTTTTTTTAAGAAGAAAAAGAAGGGAAATGCCTCAGAGGATGCGTCAGCGAATATTTCTTTGTATAATTAGTACAAGATGAGCACAAAACTATTACGGCACAGATCAGCTTCGCATGCATACACTAACTTTACGATGTTCAAAAAATGTTAAGTCATAAAATTTATGGCGCGAATCATCGTAAGGCATAAAACATTTTCGCATAAAATTGTTAAGATGAATGGAATGCACCAAGATTTTCCGAACTGTTAGAAATATCAAGAAATACCTAAGTACATAACATCAATAGGCAAGGTATTAGAAAATAATACGACCACCCATGGACCACCTATTGTGGTTTCCATTACAAAAGTATGTAGTAACACAGAATATATAATAGTACAAAGTATTAGGTACACTAACAACAAGAAAAACCAATTAAAACTGAAGAATTGCTATTGCAATTCAGCGCGGGAATGCTGCCTGCGTGATGGGCACCCTGCCGAGAGGTCCAGGTTTGGTAGGTATTTAATTTTTATTTTTTTAAGTTAGTTTTAGTTTTAATATTTTAATTTACTTTGTAGGTAGTGTTAGTCCATTGTACATTTGTTTTTAATAAATTGTCCAGATTAAAACTGATGTGATGGAATTTCCGATGCGTTTGCTATCGTTGCTGGTTTATGAAACATTTTGAAGGACATTAAAATCCATTAATAATAGAGTGTTTAACGTACGAAGTAAGTTAGGTGCACCTCCGTACTCGAGCACGACTTTTCGAAACCTGCGTCACGTAAATTCGAATAGTAAACGTTGTCGAGTTGAATAGCGCCCGCCCGTGAGCGTAAAATTTAGTATGAGGTTTCTCGATCTCGATACGATAACCGTAACGTTACGCAGCATTCGTAAAGACGTGCTCGACCCCCTGAAGTAAGTTAGGTGGCGGCTTGAGTAAAGACGCAGAATGGTTAAATGAACAGGTGTAAAAAGTAGGTTCAATCATGCAAATCATTTTAAATGTTAGCTCGCTATTTGGCAGTATCTTCAGTAGCAATGAAGTTTCACTGCCCACGAATCATGACAATCCGGTAGCTACTTTTACTCCGTGAAAATCGGAAGAAGGCATATTTGTAACGACACAAAGGAAGACCGTCATTCAGTCTCCTATTCCCATATTATCAGTTTCACATGTAGGGTTTACTTTTTCCAAGTCATCATCACATCATCATCGCCAGCTTTTTTTACGTCCCATTGCTGAGCACAGGCCCTAGGCCTCCTCTCAGAATGAGAGGGCCTCTCAAGCTAGCCTAGTGACTAGGCTATCCCGCAGGGTAATTGCGGAACTATTTTGACACTCGTCATCGGATTGAAATTACAGTTTTTGCACGACTGTGTGGCAGCTAGCTGTTTCCGATACCAATTGTCAGCTCATACAAAAACTGACAAAATGAACACGATGGCGATTGCGAATGAGTTAGACAATAAGCCGGCTTTACCTTTTTCCCAAGTACCTCGCGCGAGAACAACTGCCCGTCCTTTTCTGTCACTCAGAATGCAACGGAACGGGTAATACAATCTCGCGCGACAAACAAAGTCGCGGCCAGTCGTGCTAGCCCTGCTGAAGCGAAATAATAATGTCGGATTGTCGCACCAATCAATTTCATAGCAGGATAAACCGTGGCGGGTGTCGCGAACCGTTGGATATGTCATTCTTGGACAGGATTACTAAATGTCAGAGTTAATCCCTGGACGGTCCCGGCTTTGGGACAGACAGAGTATTTTCTATATTTTTCCCTAATAAAAAGCCGATTTCCAATGAGATTTCAGTATTTTTCTCTTGGGGCATCAAATCAATCCGAGTGTGTTATCTCAAACTAGGCAATAAAGCGGCAAGGTATAAAAATTACAAGCTATTTTTGACGCTGAACTGTACTATAGAACCAATTGAATCGTGATCCCCAGGACCTATTTGCAGAAAATGGTATGGTGACAGCGCATCGTCTGACAATTACGACACTTTTTTATACAAAGAGAGGGCAAACGAGCAGGCGGGTCACCTGATGTAAAGCAATCACGGCCACCCATGAAAACCTGCAACACGAGGAATAGGAAGGCCCGTTTTTTAAAGATTCCTAAGTTGTATCGCTCCGGGAATGTTGCCGCAGGAAGCTGATATGCCATATCTTCGTCATACGAGGGAAAAAGTAACTAACTTAAGTAGGTAGTAGTACTGTGAAACGTTTTACAGTGGGTCAGGAATGAAATGGTTCGACTGTACCTTACGTAAGTACCAGGTCTGTTCTTTCGAATTAGAAAATTAGCTTAGTCTCATTCTACAAACATGCAGCAAAATCTGCTCAAAACAATCACGTCAATCCATTCAGTTTTGAGGCGAAAGAATAAAATAGCAAGACAAAACCCTCATTTCTTATGTATCTTTTTAGTCGGACAGTTCAGAATCGTCATAGTTGTACAGTACGTCTCAGACAGGTAAAGGGGTTCTAGAATTTCTAGACTATCGATCCAGAGGCAGAGGTCATCATCCTTGCAGCCCTTTAAACTCTTGAGTGTCAGCACAGCACAAAGACATTTTAAACTTAAATGCTTCAAAGGCAATTTTTAAAGGGCAGTGGACACTTTTGGCCCTAACTTTAGTTTTGTTTGCTGTGCTGCTTTGTAATATCAGGTAGAGCTAGAGGTAGGGCTTTCATGTGTAATAAATAAAATAGAGTACAAGACGATTGTATAGGTAATAGGGATGACAAATTATTCAGAAATACAAGGTATGCTTTAGTAAAAGTGACGGCTTCTACGACAACCTTTTGGATTTCAGCAAATAATAATATTCGATTAACTCAAATGTCCCATTATTTCGAAATTATTTTGTAAATAAAAACTTTACAGGCGTAATAACCAGCAGGTATTCATCGGGTTCATTGAAACATTCGCTACCTGTGAAGCTATTAAAAACAATTGTACCTGAGTACCTAATCAAAAACTCGTAGCCAATGAATTTTTAAACACCATAAAAATTCTAAACCAACGACATGGTAGGTATCACCATTCACAGACAAAGTTCGTTTACTTACTCGTTCAACGTTCCAAAGTTAAATTTGTACAGGGAATAACGTTGGTATATTAAATACAAATACTGGCCACAAAGAACAAATACGAGCAAAATGACGCGAGCGAAAACGGCGGGAAATGCTGAAACTGGTAACAGACGTCAACGCGCGGTGGGGTCGCGGCAAAGACTGAGCTCTATTCAGCCAGGCTGCCAGCACTCGATATCATTGCATCGTGATTGCATCGAATCCAAATTCAGCTAGCTGGCCAAGTGCAAGGTCCACTCTGCTAATTACAGGAGTTCCTAATTCGTTCTCGACCCGTATTTCGCAGAACGCTCCAGTGAACTCTATCATAACATTAACAACTGTTTCGAACTTTAAATACAATCAAAAAGTAATTTCTAGAACAGATAACAATAATATGTAGAAATGGTAGACTCGTTAGTCATTGGTAAAAAAAGCATGAATAATAAGGGCCTAGTTCCAACAAAACAGGGACGTAAAAAATATGGCGTAAAAACGGCCTTTTTACAGCAATTGTCTATGAGAGAGATTAGCATATTTTCTTAATTTATTTACGAATATTTAAGCGAGTTGCCGCGCGTTTTATTCAAATCAAAACATTTATTCAGAGAGCCACGGGACCGCTTGGCGACGGTAATCAGTTTAAATACTGTTGGAAGTGACGTTTGTAGAACGAAGCTGAGAAGGTTTTCCTAGGCGTCTGCTAACGCAATGCACAAGTGTAAAACGCTTATAAGCATTAACGCGTGCAAGGCAGCAGCACCATTTATTACCATACTACAAACAGACAGTCAACTAAAGGATCTTGTGTATTTTATAGTTAGGTAGAGTAATGAATGTGATGGGATATGGGATAAGACTGGCACTGCAAAGAGCTGGAGGAACCATAGGAAAGTTTTCTCATGTGGTTATGATACGTCGAACTAATGGGACATTTAAAACTTGAAACTGCACATGCCTGGTTGTAACTCTACATACCTATTTGAGTTAGGTATGTAGAGTAGTGTATGTTAGTCTGCGCCTAACATTTTAGAGGCAATAAGTTGGCTGCACAATGTGTACATCAATATTCTGAGTGCTGCCTTTGAATCAAGAGTTTGTATTACTTATCAAAGCACAGACGAGTCGAATAAAGCTTCGAATAGGTTACTTAACGTAACGTATTCCATAAACTTTGTGTTAGTGTATTACTCGAACTTGAACGTCGTGATTAAACTTAAGGTACTGGATAGGCTATTGACAAAGTCCTATAATGACTAGATACTAGACAAAGGGTTAAACTAGCTTCTGTCCGCAGCTTCGCCCGCGTGACCTACAGTCTACAGGTAACAAATGACATATTTTTTCTTCAGAAACAAACATTCAAAGGAATTTTAGGTATTTAATTTTTAAGTTAGTTTTAGTTTTAATATTTTAATTTACTTTGTAGGTAGTGTTAATCTCATAAATAATCTTATGTATAATTAAATGAACTACTTCAAAGGAACTGTGACCACTTCTTCTGAGTAGTAACAAAAAAGTAAACCCGCCTTCAAAAAAAAAACTTTAGAAAAAAAAACGTAAAATAATCCTCCAAAATGCTGCTTAGTGCTAGGCCATAAAACTTTAGTGTTTAGTTTCTGTTGTCCGAAATGAACGCATTTTATGTTTTTTTTTGAAAGCGGTTTTACTTTTTTGTTAAAAGATTTTTATTTCATAATATTACGTTGATTTAACATTTTCAGAATTACCCCCAACTCCTAACCGTTAAGGAGTTGTACCTTCCATCATCAGCTCATCAACATGAGATGATGACTACCGGACGCAAATACTTGAATAGCCTTAGAAAATATATGAAACACATGATACGTGCCTATAAAATTTGAGGGTTGCCCTCGATTTCCCTGAGATCCCATCATCAGATCATGACTTGGTGACAGTGGGACCACCTCAGGAATATACCCTTTTGAATAATGATTTAACATTTTCAGAATTGTCCTCCAACTCCTAACCGCTAAGGAGTTGTACCTTTCATCATCAGCTCATCATCATGAGATGATGACTACCAGACGCAAATACTTGAATAACCTTAGAAAATATATGAAACACATAGTACGTGCCTGTAAAATTTGAGGGTTGCCCTCGATTTCCCTGGGATCCCATCATCAGATCATGACTTGGTGACAATGGGACCACCTCAGGAGTATACCTTTTCGAATAAAAAAAGAATTTTGAAAATCGATCTACAATTGACGGAGTAATAAAAAAAAAGTACATACAGTGGAACGTAGAACCTCCTCCTTTTTTGAAGTCGGTTAAAAATTGTATACGTCGGGTGAAATGGCTGGCATCTATTTTTAAATTTTTATATTGCAGTCCGAATATTGGAAGAAACAAGATAGAAGAGACAGTCTAAGGCTCGTTAAAGAACCAAGCCGAATGCGACTGTGCTTGCTAACACAATACGTCGTACTACAGCGTATTGCTGCTTCAAGTTGCTGCTGGTCCAATCAATGAACGAATACTCCGTACTAAAGAGAGTGATTATTCTTACAAGTCCTCGATGACGTTTGTGTAGCATTCGCAGTGCGAGACTGACTCGCTCTCGAAATACGAACAAAAGTCGGTGGGCCACCGGAAGCCAATTCCGGCGAGGAGTATAGTGGCCAATGGTTATCATCACCAGCGTTGTTTTTACGTCCCACTATTGGGCATAGGACTTGGGCTTGGGCTTGTGCCCACGCGGGTCCAGTGCGGATTGGGAACTCCACACACACCATTGAATTGCTTCGCACGAGTGTGCAATATTCCACACGTACGCTTCCATGACTGTGAAAAGCTTGTGATAAATTACAAACGTAATTTCGCACATAAATATGTAGTAAATAAAAACTCACGCATTGCGAGCCGCGGTTCGAACCCACGACCCTCTGATTGAGAGGCCATTAGGTCAAACCAGTAGACTATCACGGCTTTTCTGTAAGTGCTATTAAACATTCCGTGACTGAGGGCGAACACAGAAAAACCAATCCCGGGAGACGCAATTAAGTATACGAACCATGGAAACTTTTCATAGCAGGTATGGATATCGCATTGGTTGACAAAGGAAATCGTCAGAGATGAGTGGTGGAGTCAATGGTGAGTCAGGATCGGCTGTACCTATGTACCAGGTTCTCGGGACGCAGAGGCATTCTCAGTAAAAATTTAATTTAGGGATTGGAGTCTACATACAGTGTGAAGAGGCTCTAACTGCCACATTCAGACAAGTCAATTAACTCTAATTAAATAGATCTGTGACGTAGGTACGTTAGACTAGTACGTCCTACGTCTACTAGTGTTACGGGTGGTAATTAAACGCGACAGATGAACTTTATCGGATTTTCCTCGGTTATTTTCGTCGCTAAATCATTAAGTAGTTCTTTATATAAATAAGCATATTTTACTTTAAGAGAAATAGAAAGAACAATTAGGAAGGCGTCGTCGGGATAAAGACAGAAGATGTATTTTGTGTTAGTGCTTCGAATTGTTTACTCTATTTCAGTAAATAATAAATAAACCAATCAACTTTTCTTTGCCACTCGTTGCCATGGAGATGTCCCCCGGGTCACTCGTCTAAAGTAATATTTTCTAAGGCACCACTATCAAACATTAGGAGTTTTGTCAGTTATATAGGAATTCCTTGATGCTTCATCTCCTAAGCATGCAAATTCTGACTTTCAGGGGAGTGGTGCCTTAGAAAATCTTATTTTAGACCAGTGACCTAGGGGACATATCCATGGCAACGAGTGGCAAAGAAAAGTAGATTGACCCATGTCATGGGACATTTGACACAAAGTGACCTATTTAGTCCCAATCTAGGTAAAGTCTGTACCTAGTAGACAAGGGTCAAACATACTTATAATTATAATATACAGTTAGCAGCAGAAGTAGTTAAGCAATCGAAGTGGTCACAATCATCTAAGCACGGCTCTATTGTTATAAACATAACAGCCTGTGTAGATCGTTGTGACCGCTTCGGTTGCTTAGCTCACGGTGGTATAACTTAGAACAAAATGTACACTTGGTTGTCCAGCTAATTTCAGTAGTCACTCAAGTTACATTGTATAGTATATACTTAAGTAATATTCTATTTGGTTGGGTTATAGACATAAAGTTGTTGTCACACGTCGATAGGTGGTGCTAATATCAATATAGTTTATACTGAAGTTTTAAATTTTGGAATAAATATTTTATTTTCGCTTAATAAATGCTCTCATCTATCTTTCCTTGTTTAAAAATGCGTTTATGCTATTTATTTATTTTGTGAGCACTGGTAACATCGACCTTTTTTAATTATAGTAATGTCTTATCTCAAATATCATTACACGCATCAGTTTTTCTTACGCTAAAATATTATAAAGAATATTCTATGGACACTGGTTGAGTTAGCGTATCATTCTGCAAGTAAACCCTAATAAATTGGTGCGAAAACTTAGATTTTTAGTAATTTAGGAGGTTTTGATATTTATTTAGATTTTTTTATTTACTAAAAACAACGTACAGTGAAGGTATAAGTGGAACGGAACGAATGAATAATGGCCGCGATTATCTCTCTAATCTGTGGTTTTTCACATTCACCAGGTGTCTAAGTTGGAGTTGGAATGCCTGTTAAAAAGAAAATGTGTAAAAAATAAAGCACTGAATAATTATCAAATTCATGAAAACGGGAAATTGGGCAATTTCTGTTACACCATGTTCTAATGTATATAATAGAACATGGTGTAATAGCAATTGCTCAAAGTAAATTATTTTAACATTTAGGAAACTAGACGTCAATGACGTCATCGCATATTTTACCGTCACACAGCACCAGATGTCGCCGTGTGCGAAAGGTTGAAGTGACATCTCTATCTCAGTTATAAAAAGGTACTCTGTGGCTTAGCTACTTCTGCTGCTGATTGTAGGGTAGTTTCGCCAGTTCGCCGACCGTCGCCAGTTTCAGACTTTTTCATCGACCTGTTTTACTAATCGGTATAAAATAGGAATACTAAAAAGATCACAAACTAAATAAAAATACTGTGACAACCCCAAATAGTTCGGTTGTACGCACTCATAGACAAAATTCATGTTTGTAAACAGAGTACGGAACAAAACAATAGAAACAAAAATCATTCGCAAAGAACATGTCACAACGCACACGTCATTGCGGAAAAAATAGTGAGGAGCCCCACAGTTTATGATAAGTTTCTAAACGTAATTTTATGTTTTTTGATTTGTTTGTTATTTGTATTGATAAACAATGAGTTTAACTATTTAGTAAAAATAAGTGCTATTCTATTTTCGGTCGGTAACTGGATACCTCATTTTCGTAGAATACCTAGTTATCGACCACTGCGGTTGAAAACTGGCGTCGCCGAGTCCATTAAAGTTGCATCTTTTTCGACATATTAATAAAGAAGCTACTGAATCTAATTTTTGAATTAGAATCTTATTAACACCAGAATTGTGTCAGATAGTTTTCGACCGGATTATTTCAAATGTCTTAAAGATAACAAGCGTCAACTTTCTTGGTCGAAAAATGGGATATGTAATAACCATGTGCCATATTCCGACTACCGTATTCGAATTAATAGACAGTTTAATGCGTAACTCGTGTTTTTGTACAAGAATCACATCAAATTCATCACAGAATATATTTTCTGTGGAAATCTCCTTAGCTGATAAAAGTAGCGTAGTAAAAAATGAGATATTAATTTTTATAATTAAAAATATTAGCAAATAAAAGATTGACCTGGTTACGTGCTTTATTTTTTTGTCATAATGTTGTTTACATTTTATATTTTAACAAAGAACGGGGTTTTATTACATAAAGTATTTATAATATAAGAGTTCTTCATGTATTTTTCGTCTAATCCCATAGTCGAGAACTGGCGAATATAAAGTCGAAAACTGGAAATTTCGGTCGAAAACTGTTAAAACCGGCATTTTCAACTTTAATGTTTTTTGATTAATTATTCATAGGTTTCACTGGAAAATAAATGGCGTTGAATGAAAGTAGACTATATTTACTATATGCATAATTTTTTTCCATTATTTCTTCATATTAATTCAATTTTTTTTTTGTTGTGAATTTGACAATTCCACTAATCGGTCGCGAACTGGCGAAACTACCCTATATATTATACATCCAAGGCACGAGAACAAACATTCGTATTCATATTCATCATATAAATATATCTGCCCCGACGGGGATCGACCCCGGGACTTCAAACTTTATAGTCAGGTTCTCTGTCAAAAGTAGATAATTTGTGCCAACTGTTGGGCACATGGTACGCCCATTATTTAACCAACAGTCCTCGTTTAAATATAATGAACTTTCAAGAAAACACCTAATTTCATTACCAACTAATTATCCAATGCAAAATAAATTTACGCCATTTTAATAACCGCGGGTTTGTTAAAAAAACTTTTACATGGCCCTGGATATAAAGGCCGAAAGTTACAAACTACGTAACGCCTGATTCAATAAATTACGAAAGTTACAACACAAGGAAATGAAAAGTTGTTCATACAACACGTACCCTGTACCTACAGAGTAAAAAAAAATCGCAACGAGGTACGTGTCGCTTTAAAACAGCTTTATGTCTAATTTTATGTAACGGATTTGAATTTAATTACACTATATAGTAGGTACCTATGTATAGCTCTGTCTGTTTTGTTTATTATGTGGTGTGTTCAATAAAGAGTTCTTGTATTGTACGGATTTCACCATATACCCATATACCTCACGATATACCTACATCTATCCATGGGTTCATTCGATGGTGCTGAAAATAAAAATTAAGTTTTTTTTTATATAAAAACGACATTACATTATTAGGTTTTAAGCTTATTGTCTTAGCTATCATCAGAAGAGGCTACACTGAAAGCTGAGCGGAAACGGAACATTAGCGTAAAATTTTGTCAAAGGCATGACGAAAACCCTTTGCGAAAACCTGATGAGATGATTACAAAGAAGGTAATTTATAATTGACGTAATTGTTCGTATATATAAGTTCAAACGCTCTGTTAAAACACCTCAACAGATTCCAATAAATCTTCAATTCAATGTATACATACAATCGGCGGAAAAGGTCATTAGATAGAGAAAAACGAACGGTATAATTTCACGCCGACTTCCGAAACAAAACGTAGTGGATTCCACGTAATCTATGACAGGAAATAGTAATATTTCTACATAATAGGTCGGGAAATTACGGCGTCATCGGCAACCCTACGCTGAATGTCAGTTTGGCCTACATAGAAAACTCACTTCCGAGATATAGTTTAATGGCTTGCCGAGGTGCAAGGGAAAAGCGATGAGTGGTCTGACGAACATATTGGTGCTAAGTAACTCATGTATGTATGTATGTATATCTCTTTATTGCACATAAAACAAAAAATACAGATAACAGAACAAAAGCAAATGTACAAAGGCGAACTTATCCCTTAAAGGGATCTCTACCAGTTAACCTTCGGGCGATTGACAAGACATCAGAAAAAAGAGTAGACATACAAATAAAACTTCAAACTCATCATCATCATCAGCCTTTTTTTACGTCCACTGCTGGGCACAGGCCTCTCAGAATTACACACACGCAGACCTAGTGCGGATTGGAAACTTCACACAACCCCAAATTATCGCAGGAGTGTGCGTGAGGACACCCTTACGAGGTTTTCCTTCATCGGAAAGCTCATGACAAATTACAACTGTAATTTCGCACATAAATTCCGAAAAGAGGTGCCAGCTGGGGCTCGAACCCACGACCGTCTGCTTGTGAGGCCATAGGTCAAACAAACCAAACGTTTTATTTAGTTGTGTAATTTACGAAACAAAACACAAATATTATTAGTCTAATAAACTTCGAGAAACGGGGCCCTGTTGGCTAATGATGGATAATTAGATAATAAATCATACTGGCGTTACGAGCTGTGTGTTCACATGCACCTTTTCTGTGACGTCATAGAACGAACGACGACTTATTCGGAAACATGTCAGGCTAAACTCTACTTACATACGAAGTGTTCCGTTTTAATTCACTATGATTGGGTCTTGCGGCAGTTCCATGTTAAAAACATAGAACAACATAAATACAACATTAAAATATAAATTTTATAAGAAAAGTAAATAAAAAACGCGAACAGAATACATTAGGACCACACCCAGCTAACAGTAGGCAGGTGAAACGTGTACAACATATACATACTATAAAGCTTTTGGTGAATGCATATTCACAGGAAGCTTTCACGCCATATGGCATTGAATTGACATCAGGTCACAGGTGAAACAACTTTTATGATTCATCTATACTTGTGTAGAACAACAGTATTGGACGAATGTGGAAACCCGCAGGCAGACCAGAGAGGCCCACCCGACGATCAACCCCAGATTGTACCGCAAGCTTCGCGGACTGGAGAGACCGCAGCTTCGACTCGCAATCGGAGCACGACTGGACACGCCTTACTCAACAAGCACTTACACACACTGGGTGTTACAGACAGTCCGCTGTACAGAGCCTGCATGGAAGCGGACGAGACAGTCGCCCACGTTCTACTGGAATGCTCTGGGGTGGCGGAATACAGGGCACAGCACCTCGGGTCACCGGGGTCGCTCCAGGAGGTCGCCAGCAACGTGAAGAGTCTGCTCTGCTTCCTCCAGGAGCTGAGCTGGCATGAATAGTGCCGTCAGCCCCCTCACGCAAAATAGGCGCAAACTAGTCGTCGAGTTGCGGAAAATAGCCCGTGCTACAATTACAATTACTTGTGTAGAAAAACAGGCTAAGAGCATATAAAGCCATTTTCAATGTAGGGTTTGGTAGCTGTTGGGTACTAAAAAAGAAATGCACTACATATGAAAAAAAATGTGCGCTAAAATGTTCTTTTGTTGAGATGCCCACATTTAGGGTAATAACTCAAAAAAGGTATATCTAATCATGTTGAAGAATTTCATCAGTATACCTATAAATTGTAGTTTTTGAGTAAAATGCCTGTGACATATGGGCAGACAACATGACAAAACTATAAGGGTTCTGTTTTTAAATTTTGGCTATGGAACCCCAATAATCTAGGGCCTCTCTGTATTTGACAACAAGCTGGGAAGTTTAAGAATTAAACCCGACAATCTCCTCAAATATTCTCTTACAGCAAAACATTGTTAATAAACCACATAAATCAGTTGTCATTATTCAGCCATGAGGCAAAATTTTTCTTTTATTTATTATTTTCTAATGATGATATAGATATGATACTGATACTGTTTTGTCAATGATTTACGCATTTTGTTAATTGTTCATGAACTTGCTGTTAATCATGTCTTTTTATTTACATAAAATAAATGATTTTTCAATTCAAGAGCTGTGATTGAAGAAATGGCTTAGTGCGACTCATTGCTGTTGCTTAGTTATATTTTGTAAAAATTATACTATGTATAACTAATTGCGGGACCGCGGTGGATGCGGAAAGCACAAGACCGGTCCGAGTGGAGAGCCTTGGGGGAGGCCGCCGGCCAGCAGTGGATGCCTTTTGGTGGACATGATGAAAACTAAGTAATTAAGCTTAAACTTAAACTGAACTTCTTTTTGATGGACTGGCTGCTAATTGCTGGAGATAAGAAGGGGTGGAAGTATTGGGGGGAGGCCGTTGCTCAGCAGTGGGACAGGCCAGGCTAAATATAATAATAAATATCTAAATTGATCAAATCGGCATTCTTCCTTTAAGTCCACAGTTGCATAAATCATTCATATACACTTGCAGGAGGAACTGTATTTAAGAAAAGGTTGATGCATCTTTATAATGATAGGTTTTAAAGTAAAGGCTGAGGAATGGAAAGGAAAGGGTAAGTTTAGGCTATCAGTTTCACCACCCACAATATGACACCATCTACAATTCCATTAGTATCCAAATAATACTTAATTCAAGTGAATATTTAAATTTTTCCCCAAAAGCTAAACAAAACAAACAAAAATAACTTACGAAACAATCCATCTCTTCAAATGAATTAAAATTCTGCTTCACGAAACAAAAATTCACACTGCCAACAAAAAAAAAACAATATAATAAAAAACAAAAGAAATCAAAACAAAATTTCAATTTAGAGCGGTTTGAAAAAGGACTACCTATTCTTTTCTTTCACGGAAGGAATTGCAATTGGTTATAAAAATTAAGAAATAATTCTAGTTTACTCACCTATCAGTTCGAATAGGTATAGGTAATGCTTTTTCTTGAAACTCCGAATCGATGCACTTTCTTCTGCTGCTAAAAGCTAGTGTCACACCAGATGCTGTAAGTTTATGCCATTTGTATTGAATTCAAAAATCAATCCCATTGTAATTTTTAGCTGTTAATAAATGTAATAAATATTTTTGTGCGCACCTAGCTCATTCACAAAACAGCAACAACGATTACAACGAACGAATCAGAATCAATCAACGACCACGTTCCTTTTTGCGCATGTTTATATGTGCAAGCGTACAGTATTGGCACAGTCTATATTGGCAAGGGCACAGGGCATCATTATCATTACATTAGATTTACATATTATGATAATCGTTACTTGAAATCTTTTGTTGCTTTCTTCATGGATAACTTTTTATTTACTAAAACAAAAGCTATTTTATAATATTTTGTTAGTCTCCTTTTATGAGTAAGCGTTATTTTTGCGTACCGAGGAACTTTTTTGACATTTCTGGCACGTTTAAAAACTTATCATTTTTGTTGGTACGTTGGCACAAAACAGGGGAAAGTAACCTATATTTGACAGTTGAAGTTTTTAGCTGCGCCATCTCTTACCTGTGTAAGCTACTTTTTAGTAGTTAGTGCGTTAATCATTGCGGCCGGCATAAAAAAAAATTGCGTTTTTTTTTTCATGATATAATCTATACCTATAAAACAGTACCGTGACTGACTGACTGACTGACAGACAACGCACAGCCTAAACCACTGGACCTAGAGACTTGGAATTTGGCGCACATGTACTTTGAAAATCCTAGAGGTACACTAAGGGATTTTTCGAAATTCCCACGGGATAGGGAACTAGCCCATTTTGAATATTTCACGGGGGCAAAGCCGCGGGGCATAAGCTAGTTATTACGTAGATGCCTATAAAATTTGAGGGTTGCCCTCGATTTCCCTGGGATCCCATCATCAGATCCTGACTTTGTGACATTTACACCAACTAGAAAATATACCCTTTCAAACAAAAACTAATTTTCGAAATCGATCTAGCCGTCTACAAGTAATCGGCGAACATACATAAAAAAAAATATTACGACGAATTGAGAACCTCCTCCCTTTTCTGAAGCCGGTTAAAAACACTTGAGGGTCGATATCACTAAATAGCACTATATTGATATTGCATGCAATTTAGAGGTACAGTCAAGGAATTTAATTCCCTACCCATTTCTTCGAATTGTTGTTAGACATTCGCTGTGCATTAAGGTCGAAAATGTCAACGCAAACGCGACATGTCAATGCAACGTGTTCTATCTAGCTCTTATGGTGCCAGTTTGCTATACGATATTAAACCTTAGGTGGGTTGGAAATTAAATTCCTTGACTGTACCTACACTTAACCATAGGTAGATCACGTTAACATTAATAGTTCAACTATTAGGTTCAAGCGTTAGGATATAGTCCGACCAGCCAGTCGTGTCACTAGCATTCGTAGCTGGGGAAGTACACCCATCTCTTTTTTACGCTTAACACTTTTCAGCATAAGAAAGAGATAGTTATAATTTGTTAGTTTGTATTTTGTGACACGACTGGCTGGTCAGACTAGGATAGGGCCTTAAATAAAATAAAAGTTTGTGAGAAACATTTTATTTGCAGTTGTAAAAACTGTACAAGTCCTAACAATCTTATATTAACACCTATATGGACCTTCGCATGGCACTGCTGACGATGTAGTCACAACTCTTTCTGAACCGGCTTGTACTCATATTTGCCATTTACCTTTAGACCAATGACATTTACCGTCGCACTCGGAGACGTCAATTAAAATATCCAACTTTAATGTATCATTAAATAAGTCCCCTTGTGCGGTTGTCAGATTTTGGCCATAATGTCTTAGTTATTTTATTACCACTGTTGCCGCCTCTTTGATTGTGTAAGACATTTTGGTTTTGGCAGTTACCGGCCATGCACACAGACAAACTGACAAGCATACATCCGATTACATTTATTAAAATTTGTATAATAAACAGCGATAGTTGATTTAAATTTTAAAAGATTATGTAAAACTTACCGGGTGTAAAAGCAGATTTTAGAGATTTAGAGAAAACCATTAATATTCATAGCTTTGATTATACGCAAATTCAGTTCTTTTCCGACTACGGAGAAGCTAAGATTTTCCGCGTCAAAACGATTTTGACACTTGGCAACATTTTTGGGTAATTTCCAATTGGTTCATAAGTTTACGTACATTTAGAGCACCGTTTTTGACACATGCGTTTTGTAATATCAATCATGTTCTGGGTTACAATACAACTAGACGTAAGTTTTCCAATTTTAAGATTTAGTTTCTTGGTAAAACAAACGGATCATTCACATATATAAGTCGTGTATAGCCAGACACGATTCGGACTAATTTGTATCCTTCAGTTCGCGCGCCTACTCGGCGTAGCTGACGGCGGTACACCACTACCCTAGACATCCGGGGCAGTACACGACCGATATAAGTCAGTGATCCGTTTATTGCACTATGATTGAATCTCACGGTAGATTCATGTAAAAAAATTGATTTCTTAATTATGTTAATTCCGCTATAAACAAGTAGCGCACGTTTAAAAGCAAATAGTTCTAAAAAAAAACTTTTAAACGTGCGAAATACAGAATGATGTCGGCAAAAAAATACCTAAAATATAGTGGCAGCGGCTAAATTAAGAAATATAATATTTTAGGGTACAATTTCCTAAATCGGACAATGTTTGTTATGCATGAAAATACTGTTAATGAAAAGCATCCTTAACATAACATAGTTAGTACTCAGTTCACTAATAAGGTTTTAACAAAAAGTAAAATCTACTTAAAAAAAACTTTACGGAGTTGATGTCTATATATTAAATGAAATATATTCGAATAAATTACTTCCTATGTTATAATTATTAACAATAAGATAAAAGGGTCAACAAAAAACTAAATTAAGTTTATATACATTAACACTTATACTGAATTTATATGATTTATATGAAAATAACATACACACGGGACTCAAGTTCAGTGTGACCACTAACACTATAGACTTTCGTAGCGGACATTTTTTATTTGAAATGCTATCAAGCCACTTTAGACCATAAACCATGAAATGCAATGCGTAGATGGAAATGTACAATCGTAAAATATAGCAAAAAACGCACAAGGTACATTTTGTCGTACTTTAGTTTTGTCACGTTTTTTGTACAAGATAGAAGAAAAACATTACAGGGAATAATAGGGAATATAAGCCTTAAAATTATTTGATTATTTGTTCGTTCAAAGTTGAAATACATAATTCATCATACTTTAAGGTCACTTTTTGTTTGGATGAGCAATCATTTAAAATTTCGAGCTTTGATTATTGTCAAAGTGTTTACAAAATAAATTAATATTTTTCATAATTATACAGATTAAAATGATTTAACCCTACACCGTATTGATAGTGACTAAAATCATGATCTACATACATTTTTATATACAAAAACCTATCGAAACTGATAAAATAATATGATAATAACGCGTTATCTGATTTTTTGTCCGATACACCAGACAAATTTATCAGACAGCGTAAAATGACACCTGTTATACAAAGAAGGGTAATAAAATCGAAATTAATATTCGTTGTAACATAACATAATAAATAATGTTCTCTGTTAACATTCACCAACTTTAATGTCTAAAGCAAAATGTTATTCAAAGTGTATTGGGCATTCATGATAATCTCGAAACATACAATAGAAAATTGACATAAACCGTTTTATTTCTAGTAAGCCTAACCACATACAGTTCTGACACATAAATTGTAAAATTTTCAATAGATAATGTTTCACACACAGTAAAAAATCACAAAACACAATACAACAAATTGGCTGCCCGAGTGTGTTGGAGCTTTTTCCACTGTGAAATGATTATTGCTTTCGTAAAAAACATTGATTATTGTTGCACTGATAGTTAAAAACTGTCAACATTTTTGTTGTTCTCAAACAGAATGCGCTAAACACTTCGACTGACCGCCAAACGGTAAAACTCGAACTGATATCCTATACGAATACCTCGACAAACTAAATAACCGTGTTGCATGAAGTTAGCAAGATAATACCGTCATTTGATTGGTTACAACGTCAGAAGCATCATGTGACATAGTAAAACAAAAGTTTATTCTTCACCTTGCCGTCATTTAGTTTGACGAGGTACCTGCTAAGGGTCACTTTAACACTGTAAACGGTCTATAGGCTCAAAATCTATTGACGAGTTTAACCTAAACTCTCGAGGGGTGCGATAGGTGGCGTGTGCGAGCTATATCGCGGGGTACAGCGCGCGAGGCGAGATAAGCTCATATGGGTCGCGTGAAGTTGGCAGGGAACATTCCTTTTTCGTTCGTGCCTTCTTTTATTCCCATTAACCAGCCCTCCTCCTGTTGACATAAAAATTACCATAAAAAAATAGATAAGGAAACAGGCTACATGGCCTGCTACTGCCCTGTTGTAACCCAACCACGTTGCACCAAACCAATTGCAAAATAATACAACATTTACCTATATAGTTTCTGTTAAGCAACGTACGTACCTACTTGAGACTTCATTTAAGACCATTGTAGATGTGAGATGTCAAACACAAATAATAATCGTCGTTTTTAATATTCTTTAAAAATAAACAGACTCTTATATAAAACTATGACATTGTATGAAGATTTTCACATTGAAAAGATCAAATTGCTTTTCAGCTTCGCTCTGATCAGGGGTGTTGTTATTGTCTAAGGTTATTCACGGCCATGTAGTATCGAAAATTTGACACTTAAAACAACCGTAAACGCATCGCTGTCACCTTAGAGCAGGGATGCACAGACTTATAGGGATCGAGGGGCCGCTACAAAGAAAATTAACACAAAAACTTTTTTTTTATTCGGACATAACTATGACTACAAAATGATCAAACATTGTTTACAATGTAATGTACGATGTTTTGTTATCTGGATTTTTTTCTTGTTTCGTCAAGATTCATATCATCCTATGTTTTAAATACGATTTCGATTTTCGTAATTTTTTTATTTGTTAGCGGGCGGCAGTCATACCAACAGCTGGCCGCATGCGGCCCGCGGTTTTTGCATCGCTGCCTTAGAGAATAACACACTAGGGACGGCCCTACAACACATAACGCGGTTTTTATAAAGCTGCTTGTAGGTAAAGCACGGCCCATCTGTACGCACCTGCTCCTCAGGATCTTCGTACTCAACGACGCGTATGATGTCGCCGACGTCGAAGCTGAGCTCGTCGCTGTCCTCGCGCGTGTAGCGGTAGGTGGCGCGCACGCGGTACAGCACGCCCGCCGGCAGCCCCGCCAGCGTTGCCCCTGCCACACCACACCACCGCGTTACCACGACCCCGAAAACGGTATGCCCGAAACACAACATTGGATTGTCTTTTAACATGAGATTCAATAAACGGGTCACTCACGTATGTCAGTAGAGTTTACGTTTCGCCACTGCCGTAGCGTGTGCTCCCAGAGAAAGGACTACGGATTAGTCCAAAACATGTCTGGCTATACTCGACTGAGTTACGTGGGTGATCCGTTTATTTCACCATGATTGGATTATCTGTTATCCAATTCTCAGTTCTCAAAAGGAAAGAGCATAAACATTAAACGATCATTTCGATGTCCGCCTGTTTGTCAGTAAAAAAGTAGATATAATCAAATATATAATTTTACCTCTTTGTTGGCTAATATATAACATAACGAAGCAACTTCTAATGACATAAGAAATAACTATACTAAGTACCATATTGATAAAAAAAGATACTACAGAAAATAACTATTCAATATGACATTTAACGTTACAACTGTCGATATAGATAATGTCATATTCCTAATACTGGGAAGATCGCGACAGTCGTATGGTTTGCCGCAAAATTTCCGATGTCTGTTGACGATGATTGTTATAAAATTATTGGAGGTTATAAAAAATAACATAAACACAACTAAAAGCAGAGCAAACACAGTTAAATAGTGCCAGAGACGAAATGTAAGTAAATACTTGCCTTTCCTGAAGAAACACATAAACATTATACATAAATACACATAACAAGATACAATATCGCCAACATTACATAAACATACATAAATTATATTAAATTTAAACAAAATATTTACAAAATTATATTTACACGTTTAGCCAACCTCAAGTAAATAAATTAATATTCTATTATACCAGTTTTTACAATAGTATTTCTTTTTACTAAGTACTTACCATCTTTACAGCTCAACTGATTTTTGACTTAGTATCACCGCCACCAATGTTACAGTTATTTTCTGAAGCGAATAAACTTTGCAAAACATCATTATTCTTATTCTTATAAGTTTATTAGTGAATTCGCTTCAGATTTACAATTATAAAGTAATCACATTTCAGCGAAAAATGTTAGAATCACTAATAGTTTTCAAAAACACAGCGACTATTGCCATCTCTCGGAAATAAGAGACAGCGTTACATTTGTCACTGTAGCGTGAAAAAGTACCTTTTTAAAATCTACACTTACCGACAGGTATGTCGTACACATCGTCCGTCTTCGGACTATCACTTTCTTTGTCCTTTTCTTTCACACTCTGTTCTACGTCTACTTGTTTCTTTTCCTCGACGTTATTATTCAACTTCTCCGGCGGTACCGGGGTCCCTGAGAATGTCGGTCTGATCGATACTTTTTCTACTGTACTACCCTAGCTTAATTATTAAAATGATACAAGGGGCAATTTTACAAGGGAATAAACGGGTGGGAAAAAATACAAGAAAGGTGAAGTCGAAAGTTAAGGTGGTTGAACTTTTTATGAGAAAAAGTTAATTTTGATATTTATTAGCAAGCATGCTTCTAACTACTTTTGACACGTAGAGTAGCAAATAAGTATGGTTGTCATTTTGACAGTTACCTTTTTGAAGACTTTTTAGAAATATTTTTAAATCTGAATGAGAAGAAGTTGAAAACGAATGTGACTTCTCATTCTGATTTAAGTGTTCAAGTTCATACATCTTTTTCGCACTGTTCCGGAATAGCACTGTTAACAATTTGCTAAATCTTATCTAGGGCATTCAAAATGGAATGTACTACCTTCAACAAAACTTTTTTTACAATCAAGTGAAACGATCGCCTCCACCTCGCTACCAGGAGCGCATACTCACCGACGGGTATATCGTAGAGTTCCTCCAGCTTCTTATCTTCATTATTATTGGTCAGCGCAGGCTCAGTGGGCGTGGTCGGTGTGATGGGCGTGGTCGGCGTGGCGGGCGACGAGCCGCGGGCGGGGGCGGGGGCGGGCTTGTCGTCGCTGAGCACGTGGCGCGCGGGCGTCGGCGGGGGGGAATCGCCGTTCAACGCGGGGGAGGGGGGCGCTACACACAGGCGTTATACATGCAGCGGACGACGGAGTAAAGAAGGCTCTGTGACTTTATGATGCCCTGGTAGTCTTCGGCTGGGTAACACCGTTTGTTTGAATTTAAACTTGATTTCAATTAACAAGGTAACTGTTGGCCGGGGAAAGTGAGATACGGGAAGGTTGCACATGTAAACCTTTGCTCTCTCCCCGCGTTTCATACCTACCCCGATTCTCAATTAAGATTTACGCATAGTAGTGTAGATTTTTGGCCACAAGATGGCATTATCTGCAAGTGTTGTTGAACTGTAGTTGTGCAGTGGCCATAGCAAATACTGCAATGGCAAGTCACAGAATAGTCCATTCAACCTTCTTTACTCCCCCATTACACACACACACTTATGAAGAAACAGTAAATTGCGTACACATTAAAATGAATCTCATTACTCATTATTGTTACACTAATAGGAAATATCACAGCACAAAATTAGTTCAAAAACAGAAAGAGCCTAAGAAACAATTTTGTTAGATCATCAACAAACTCATTCCACGTTTATTATTACAACCAGAAACATTCACACACACATACTCTAATTCATATTAGTTTGGTTTGGTATTCAGTAACTCAATTTAGGTATTATTTAGGATCTTTTGAGAGTCCCTTATGTGTTGCAACTGATGTACTTTATAGCGTCTACGGTATTTTAGTGATACCTCTTATACTAAAATATGTCTTTCTCGTCTCTAAGTTTGACTACTTCGTTAACAAAAATTCAAACTAGCTATTTGTGTAATGCACACAGCCAGTACCACATATACCTTATTCATCATTGGCCTTTACCAAAGATTCAACCTACATTACACTGTCAGCGAGCTTAGTTCGTTAAAAAGTAAGCTCACTAGCTCTATAAGGTACACAGCCAGTAACATATTGGACCAAATTATATTGATACTAGCAGCCCGTCCCGGCTTCGCACGGGGTAGACAATTATAAAATGAAAAAAGTTGTTGTAGTGACATAACTACAATAGTTGGACATGCTACTGCGGAGTTTTTTGTAGACATTTATGATGTTCTTCAATATTGTTGTACATTATTTTGTTCTATCGCTAATAGTTTCGGCAGCGCATTCGACGAAAGACATTTTAAGACTCATTTTTCTACACCTTCGGTTACATTGTTCAAATTTTACCAAGGATCCCTAATTTTTTTCAAAATGAAATGTAGCCTATGTCAAATTGGAAGAATGTAGCATTCTATTGGTGAAAGAATTTTTTAAATCGGCCCAGTACTTTTTGAGCCTATTCATTACAAACATACAAAAATAGGTACAAATCTTTCCTCTTTATAATATTAGTGTAGATAGTGTAGATTACATATAGAAAAGAGGTGGATATGTCGTCAGCACGCTGAAAATGAAGCGCAGAAAAGGCTCCAAATTGTAGCCTGTTTGGCCACCACTCTCAAATAAGGTTCAAACTTGCGCGCAAATGTTAATATGTTCGAAACATGTTTTTTTATTGTCTTGTGAGCATATGACGTATCTTTACTTATAATATCATTGATTGTACCTAATTCATAAACCCCTACCAATGGTTACACTTGGAGGTAACTGCTTCTTTGGAGTCGTTTATCAGACTCGCAGCTCTATAAGGTACACAGCCAGCAACACAAATGTTTTTCATTTATTTCCCCTACTAAGCACGCTATACTAGTAGGAAAAATTGTGTAAGTTACATTACATTGCGGCGCTGGATCGACAAATTCTAACGTGTTCGGTTTACGACTTCGCAATGTAAAGGCAACTTGCACAATTTTCCCTGATAGTGTAAATTCCGGGTAAAGACCACTCACTTTGCACGGTGTCAATGGGCGAAGTGGCGTTTCCGTTTCCGTTGAGCGAGTTGAGCGTGTTGGTTTTGGGCGATGAGAGCGGCGACACGTTGTTGGCGATGGTTTTCTTGGTGTAAGAACCGCGCTGGCAGTCGTTGGCTAGCTTGTCAGTTATCGCTTCTAGCTCTGCGAACACCTGGAATGTAAAGAAGTTGTTAGGCCATGGTTCATCCAACATGGGGATCCGCACCCCTGTTCTGTTTCGTCTAACTTAATTAGTGAGACGGTTAGTGAGAGTGCCGGGGGCCCGATTCCCCCTGCTCCCTTTCCTCTATCCCTTCCATAAAGGCCGGCAACTGACTAGTGACTCTTCTTGGGGTTGCTGGTTCTCTTCTCAAGGGTGGCGGTGATCGCTTCCTATCAGGTGACCCGCTTTTGCTCGTTTGCCTCCCTCTTTCGATAAAAAAAACCGATTCTAACCGTCTAAGGGTTTTAGTGTGTGTTTTTCTCCCCTTCCTCTGCTTTATGGAGAGGGGGAGGCGAAGAGAGTGCCACATAACCACCAGACTTTCCCCAGGTCTGGCGGTACTCGTAACGAGTTTCAACTCCGTCAAAAAAAGGGGAACAACCAATAGCTGGGAAATTACTAAGCGAGCCGTCTCGCTCAGATAGTGCCAATTCGAATTTCTTTAAGCACATTCTTGACAATCATGGCTTTGGTTCACTCGCAGAAAACGCCTTTGCACTTGTAGCCTTGCAGAATAAACTTTTAATTTTAATTTTCTGTGCCCGGCCAATAAGTGACCCTCAGCAGAATGTTGTTTTTTTGCACCTTTGCTAGTAATTCCTAAGCTAGTAATTTACCCGGATATCCTATCCTCCACGCCGGAATACAACAGTGCAAACTGATGCATAGCGATAGAATTAGCAAACAATGGCGGTGCAATTTGCTTCAGACAGGACTCGAGAAGTAATAAAAGAAACCATTGTTTGGTTGTCTTTGGCTTCGCTGCCAGCTGCTTAAAACGAATTGATTCAAGTGGGCGCAAAAAACGTACGATCGATCGCTAATTTGGAAGCGTTTGGGAACTTATATTCATGACATAATGCCTATAGATAGTAAAGTTCTACCATCACACGGTTCGCAATCAGCAGGGAATTCATCCTCACACGTTGGAACACCTGTCACGTACTGTGGGTCGAGCACGACTTTTCGAAACCTGCGTCACGTAAAATCGAATAGTACACGTTGTCGAGTTTATATGACATTTGGAACAGCGCCCGCCCGTGAGCGTATTTGGAATGTATTTATCATTTATTTATTTATTTATTATTCATGTGTTAGGTTATCCAACGAGTTACAGCATAGTGGTCTTCAAAAGAGGTATAAAAGGTTTATGGAGGGTCGACAACGCGCGAGTAAAATGCTTCTGGTATTGCGTTTCTAAGTTAAAAAAAAACCGGCCAAGTGCGAGTCAGACTCGCGCACGAGGGTTCCGTGGAAAGATTTTAACGCTTTTCACCAGTGTTTTAAGTTAATGTTCAGTATTAGCAAAGCCCTGTTCCTATATTTGGCTTAGGATTTTACTGCCATCTAGTGGCGACTAGACGAACAAGCGTCAATGACCCCGCGCCTGCGCGGCATCCACAAAGTTCTCCTATTCGAAGCTAGATGTCGTCAGCAGTGGTAAACGGTGTATATTGGATGTGACATACACAGACATAAAAATTTAAGATTTTGCGACTTTTATGAGTGGATTTGTTATAAGAGCTATCTTCATACCAAATTTCATGTTTCTAGGACAACTGGAAGTACCCTTTAGGTTTTCGGATTTCGGCAATTTATATGGACACAACCTTTTTAAATAATTACTGTATCTTTTGATTGCGTGGACTTAGAAGTTTGATTTTTTTACAGCTTCAAGGGACCGCAGGCTTGAGAATTCGATATTAATTTCAGCATGCCACCTCCACGCGTTCCATAGAAAAAGGGTCTCGACAGACAGACAGATGGACAACAAAGTGATCCTATAAGGGTTCCGTTTTTTCCTTTTGAGGTACGGAACCCTAAAAACAAAACAAAAAAACAGAAACCCCTTTACCTTAGAGCTCTCAGAATGGAACAGTTGTTCGGCACTGAATAGAGTCTGCAGATTGTTGACGTAGAACAGCACCCTGGAATCGTAGAGCGCTGGCAATTCGTCGTGCAGTTCAGAGTTCAAGACTTCGTATGTGCGTTTGGCTTCCTCTAATTGCTCTCTGCCTTTTGTCACCTGAAATATAAAGCAGTACATTTAGGTAACGTCCATAGGATGATTTCCGGGTAGCCATAGGAAATTATTCGGATCGCGACCTTATTTCTGTAGCATTAAGGTTCAGCTAATGAAGGCTATTGCGAGTCAAAAATCCGCCAGAATTGTTAGTGTCGAGTAAGATCTATCTGTCATTCTCCACCAATGAGAGACAAGCTACTGCCATATGATTGCCACCTCATTGCAACCAGTTCTTGACATCTCTTATTCGACCAACATCTTCCAAGGAGAGCAGAGGCGGCCTTGCAGCATTTCACTCAGGCGCTTATTGAGATAGATATTTATTTTGTGTGTCCGATCCAAAGCCATTTCCTAGAGAATTTCCTGATGATTTTTAGATGGTGTTAATGGCGCAATAGCTCTGTTCTAACACCAGGTACTTGCCTTGACGTCGTCCCTTCTCTTGGCGGAGTTGGCTTGCAGGTTTTGGAAACTGTGACGCTGGCTGTCATAGTCCACCAGCTTTCTGCCACGTTTCTCCACTTTTTTCTGGAAAAGAAAAAAACTTCAATAACGGAACTTAGGTTTATCTATGCTATCTTTTATGTCCTACAGCTGGGTACTGTAAAGAATAAGTGCTGGTTTTCAGGTTGTGCTAGAAGTCTTGCTGATGACTTTTTCTCCTGCGCCTTCCTAGTTACTCAAATATTTTTAATTAAAAAAAAAAAAAACTTCACAGGGGTACTCACTTAACTTACTCAACCCCTGGCTGAAGTCCTGACGGTTCATTAAAAAGAACCCTATATACCTATATCTCTTTATTGCACAAAAACAAACATGAACTAACAGGTACTTTACAGGACTTAAATGGATCGCTACTAGTGATACGTAGTCGTATGATCGTTGGGCCTCAGACGTGGCTGCTAAGCCCTAGTCAAACCTCACCCGAAATTCAGGGCGGTAGACATGTTGAGCGGACCGAGTACTTGGGTGGCGAGCTTGTGCGAGAAGTCTTGCCAAGACGTCTTTATCTCGAGCCAACCAAAAACGCCTGTGATCATGATCAGCTACCTGTCCTAGTAAAAACATACCCGGAATTCAGGGAACTGGTTGGTGTAAGTGTTGAGCGGGATGAGCACTTGGTCCCCGAGCTTGTGTGAAAAGTCCTGCCACAGCATCTCCATGTTCTGAGCCTGGACGTAAAGCAGGTCGTGGCCGGACCAGCCGCTCTCGTACGCTTCTGTGATCGCCTCCATCAGGGACTTCGAGGCGGTTTGGACAGCTGGGGAATATAATAAGTCAAGTTCAATTAAGGAGTTTAGGGGAGAACTATGAGGGATACTCTTTCTTACGTACAACGACCGATGCAACGGATGATACAGCAACAGCGGTCGCTTACAATATATTTCAAAACAAGAACCTCTTTTATGAGCACCACATAATAAAAAAAAAAAACAAAAAAGGTACAAAGAAAATGTAAGATAGCAATGATTACAGTTCGGTTCGGTAGTTATTGTTGGGTTAGGTTCGTAAGGACTAGATTACATAACGACTCTATAAGCAAAACGTCTTAGTTACATAAGGTCTTGGCAGCTAAATGTCTAATTCTACAAACGTCTTAATAGTAGAATGCCCGGGTTTAAGATTGGACTTAATATCAAAATGTTGTAATAGCAAAACGACTAGGTAGGCATATCGTCAAACATTAATAACGTCTAAATGGCATAACGACTAGATGGTTGAATGACAAGAAAAACTCAAACGTACTTTGTGAAGGAACTCTTTGAATACCTAGCCGGTATGCAATCATGACGTTTTGCTACCAAGACCATATGCTATCCAGACACTTTTCCTTATGCGTCGTTTTACAATCAAGACTTATTAATAACTTGGACGTAAACTCTATTAGTCATTTTGCAACTTCGGGCGTTATGCTATAGTTGCCGATCGAACAACTAAGACATTCTACTCACTAGGGCATTCTGCAAAAAAGACATTGTGTTTACCAAGACCTTATGCAACTAAGACGTTTTGCTTATAGAGTCGTTATGCAATCTAGTCCTTACGAACCTAACCCTTATTGTTCTCTTCCCAGAATACTTGATTGTGGAATGAACCTGTTGAGGTTTCCCAAGCAAGCTACAGAATGGGGGGGGGGGGGGGGGTCCTCAAAAGAGGTACAAAAAAGTGCTTGCCGGAGCGGAAACGCAAGAGTGATACATCTGGTATTTTAATGCATGCATGAGTAGTGTTTGTGGCCTAATGGAAGCGGCAAGTAGCACTGAATCTTGTTTAATAAGAACAGACCTCGTATACATCTTATGTAGTTGTTGAACTCCTTCTGCAGCCGCGTGGCCTGCTGGTGCTGCCGGTTGAAGTTCTGGAGGTGCTCCTCAAATATGTCGTCGAGGGTCCGGTCGACTTTGCCCAGGTTCTGAAGGAGCTGCAAACAACCAATTGTATCTTTAGACAAGGAGAGTTTCAATGTGTTATGTATTTCTTTCTATTGTATTTGTAACATATTATAGCGACATATTTGGGGCATTACGACAGATATAGTTAGCAGCTGTCTATTAGGTATTAATAGAGATAATATTTTAAAATCAAATAACATCAATGTTGCCTTTAAGACTACTAATTCTTTACGTTCTAGACTTTGTAATAACAAAGAAAAGGTGGATAAAGGGAACAGGTCGGGCGTATATAAACTCACTTGTGGCGACTGTAGTCAAGTATACATTGGACAAACCGGTCGAAGCTTTGATACTAGATTTAAAGAGCATGTCTCGTCATATAGGCATGATCATCCAGAGAAATCAAACTTTGCCAAGCATTTATTAGAAACGAATCATTCGTTGTTAGACTCAGATACGTACGAAATTTTACATTATTGTGATAAGGGTTTGCGGCTATCGGTTTTAGAACAATTGGAAATAATTAGGTACAACAACATGGGGTCTATTATTAATGAACAAGTTAATTTGGTTTCTTCGCCTTTGTTACGACTTGGTTCTAATTTTAATAATGTGTCATAGTAATAATGAGAACATGACTTCTCTTTTTACCGTACTCGGTTAAAAATAACGGGGTACCTGGCGTAGATTAAAAATAAAAATAAAAAGGGTAGTTTGGAATTCATTTCTTAAAAAAGGGTAGTTTAGGACTTACATAAAAGGGTAGTTTGGAATTTATAAAATATTAGTGGGTACGTTGGTTTTGTCATTAACTAAGTTGAGTACATGGTTAACATATGTCAGTAGTGGAAGTGGTGGCATGTTGAGCGGTTGTTGTTGTGCTTCGTAAATGGCCTCGTGGAGAGTGCCGAAACGCGTCAGCGTTTAGTATAGTGGTGGTGGTGATAGTTGGGTCTGTGTGGCATGTGTTGATTCGTGTAGCAGTGGAGGTGGAGGTGTTGCATGGAAACATACATTTGCCGCACAGATATAACTATTTGTCATTAGTGGTCGCGGGTGAGCAAAGTAATTGTTTTTTAGTTCATAAATATGGACCTCCGCAAAGTAACGCCTGATTCAATAAATTATTAATAGAGATATTCAGGGCCGCCAACCGCCAGGCCAAATACGTAGCTTCTGGTTAAAAAAATATTAAGACTGGTTCGGAATGAGTAGCGGATCGGCGAGGGGGTATGCGTAACGCATTTTCCTACGCAAAAAAAAGGTTAGGTTAGCCCTTGGTGGAAATTTCACGTTGCAACAAACGTCTCGAACGCGTTTGCGTGTTAAAATACTATGAGAATAGATTGCTGCCGTCGATACGCGCCGCTAGAGGCGCTGCCAATTTTCCCATAGTACTTAATTAAGACGTCGCGAACGCACAGCCCCCCGACTACGAAGTGCAAAATTCGAACTTCGTATCGTGCCGTCCCTCTTAAGCTAATATTATTTAACACGAGAGTGAGCGGGACGATATGATACGAACTTCGATTATCGAATTTCGTAGTTTAGGGGCAGACGCAAATCCCTCTAAAGTAAAGATAGCCCTAATTGATCGCTGACCTTCGCGAGGGTCACTAAAAGAAGTAGAGGTGACTTATTTGGATTTAAATTTTGATACAGTATTTTCTTTAGAGTCTTAGGAGAACTTAGACAGGTCTTAGTACATTATAGAAATGCGTTGGTATTTCGCCTGGCAACAGTTCAATTCCATATTCTAATTCGGCGAGACGGCAACCAACCTGTACTTAATAGATTTGTCAACTACAATTAGCATAGCTTATTTATCGCCTAGTATTCACAGAATGCTACCCCAACAGATAATGAACAATCTAAGACATGCAAATTAGTTTACTAATTAATATACACCCACTAAGCCTAAATTATACACATTATGCGAATGCTCCGTATAAGGATGCCGTTGCGATAAATCTTGAGATAGTTCTCCCGCCCACCTAGTAAAAATAATATTGCTGTAATGTAACTTACGTAGACACGTTGATATTGCTAAAAATGTGATATGACTAGAGGCAATCGGCAATAAGTATATTGTCGCAATATGCTGCCATATTGCGACAATATACCAGATCTACTTTTAGATGCAGACTGCGGTAGAGTAAACTTGATTATTATTATTACGAAATGAAACGCATATTGTTTCGAATCTTTTCCGAGTGAGATAGTTGCATTCTTCTTTGTCCCATTGTCAATCAATTTTTTTTTTAAGTTTTTTCCAAAGTTGTCTGTTGCGTGCTTATGTGCACAGCAAGGTGAAATCTGATATGACAGACGAATATGATAAGTATGACTTTATGAGTCATGCGGGAAAAATCCTAATAGTAATGTATATCTGCATAAATAAGTTGTATAATTAGAATCCCTAATTAAATTTTATCTCCATGTTAATGGGTCAAATGAAACACATTAAATATGAACTTATCATTATTATGTACGTATGTGTGATTACAGCGCGTTCGCTTGTTGTCAACAATGAGTAGGTATTTTACTAAAACAATATTAAAAAAGAGAAGAGATTGGAACAGTTCTCAGACTTCAGTTTACTTTGATATGCCGCTAAATGTTGGGAAGAAGGAAGGTCCTATTTGGTTTATGATAACACATAAGTCTGTCATCAATAAAGTATACTGTTGCGTCGGTATCCCTTTGAATTTGCTTTAAAAATACATATTATGCATGCTTAGTGCTTATGACGATAGAGACAAAGATAAAACAAAAGTACATCGATTGTTCAGACAACTCTTCACTTTTCCCCCGAAGATCAAAGACCGTCGAATGTAAACTTTGCTTTTTAAGCCCTGAGAATAACTCATTCACAGCCGCGGTCGTTCTTAACACAGCAATGACATTTATGAATGGTCCAATATACTGTGGTTTGCACACAATGAGCAAGTGTCGGTAATAGAATCAGATACGATGCGCTTGCGTCGAGGTCATTCGAAACCGGTCGCGAATTATGCTTTGCTATCGTATACCTACATTATGTCTACATATTATACATGAAATACAACAACAGGCCTCGTCAACTCGCTTAACCTAAATTACAAAACGTCATTAGCAACATGCTTCGTCAAAAACCCTCACCCTCACCCTAAAGACCAGCAGCATTACCCCGCTGAATGGCAAGGCAATGGAGACCTGTTGCACCAAATACGACCCGGAGCGAGGGTTATGCATACGTATTGACAAGAGAAATGAAGTACATAGTTACATTTTGTTTTCAATGGTTTTTTTTTACTAAGTATAATGATCAAAAAGCTGTCTCGTTTTTCTGTGCATGCTGGTAATACTGTAGGTTTTCAACAGTTAAAAAAGTTAGTAACCAAGAATGTTTACAGGTGGTTTGTCGAATGCTGACGAAATTGTGTAAAACTGCCTTTCTTCTATGTTTTGGGTAAAAATAAAGAAATTTTTTATTTGTATACTTTTTTTTATAACAAACAGCGGAAAATCTGTTTTCATAATTTATGACAGCTTTATGTATTGCTGACACGCGCTTCCTTTATTCTTTCCTCACATGTTTAAAAGCGGGTCAAATGTAGATTATTCAATGTGTGATAAAATTATATTGGAATTTGAAAGACACGAGTAGGTTTAATGTATTCGACTCTCACTTTTCAGTGGGTGGGTTATGATCTTATGATTATGAAAGATTTGGTCACATGCATGCGGTTTTGTAAATCTCATGCCTACGGTTGTACTTTGACATGTTGCAAAATTTACGGACAACCGCGCAGACTGTAAACCTTGCCAAATAACTTTATGTTCGATTTTGCAATAAAATTACTGTTAGAAGGATATAATTATTAGGGAATAATATATCGTAAAGGCTACCTTTTTATCACGCACGCCCCATGATTTATTTACACAAACACCTTGGTTAATCAGGTTAATGCTATGACATATTTGGAGATTCTAAATCACCTATGTAGCCTGAAAGTATTAACTTGAAAGCCAAAACTTTACCCAATTAAACAAAATAAAATCGGTGACAAATGAATTATAGCCACCTATCTGCCGTTTGTCTCGTGAAAGTAAACACATCGGACGTAACATAATCAATGAACACGGCATAAAGCAAGTTTCTCGTAGAAAATGTATAAAACGGCAATTTGCATCTATAATTACAGTAATCCGATGGCCAATGTCAAGGCGTGGCAATCGCGAGATTACTTGAGAATAAACGGAAGAATAAATTAAAATGTCTTCATTTTGTACATAACTTACAGCGCGCGGTTGTTTAATGCGACTAAACGTCATTTTACATCACATAATCTAATTACCAAACGTTGTTTTACGCGGTGATCGCAGCATTGAACAAACAAGGCAAAAGTTAATCGCATGCGTCTATACTGCGATTTCCGCATAAAACAACCGCGCGCTCATTTTATAATAGATTCTGGAAATATTCAAATACTCAGGGTCTCAACTCAATTTTCATTAACCATACTATTTATCGGTAGAGATTAATCTCCGCGACACCGAGTATCGGGTCAGAAAATTTTCAAGATGCCTCCAAGAGCCTTCAAAATTATCGATAAACTCTCAACGGTTCAAACTTCAAGTTGTAAGGTCAGTCACATAAATGCGTTACATCAACGGACACTATTTACAGTGGTTATAAAATACTGGATTCCATAACAGACTATGATCAGTCGTGCATACTAATGAGCCCTTGTGTCATCGACCGGCGCTCGCTCACCCATTGTCCACAAATGAGAATTGGATGACTGACAGGTGCTTGGCAGAACTCAAACCTAAAGGTAGGTACTTGCTGGCGGAAATTGGAACGCTAAATGGAAATGAAAGAATATTTTTGGAAATACCATACACATCCTTATCTTTGCCTAGATTAAAACTGATTGATTTTGAAACAGAAAAAAATGTTGGTCATCCATAGCAGATGTTTGCAGAATGTGATGGTAAGAATGATGTACACGACTCATCAAATGTCAGGAAGCCGAACGATGTTATCAAGAATGTTACTACTAGTCAAATTAAGGTAATAAACATCATTAATCGAGTTACGTAAACTACTTTTATGATGCAAACAAGAGCAACAATTAATTGGGTTAGAAAAACCGCAACAATAAACGAAAGCTTCAATGAATAAAAGTAAACGCAATAACGTAAAACTAATTATTAATTAATGATTAATAACTAATGCGTGACGAATACTAAAAAAAAACATATTCTATATTATAATTTATTAATAGCGTGAAAGGATGCGTGAATCATGATTCGTGTAGTTGCAGGCAAATAAACTGAGCCTATACATTATGTACTTATACCGGAATGCAAGGAGTGGCGTCATTCACAAAAACGTACCCATGACTGAAAATTAAAAGATCTGTAAAGCTCGTAGCTTACATTTAAGAAAGAAAGCATGTCTATGCAAAACTTTGAAACTTTACGCCAAAGAGGTTTCTTGGTCTTTACTCTGAGTCTGAGTGGGTGAGGAATGATGTAAGAATTCGGTGTTTTATGGATGATCTTGTAAGGCACTTCAACGTTGGTGGTGACCACCCATCAGCACCTCATAATCGTCGTTTTCTGTTACAAATTGTAGTGGATTAAGTTCAAAGCCAAATCTTCTTTCAACGACTTCATAACAAGACTGAGAGCAGTTTTAATTGATATCATAACATAACAATTACAGACTTCGTTAGTTGGTTCTTCCTTGTCAATTTTCTCGTAACCTTAGTTTTCACGTGATTTTATAATTATTGGTTTGGAAATTTGCATTTTTTTTTCTTCAATTACCAGTTATGACATGACGCGAGGACAATCTTCGGAAGGCACAACAAGCTATGTGACGTCACGTCCGCAGGTGCTTCCTTTCGTTTTCGATTGTCTTTGACCGAGGCCTCTGGTTACATCCATTGTTTCTGTTCATACCTCAATTAAAACTTTAATACCGCTAATCTCAGTTCTATAGTAATCCGTTAGAGTTTGTTTTTATTCATCAACAATGACCAGAAGTTTCTTGTAATTACCATACAGGATACACGCGTAGTCTTGAAAAGGAAGTAAAGATATACTACTGACTTTTGAACACCGTAATTTTACAGGTAGGATTGCCAAATATTAACTAGAATAATTGATAGCAAGTTCAACTGTGGTTCTGGTGCATTGAAAATAGGCTCGAAGAGATATATCCACATCTCGTCGACGTATAGTGTAGTGGGTGGTGAGTTGGGTCTGTGACTTAATTCTAGTGGGGAGGTGTTGTATGAAAACATACATTTGTCGCATAGTCGTAGCTATCATACACGTGTGGTGAGAAAATTAAATGTTTTTAGTTCAAGCTATTTTACGTAATAGCAATAAACGATAAACATTAAAATTTCACAGCTATTGACCTGTCGTTGCAATTTTTTGTAATAGTAGTACATAATCGATTTGCAATTTTGCATACCGAAATGCTAGGTAATGGAAGAGATAGACAAACAACTACCTATTTTCATATGATTTTTTTAACGTTTTCTTTATTTTTAACATGTCACGATTTGTAATAGAGCGGTACATTTACCCCTGCTGAAAAGTTGGAAGCATAATAATAGGCCTGCACATAAAACGTTATGGCATCTAAACACAGACATCCATAACCCGTGGTGCATTTGGCCGTGGTATACAAACGGAACATCATAAATAAAATACTATTAATCCACGAAATGACTGGTCAACTGGGTTTCTCGGACATGTATGAAATTGATTGCGTATACTATAACATGGCTACGCTATGCGCGGTCACACGCAACGTAACGGTTCAATATGAACCTTACGAGAGGTTAGGTTGTGGACAAGCCTGTAAGAGGTAAGAATGCAGTTAGCGCCTGGCGATTGGGATTAGCCATTTTTTTTTAATCATATAGAAATTTTTCATCGCTTGCAAAACTATGAGGAGGCGTACTGTGGTGTACAATTACTATATTTGATGATAAAGCAGTTTGTTATGTAGCAAACGCTACTTCAATGTGCTACTGTTTTTTTTAATATACAGATAATATACGTATCTGATACACATACCTAACTTAGGTAAATTAATATTTTGCATATTTTTAGACAAAACATGTACCTACAAATTTACTGTAAATCACATTGTAAATATTTTATTACTTAGGTACTCAAGAATCAAAATGAAGTCAGCCGATATATGATAAGTTTTTAGCACGCGATTATATTAAATGAATTGTGGAAATGAAACGAACTGTTTGTGAATTTTATTCAGCTACAAATTATGCAACAGCAATTTCAATAACCAATTACGATATTTACGGTGCATTTGGCAAGACGCTAAATAGCATTTTCCAATACGGTTAAAATTATTTTAACTCGTTTTAAAGAAGTTAACTATATAAGAACTGGTTATCACTGCTTTAGCACTTTAACCGGTCATTCATAAAATACAAGTTCTTAATGCTATTCAACTCGTAAAGTTGTAGTCCTAACTGTGAACTGATTGAATATGCAACAGTTGCATTCTGGAGTGCATGGACACACCCTGGCTGGAGATTTTGAAAACAGTTGTAAAATGATGAACCAAAATAATTAGGTATAGCTAGGAAAACAAAGTTTTTGATGATAAATCGCCAACAGAATTTGACCAAATCAGTGCTGGATGTAAAAATAATCTACCGAACGGAGAAACCGCACCTAATCCCAAAAGGTCTAAGTTCTAAGTATAAGACAGTTACGTATGCAAGAAAAGTGACTATTTAGTATCTACAATTTACAATTGATATAAATAAAGATAACCGCAGTATCACAGCTGTTGCCAAGAATTTCTTACAGCATAACACCATTAATGACGTTTAATCTAAGTAAATCGGTAATCCTCGATAAAATACTTTTATCCCTTATACTATTATAATATTCAAAAGAGTGGTGTATGTGGATGTCCGTGTAACGAGATCGAAGAATTGGTAGAAATCGTAGAAAATAGTGTTCTTAAGTTATATCAAAAAGGAGTAAACAATCAGCATAGTAAAAACTGTTAACTAAAAATGTGTTAGGATAAAGACAAATCAATTGTATTGATACATCAGCATCAGACTTATAAGACGTAGATCGCGTAAACGTAAAAACAATAACATCAGACCTTCAAGAGAAAACGTTTTTATTAATTGCGGCAATAAAAGCTGATTGAAAAATCCGACGCGACTAAAATCTCTTGAGGAAGGAAGGATTACATTAACCGATAACATAATTATACTTAGTGCTACATGAAATCCGGCGCTTCAAAACGTAGCGCAGTTATTATAAAGCAATGTTGCTTAATCATTTGTTTTGGTGGTTTGATTATAAATTACCAGCTTGCGTCCGCGGCTTCGCTCCTGTGACGAAACTCCCTATTCCGTAAGAATTTTGGAAAAGCAAAATCCCTTCTTATCCCTTGCCTACACCATAACGGAAACCTCTATTGCAACGGGTAGATCTCGCACAATTTATATCAGGCTGCTTTTGCTGGATAAGTGAAGGAAAAAGCATTTGAGCCTGTTAATATTGTAGCAGCACCCAGTTATCAAGATGTTCACGATCCTAGCGCCGATATTTCGTTTTTTGAAGATACCCTAGTTACAATTACCTAACAAATATTTTCATGTGATATCTTACGTAACTCATAAGCATAACAGCAATTTAACGATTTTCATATTTTTCCTTCACTTCTAGTTTTGCTGGAGACCTTGCTTTGAGACAAATTTCATTATTCTAGTTCAATGGGATGGGAAGTGCCCTATATGTTTTGTTTAACTTGCTAGTGTCAACGAAGACAGACAGACAGCCTGAAGCTAAAAATCTTATAAAATGACAATTAGGTAGGTACGCGAATGCCAAAGAGTCCGATGCTACCTTCGATGCGAATAAAGAAAGCGGTATAAAGAAGCAAACTCCAAGACTTGCACAGACGAAGTATTTATGTTATTTTAACTTTAAAGCAGAAAATCAGATGATATCTTTGATGCCGACTCTAGGATATTTGCAGAAACAGCGTAGACAAGTTGCAAGGTTAAACTCCATGCTTGAAGTGACGACATAATTGATGTTTTCAAGACGCCTGACGACTAACAGGCAACAAAAGCCTGCAGTGGACGGATAGGTTAAGGTTGGAACTTGTAATGACATTACGGTGACGGGTCCACGGATTACATTAGGCTATACTTGCAAATGACAAATGAGGACTACAAAAACAAAATTAATCTCGTTGATGTCAACTTTTGCGTTGCCAACTTTTTTTTGAATCTGCCACTTCGTTTAATTTATTTACTTTACAAGGCATTGAACATTAAACACGTTACTTACAGAAACGTGTTACTGTAAAGTCTGCGTCTGCGTGCGGTCTGTACTGTAGTAGGTATTCAAAATTCATGCATGAAACCTGATAATTGGTAGATATTGCGAATAAAGTAACAGGCTTAGAAGTACTTGAAGTCTAAAACTAATAACTAATAGCAAAGTTTGCGTAAACAATTACCAATCATAAATAAATATGAAACCGTATTCGTGACCAAGGCTCGGTTGTATTTCAAAACAGATATGTATTTCTAGATCCAGGATACGAGCACAAGTGCTAACCACAGCGGATTGCGAGATCGTTGTAAAATATACAATAACCATAGGCATGGTGGACATAAACGGATTGAAAACAGGTATTACGATTTATTGTTATATTGTGCTGTATCTCAGGTACACCATATTCTTATTACTAAAACAATATTACTTCTCTACGTAAATCCAAACTAAACGATATTCGAATTAGACATGGATAAGGCTTGGATTTCTTTCGAAATTCCTAAGATCTTTTTAGTATCGAAAACTGGTAAAAGGCTAAGTATTTAAACTGGCCTTTTGACTACTACCGCCCATTAAACATTAACTTAAAAAACCATTTGCTACTAGAAAGTTCTGACTTAAAACAAGAGTGCAAACGGCTATACGCCTGAAGCAACCGCGTACAGATTGACGTTGTCAATGTGTGCCCGTGCGTGCATTGTTAACTAACAATACACACATCAATCTTTGTGAAGGTCTTCAGAAGTGTTTGCAAGTGGAATAAACGTATTTAGGAGAATTGTGATGAATGACTGTTTAGACCAATGTTTAATGCCCTGGCGAGCGAACTAATGACAACTGTGAAACGATTGTGTGGACGATAGAGTTGAAACTCTTGTAAGAGGAAGTGAACACAAATGAAGAACCGCCATTTGACATTATATCTTAATTAGCTAGCTATACGGGCTAAAAGAGACGGACCAAATTGTAGAGGTATGTCCTCTCAGTAAGTATTTTAATACGTTTTTAAAAATACAGAAAGTAATAAAATAACATTCCCAAATTATACCTCTACGCTCTAATGAAAAGACTGATTTGGCAGCGTTCCGAGTTAAGCGCCGGAGCCGAATTAGCTGAGGAATCCACTCCACTATATATATTGGAGAACTTTGATACTGTAGACGGACTTTTACTCTTTGAAAGCAATCCTGACAATGCATAGTATTTCGAGTGTTAGGTTTCTAGGTTGCCGATGTTTGTTCTCAATCTTTAATCTAACGTCTCTATTTAAGGTAATACGGAGAAGTCACTTTTTCTCTCAGAAATAACAAGATACCTAATATCTCGCCTTATCAAGACTTAAGATCTTAGCCTCGTCTGTAAACAATTTAAAACACGCATGACTTTCCGAATCACGAACCGTGGGACATAACATTCTTATGGATCTAAAGTATTTGACATTATGTCATTACCCCTTATTACTTATACAAAGAGCTAAACTGTCGATTATTTTATAAAGTCCATTGCCATTTAGGTTGACCCAGTGCCGCGGAATTCGCGCCTCTCACCTGTTCTGTTTGTACGAGTTCGTGTACTACGGGTTGTGACGTGGCCAACCTTGGAGCACTATGGAGCTAATTACAATGTGTTAACTTCAAGCACGTGTATCATCTTCGTAACTTACGATTGGGTTAGGTACTACTTCGTCTTCATTAATGAGTTAGCGAACAGTTTGAATAGTATTTCAATGTACGCAGTTTATATTTGACTTAGGTTAGGGAACAAAACGTATTTAAGTTTAGACTGACGGAATCCATGAAATGAGACATGTAAATGTAAAACAAAATGAAGTTTTTATGGATATTATTAATGGTTTCAAGGGACAAACTAGTCAGAGAAATAAAGTCAACTGAACACAGGGGCACAGTTTTACGACGCGATCTACGATCATGCGGTTAGAGTTACAAATATTTTCACAAAGCCGTAGTAATACTCCGGAGCATATAAAAACAAAACGGTTTCTTTAGAAATTACAAATATGAAAACTAATCCTATAGATATAGGATTAAAACGTTTGTATTGCTGAACTGGGTAGAAACAAACAAGAAGTATTTACCCTTGCCACAGGCATCCATACAAGTGCCGACTACTAACTATTGCATAAGTTGACTCTTATGAATGTATCGATAATACTTTAGCAAACGCACGGAAAAGTGCAGTTTTGAGAGGTTGTAAACTTTACGAGCCGCAGTAGTGGAAGACCCCCTACTAGGTGGAAAGACGACATGGTAAAGGTGGCAGGAGACAATGGATGCAAGTGGCTTAGTAGTGCTCTTACTGGAGATCTGTGGGGGAGGCCTATGTCTTGCAGCTGAAGTAATGACGATGATAAAACTATAGTCGCCAGTACAGCAAAATTTAGAAGTAGGTACTTGGTCACTGTTTGTTAGTATGAATACTGCCTCATTCATTAATAGATCTGTGTGATCCCTTTCAATGTAAGTAACATATAAAACACTTTTAGTATGTTTCTCTTTTTTATTGAATTATACATACATCACATTTTGAAATAGGTCCTTAAAACCAGTTCATTGTAATATTAACGTTATTATGTAATACCCTAAAATGGTGAGCAAGATGATCTAACGCGCCCGTAACAGACTTTATTGCTTGCATAAAGATCAAAGGATACCCAGGCTTCTCTAGAGACTATTTTCAGAGCAATTTTTGCCTTGAGTAGGCAGTGTCCAATTGTAGAGTAATAGGGCAATTGCACACAAGACCACAAGAGGCTGGATGTTGACAATCAAGGAAGAAAGGCTTTAGTTCAAAATGACGGACGTTCAATAAAAGGCGATCGGGGTTACCCAGCTTATCACTATGGCAACGCTTCAATATTTTACGGCTAGACCAAATTAAGTGTCCAAGAGTTACTAGTAAATGAATTTACGCAGAAGATTAATTGAATTAGGTTTTTACATTTTAATACCATTTGCAAACAACCGATGACGATGAATCATGAAATTATGCTTCTCGTGTAGATGACAATACCCTCCTCATCAAAGGTATGAAAATCTTGGTGATGCTGTTTGTTATTTCACACAACCGCGTCTAAGTTAATACGAGTACGCTGTTTTTTTAAACGACGCCCGATCCAAAGACAAACCTATGTTTTCTTTCTGTTCTGCGTACATTATCTGTACGTACTTTGCTTTCCTTTTTCCGAAACTGATTTTATTCCACTCCCTAGATATGTGTAGGAATAGGAAACGTTAACAATAAGATGTAATAGTGATTTGATTTTACAAAAATGCAATAACAATGGATGAATCGGTTACCAGTGAATTCTAAGCGAGGCACATTACCACGCGATATTTCATAATAGTGAAGAAGTGGTATTATACAATTTCGGACAATACTTGCATCGAGTAATGCAATATAATTAGCTTTATAATTGAGGAGATTACGATAAAATGACCTAACGCGACCTTGAGTAATGTGCCGTAAAAGATATTCTAATGCCCTGAATTCTTTATGTTTTGCAATTGGAATATTATTGTACTTTGCAGGTTGATGGTTATAATACATTTATTGGCTCCAGGCGAATAGTAAATAACAAAGAAGACGATGCTACACTTATGTAATTTAAAAACAAGTTTGAAGTAATCAAATCATTACAACCGGAAGTATTAACGACATGTGAACGTGTAAAACGTTTGATTGGACACTAATTAGCATTAAAACACTTTCGTTTTCAGTAGATCGAGGTTACGCACCCACATGTTTACAATAAAAAAAACCGCGGAAAAAATACTTACTCTTTACGTTTTTAATACTAATATTAATTTCATAACAGGCGATGAAGACTATAAAATTTTAAAACTCTGCGAAAGCATTATTCACTTTTCGCACGAGACTGTAACGATAGAACAGAACAACAATTGAGTGAAAACAGCTTAGGAAACAATAGAACATAATAAGCTTCATTTAACAAATACGAAAAAAACAGTTGAAGAAATTAGCGTATATTTGTGTAAGAATACGTGTGGAGATAAAATCAAGTGCGACGAGCAAAAATAGAAAGCAATGGACGGAGAAATGTGTGTCGACGGCGACGCGGGCGCAGGTGGACGGCCGATAGAGGCGGACGCACAAATACCATATGACAGAAAGGGACGGGTTCCCGTCTAACAAGTTCTAAGCACACAGAACGTATTTCGAAGAAAATAGAGAAATGTGACGCTGATTAGGAAGTGAAGGTTCGCGGTTAAATAGAAATTCTATTGACAATTGCTTCAATTTAAAAGGGAGTTAAACAATCTAAAAGGAGTTTAAAATGTATGCGAATTACTGTGAAGTGCTCATCACATTGATGACGACGCTTATAAACTATTTTATTCAAAAGTAATTTATTTATTTTGTACGAAATTGCGATTTAGTACTTATTATATAATTGCATATTCAATATATGTATTTGACTTTTCTTCGTGTATGAAAAACCTGTCGCAAACTTGGCGTATTTAAAGCATTAAAATTCTACCTAAATCACCAAATATTCCAACTTTACATTAGTTCAACAATTCAAATTCTTAACTCAGAATTAACCGAGTAATTACAAAATTCATTATAACCAATGGTAATGCAAATGTTACCACAGCTGTTGTCTACAGTGAGTCCGAATTACCTGGCAGACTCACCCAAGACGGAATTCAGATTGCGACATTTTCATTGAATTGTTTCCTTGGGCCTAGTTAGAGATTGTTTTGAATAGTTTGAAAATGAATAATTGCATTGCAGATTTAAATTAACTATCTACTATTGCGCATTATGGACCCATGGCCAAATAAGAACCGACCCTTGACAAAGTATTGGTGTCAAATGTTGATTTTAAAATCTGAACGCGGAAGTTACTTTTAAAACATACCTACTTGGAATTAAAATTGAACGAATTTACCAGTGCATCAATTAGTTCAATAAAGAAAGCGTGACTCTGAAAGTTCTCCTTTCGCAGGTACTTGATATACTATCGACTGTACCATCTAAAAATATCGCTTGTGATTCGGTCCAGAAAAACTTTCTTTGATATTTTTTTAACTATGCAGAAGCCCTTTGGCTTTATCGCGGCGTTTAGTTTCTGCAAGACTTAGGAATGCGGTGAATGTACAAAGCACCGGGCATCCCCACGTTGCCCTGCTTCGACTAAATGTCACGGAGGCAACGCGCCGTGACGAAACTCGTGACTCCAAAGGAACATCATTATGCGAATCACTTAGACTCCGTAATTCCTAAATTATAATCGTTCTATTAAATGACAAAAATGAACATCAAGACAGAAAACGAAACGCAGAAGTAATAGCCAATACAGATAGTGTAAAATATGATGTCAGAGATAATGGATCGTATGCATACACGGACAAGTTGAAAGATTACACCGATAACCTGTAATGCCAATAACTTGTCAGATAAATGCCCGATTAAATTCTACTACAGATCCGAGGGTTTGTATTGTAAGTAGGCAATAAATGTAATTTACATACATTTGAAAGTTTTTGATTGCTTTCGCTTTGATTTTAAACATAAGCCTATACTTATGCTCAGCAGGTCACGATTAAACGTAAATACCTATAGTGGAGGATATGAATACGTACCTGTAGTGGAGGTGAAGATTCCGCAGTGTATCGCATATTTACACACAAAAAAACTTATCACCGCCGTACTATTGTGTAAAAGTAATGAAAGGACTAGAGATATAAGAGTATATAAGATTTTTAAATCCGCTATAAAACAAACTTTCACCTCAAAACCTTATCCGCGACGTTTTACTGCAGATTAAAATTTACCAATATCAAGGCCATGTTTCTAACACTACGCATGTATTAATAACGATGAGGCTCGCCCCAAAATAAAATCACAATCCGATAGTTCTCGAGATTGACCTCATTTCTTTTTTGGAACGTGAATCTCATCAAGACATCTGTCTCACTTAATTATTATCTTCAAATGTTACATTTCAGTTTGTCACGCCTTGGAATCCATGTGTTTTTTTAACTAATTGCTAACGGAGACAGAAAAAGATTACGCCCCTGACATGATTCGGAATTTCATTAATAACTTTTGATCGAAAGTGAAGAAGTATTTTTCACTAAACAAATTCGCAACTTAGAAGCAATCAAAAATATGCTCCGTTACAGCCAAATAACAATAAATCATCTCAACGACCATGCTCTCGCTCTATTAAAATCCTATAATTTATTGCGGTGAACAGATCACTAGCTTCAATTAGATTAACTGTTGCTTCAACCGTGAACCATAAATAACAGAATATGACCGATGGCTGCGCGAAAGAAAGATAATGGTTACAATGGCCCAAATGTCTGTGCGCCGTGGCGACCTTGTTTTCGATTTCGTTCAACCATCAAATCGTTCATTCAGGTGACATAATAAGCTGTTAAAATAATGATAATAGTGTGAAGTGACGCGCAGGCTAATTGGAAATTGTAGCCACATTTGATTGAAAGCAAATGGCACACAGAAAGAATACATAGAAAATTAACTGACAGCGTTAAATGTTAATTAAAGCAATGAAAATAGTAATTAGAAATCAGTCTCATTGGGTAGAGACTAGAACTATTATGAAGCGACTATATTTTGTACGTGGCTGAACTGAAGGTTATCGAGATAAAAAAAATACAAAGGGAGCTTTTGCGTAGACCGGAGATCCCTTAAGATTAGTCTCCTATAAAAAGATCGCACGAGATAATCGTGCGCCATACATCAAATCTAGTCTGAAAGCTTCTAGGTCTCATAACGCAATTTATTTCTGCGAATCATGTCCACTTTTAATCTCAGAGCTTTATGTTTGGTCTATATGTACAACATTGCGAAAGTAGCTCAGTGTTCAAAAATAAATTTTATCTTGTTTTTTATTTAAATAGATTGTTAAATCCATGTAACTTGCTAACACGCGTTTATGAAGTTGTTTTACTTTGTTTGATGGTGAGAGGTCTGTTCGTCTGCTGTAAGATATTTCGAGGTTGAGGAAAAGCAACCTATAATAAGAAGAAAAGATTGGGAGGATGTTTCTGGTTCTAAGGTGCGAATTTGACAAACTTAACGGTCAGCAAAAAAAGTGCAGCACTTCCTGATTCCTAATGAGAAATAAAAAGTATTTAATGAGAACAAACCCAAAGCAGTAGTGGTGGGAATGTTGAGATGCACGGAGGATTCCACAAAGGCAATCGAGTAGAATATCGAACAGCGTTAGAATCAGATGAAGCATGAAGTTTAGAGAAATGAAGTGAATGAAAAAAAATTGGTAGGCCATTAATTAGATTGGGGCAATTACACGACGATTATTTCCACATACGAATAGTGCTGAAATGAGAACGTTTCTTTACTACTGCAATAAATTTGGAAAGGCTATTAAAACTTTGCAATTTGGTTTTAATTTGTCCATTACATTGGTATTAGAAGCTACAGTGAGACTTGTCAAAGAAGACTGAAGTGATAATGATAACGCAGAGTTAGTTATGGTATATTTTGACCACGACCTCGTTGAATATCACTAGGAACGAAAAAAAAAACAACAAGCAAAGTGAAACGCTATCCATTACATGGCCCTTTCTTTTTCTCGTATAGTCGTGTAAAAAGCAGTACAGACAGAAAAACTCTTGTTTTCTCCGTATAGATAGAAATAGTTTCATAGAAGGTATGCTCAGAACAGAACTCGTTTGGAGGCCTCGACTTTGGATATGGGCAGTGGTGAGCACCTACCTAGACTGGTTCTGGGTACAGTCGATGGGAGAACATGTAATGGACAACTATACAAGTTAGCTCAGTCAGTCAACTATACACTCAGGTCAAGTCATACAGATGTGGAAACAATTTTGGTAAGAAGCACCAGCCAGCAAAGAAGTAATTACAGATGGAACTGAAAATAAATCTGTGCTCACTTTTGCATTTGATTCATCATTACCTATCCATCACGACTTACTTGTAAATAATTCGCAGCCTTCATTTATTACTTTATATCTTTATCTTTACTGCAGCGCAGCGGAGAGTTTCATTTTATTTAAGGGTATAAAGTGCTTTTTTATTATCATATCATCATCGGCAAGTGACGTTAACTGTACTAGCAAGTCCAATAGAATATAAATAAACTTGTTTATCTCAAGAGAGAGCGCCCTTTAATGGGCGTCCAAGGTCATTAATAAGAATCTGGTTAGCAGGTAAAATTTGACGAACACGAGAACCTTTTTAAGCTCAAACATTAAATGAAAAATTGACTTTTATAGCACTAATTCCAAATGACGCTAGGGATGATCGATATTATAAAAACATCGATGTTGACATCGATGTTAACATCGGTTCAAGAGTATCGATATAGGATATATATCGAAAGAAAAACATCGATGTCGGAAAACACCGATGTTTTTTTTAGCAAAATAAAAAGGCGTTATAATACATTACTTAATTTATTTAAATGTATTTAATACACAAACCAGAAAAAGTAATTTTCTTTCATTGGTAGGGAATGACAGAAAGACCTCACTCGACACTAGCAATCTTCGCGGATTTTTAAATCGCGATAGCGGCCATTGATTTACTAAGTGAACTAATGCTAACAAGTCAGCGAAATGTAAGTAGTTCACCTAATTCACGCTGGGTGGCCTAGAGTAATATCGATGTTCCGATATTTCTCTTAACATCGATGTGTCGATGTTTTCGAGGACGTAACATCGATGTAAAAACATCAATGTTTTCTTACGCACGTTAATTACTTCAGATTGTGTTTGTTGACAATTAAAGTTAATAAGAACATTACTCCGTTTACTAAAAATTAAAACCAGATGCATTACGTTAGTCTCTGAAAATGATCAGCAGCTTAATAGATCGGACGTTAATTTCAGCGCAGGGTTTAATCTCTCAACGGAGGGCATGGCCATTAAGCCCTTAAGCCAATTACATTAATAGAGCACTAACAAAACAGGTCACAACAGACGTTTCCAACCGTGAAGCATTTGATATACACAAGTCACAGAATCACAGAATATAATTACAATTTCAATCAACGCAAAACAAAGAAACATTTATGTATTACGTATAACTATAAGCTAACGACAAGTAATGAGTAATGAATCTGCATTGAAAAATAATCGGCGCCGAAATAGTACTCCCGCCACAATGGTGGCATGCCGATAAATTCAGTAATGACGCCGTGAGCAATCTACAATACAATGCAATTAAAACAGTTCCGTTCAAACTGCAGTCACATTGTCGGGCTACCCGTACCCCTACAGGCGCTTGAGAATAACAATTTGTTATTTTTGTATTTCACTAGTTACGTAGATAGGAATGCTAATGGCAAAGGTGACCAGCATATAACAGCATGGTTTGTTTTTTGTTGCCTATCTGTTCACTCAAATTCAAGAAGAGTTAAGGCCCTGTTCTGTGCAAGTCGCGTCTGATTGTTGCAGCCAAGCTCGGTATTTTCAGAACCCGAAATTAGTGAGGAAGATAATATTCCACGGAAGATATACCGGCGCCAATATTGAATGACACATGATAGAGAGACTGGCAACGGGAGCGTCGGAGAGTGCGACCAGACGGGAATAGTCGCCCAGCCTGGCCTGGCTCGCGTCCATATCCGACTACAATCCAAAAAACCCTAACTCAACACGCACCCGAGCGATTCCCAATCTTACACCCACGTATCTAAGTCCGTTTCGCTTCGCCAACGGCTCGGGAGATAGGTCAATAGGTAGGCCATGTGACGAATATAAGTCGCGTTGCGTCTACGCCGGTCCTTACGTAAGTTTTAGACGAACTAGATACGTCACTTACGTACTTCCGGATGACAGATTAATCCTGATCGACCTGATTGTTTAACTCAAAGGATTACAGTGCAAGGTTACAAGCAAGAATCTTCATCGTAAGAGCTACAGCTGGTACGCTTTAAGTATTTGGAGAATTCTTGCAACTGTTTGTATTTCGGAACAGCCAAGTAAAGATTTATTTTACTCAATAAAAATGTTATAGGATACGGAAATGTACGATAAACATCAACAGTCAGCCGGCGGGTTTTATTTTCACAAATAACATGCCAGCATGAAGCAGACCGGTCCAGTGACACATTTTCTTCGCCGGCACATTTTCCGGTGCGCGACGAACGTAATAATAGACAAGAGCAGTAATTCTTTCTGTTCCTGCGACCTTGCCGATGTTGGATCATTTCAACGCCCACATCCTACTTTGCATGACTGTTAATCTCAATAGGTAAGATTTTTGCTTCATATCTTGTTTGCCACATTTTAGGTTAAACATGATAAGTAGTTTACAGTGGTTGAGAAATTTTGCCATTAGAACCTGCCACTTGCACATATTCCTCGTGTAACATATTTGAAAAGTTGTAACACTTATTTAGCACGGTTCGGCTAACGATGGCTGATTTGTCCTTTTACGTGCGTCCGTCGTCGTGACCGCTATATTAGGAAGTCACATGCGTGCCTACCTATTTCGCAATTCTTGTGAGATTATTTGAGATTCTTGCTGGAATTCAAACATTCAAAACAAAAGTATTCCCCTAAACGACGCGCAACGAATTTATTTTTAACCGACTTCAAAAAAAGGAGGAGGTTCTACGTTCCACTGTATTTATTTTTTTATGTATGTTCATCCGTCAATTGAAGACCGATTTCGATTTTTTTTTATTCGAAAGTGTATACTCCTGAGGCGGTCCCATTGTCACCTAGTCATGATCTGATGATGAGATCCCAGGGAAATCTAGGGCAACCCTCAAATTTTATAGGCACGTATTATTTTATTCTATTCTATTCTATGTGTTTCATTTTTTTTTTCTAAGGCTATTCAAGTATTTGTGTCTGGTAGTCATCATCTCATGTTGATGAGCTGATGATGGAAGGTACAACTCCTTAACGGTAACGGTAAAGGAGTTGGAGGTTAATTCTGAAAATGTTAAATCAACGTAAAATTGTGAAATAAAAATCTTTTAACAAAAAAGTAATTACAAATATCATTATCATTACACGAGCAGATCTGGTAAAGCTACCACAATAACTAGACTCGGGCAGTTGCGCATGCCAACCCTACAAGGCAACTATTTATTTTATTTTACCCAACATAGTTGTCAGTTGATGTCTACTGATTAGATAGCAAACCGTGGTAAAGATATGTGGCACACAGAAGCCATAAATCATTTACATCCTTAGAGCAAAACAAAAACTCTTTAAAAAGACTCGCTTACAAGTCACGTAGCCGCTATAACACCAACATAAAGAAAGCTTGATCCTGGACAAGTATTAGCAATAATGACCATAATAGAAACGGCAGGCCATTTTTAGTAGCACGACGAGGGATTTTGCGCGTGGGCTGGGCCGTTCACCTACGTTGACTAATATGTGTTTGGACCCAATCCAAACCCAGTAACCTGTTGCGGCTGTGCCCGGCGGTATGAAGTTTTGATACAAAAATCAATACGGATGACGTGTTCTCGAAATCATATTTTTTTTTACCGTCCACCATCGATTTATTCAAGATATTTATCGATTGCTTTTATGGAAACGTAAAATTCAATAAAGCTAAGACTACCTACCAATTGGCTATCGTAAGATCGATAACATTAGGAATGTTCAACATGCAGTAAACTGTCGCAATTGCCATTACCGATATCGGTTACAAAAAGAGGAACAATGCAGAACATTATCAGGCGAACGTAGCGAACAATGAAAACACTGGACCAGAACAGACAAACGATATGGCAGATATGTTATCGACGCCAAATAAAGCCAGTGTTGTTTGAAGGTAGAGAATTTTACATTCGCGCCACGTACCTACGTAGATGATATAACCATTGGACTTAACGTATTTGTAAAATCAAGGATATACCTTAACCCCTACCCTACTTTGAAAATTTCAAGCGTGTGAAACATAAAAAATTGCATTTTTCGTGACAGTTTGTTACCTATGAAATCAGAAGCTTATCCTAGGGCTAAGGTTTAATTTATACTTTAAGTATCAAGTTTGACAATATCAGTCATTTCTTCATGAAACCATTTCAATTTCATGATTCATGATATTTTGTCAATTAAATGAAATGGCATCGGCACAGGGCACGTAATTATACCGATCTATTTTCAGTAAGGATGATAATAAAATAATAAATCTCCTCCAAATAATGTAACTAGAGATTTTTTATTACTACAACTAGGTATAATAGAAAACAAACTTGTGAAACCACGCTCCCTACGTCATTGAGATGTCATATAAGTCTTATCAGATAATATAAAAATAAACTATGTCGGTGTACATCACTGTACGAAAGAGTAAAAAAAAAGTGCTAAATAGGGACATGTGCTTACAGTTACTTGGAGTCACACCAAAAGCTGAAGAGGTAGCAAATCCTGGTCATGATAAACATACCTGAAAAGAAAGATTGAAATAAGCAATTGAAATTAAAGACAACAAATATTAAGAACGAATAGATAGAAATTTAGCAACCAACAAAAACAAACTATGGCTTTTCTACCGGGTTAAAGAGCCCGTGGAGAGTATAGTAAAGTAGATGAATTTAGTCTTCCTTATATTGGTTAGAAATAATATACACGGAATAAGCCACTTTTAGAGTCGAGATGTTACTTATTCCAAAATTTTAAGAGCTCTCGCCTTAGGAATAAAATAAGGGCGATTCCCGGTAGAACTGCACTATTTCGGAAAAGTGTATTGGGAACGGCCCCTAAAATTTAGAACAAGATACCGGAAAATATAATAAATATAGATAATATGACTAAATTCAAAAAAACTTTATGTAACTTTCTAGTGTCAAAAGCTTATTATTCGATAAATGAATTTCTAACCGACTGTAATTAAGCACCTATTATCGTGAACATGTGTGTGTGCATGCATCACGACTATTTGTATGCCTTGCGGCGCAACATAGCGACACTTCAGCATTTAAGATCTTTGTACTAACCTATGTTGAACAAATAAAGATTTTTGTATTTGTATTTGTAAAGACGTCTAGTACTAGTGATAGTAATGGCTTAGATGAACCAAAGGCCCAAAAAGAACCAATCCAAAGCATTGTTACCGTTAAACAGACTAGAAAACTCAAAAGCAATGTATATTCGTAAGGAAGAAAAATAAAGAGATTGATTCCAAATGAGAAAATGTTGATTAACTTATTATCTTCTTATGGTGTTATGCAAATAAGGGAATTACGTGAACCCACACGTACACGGAAAGTCCATGTGAGTGAATATCAAGTAAACAAGTCTTAGTCATGTTTAAATCAGATATGGTAGCCATGTGTTAAGAAAATGACACCAGATAGGTACTTACTTAAATCCATCTTAGTTAAAATGATAGACGAAACATTTAATTTTAGTGCCTAAAATTAATAGTTTTTGTTGATTCGACTGACTATATCTGGCTTTTTGCCGCAGCATTGTTTCTTACCATTGGTAGGTTGGTAGGAAAACCAACCATTTGTAATACTCGTACCTACATAGATCAGTAGACGTCATAAGTTCATAATCATAACATAACTATCAGGTCAGAAACGTCTAAGCACCGCAATGCAAAGCTACTCTGCAGCTTTTGCTCGCTCAATGTAGTCGACGGACTTCGCGGGTGGTAAGGGGAGGTGTTTTTTAAAATTTAACAACCTTGATTACATTCCACATTTAGCAGCGACTTTGCGTAAAAAGTCTAACAATGAACAGATTCCACAATTTACTCATGGAAGCAGGTTATACGTGGCCAAGAGAAAGTACAAGTAAGAAAGTGTGTGGACGCGAAACACCGCCGGCTGGTATTTAGCCCGTGGTTGGCGAAATGTGGGCGTGGGCCGGATCCAACTACCGTCACCTGTAACCCAGGGTCTGACCTGGCGGGTTACATGTTACCCAGGACAACATTAACAATTAATCAGGTTATAAGCGTATGTTCCTTAAGGGTTCCGCTTGATCTCATGTAAGAAACTAATCTTTGAAAAACTTTGAATGATATTATGATACTACTTCTAGTTGCGTGATCGCGCATTGAGCTTGGTGGTTATTCTGGTGAACTAATTATGAAAGCACAACGCGAAACACAAACTTATACTAATCTAGTACCTGTAATAAAAAAATCAAGTCGTCGTCAACATGAGCCACTTGATCTATATTTATTCGAATTATTGGACCGCGAAATGTGTTTTTTGCGTCGATATGTAATTGATTGTACGCATTTCATTCTTGGAATAGATTGGCTTCTTTAATGAAGTGTAGCTCGGTTACGTCAAAGCCTAAAGAAGTGTAACGTTCTGATGACTGACGTTCTGAGTGCTTAGTGGTTCTTTGTGTACAGGTTACAGGTTAGAAAGTTTAAAAACTAAGACCCAACTACGGGAACACCATTTTGTCAACTTTCATAGCTCTTAGCTAACAAAACATGGAAATCATTTTGGAAGTCCTATCTAATGATATATGATTGATTGATATCTTACACTTCAATATGAAAAAGTTACATTAGGTATTGTATTTTTGTGTAAAATCCGAATTAATGTTTTTTTCGTAAAAATTGTGGCTTATGTTACCCAATCGGAGTAGTAGCTTCGGCGCTACAGTGGAACATATGTAAATACATATACTGCCAAAATCATTACCCTTCCTTTTGGCATTGCCGTAGTCGGTTAAAAAAGCATTGGGCAACAGTGCAATTTAAAAAAAATGCGGAAATTGAGCACAGGTTGAATATAAAGCGTGTCGTACTTGTTAAATTAACCGGTTACTTGTACTCGGAAGTCGAGAAGCGTGATCGAAAGGTTTCGATTTAATATTCTGTAATAGAAAGACCTACTGTACCTATTTTGTTTGCCGTTGAATGTCGCAATCAGATTATTTATTATGCCATGATAAAATAACTTTACAACAGCAAAATATTTCAAGGATATTGTCAATGATGATTGACTGCTTGCTACTATTCTTAAAATTGTCAAGAACAAAACCAAGATAACACAACCTTGCCGATTTTCTGAGATAAGATAAATCGAGATGAAGTGTCTAAAATTAGGCAAAATCGTGGAAAGATGTACAGCCTTCTGCCCACTGCCATTCTGCTTTCGTCGGTAAATCTTGAACACCATAAACGACGAAATAATCTTACTTTATAGCCTTACAGCCGCATTGATGAGGCCAAATAGGCCAATAGTTTTCCCCGACATAAATCTTCAGCGTATCAAGCAGTCTGGTGAAATGAAAGTGTTCGGTGGGCGACGCGTAGGACAGTCGGAAACAAAGCAGCTAGTGGCGGTGATGTGGGTGCATTAGGCAAGGACGACACCCACGTGACAGGTAGGTGTCGATATCGGCAAAACTGGTGCCGTGACGTCATCGGTCGAAGACCTTTGGAATGCTGCTTGCCCAGTACTTGCATTCACACGAATGTTACGTACGACCTCGTAAGTTCTTTCCTAACTGGTTCATTGCACTCCACGTTCGGATGAAGATACTTAAAGTAGAAACTGTAAACGAGGCTAAACGAGCTAATTATAGTTTGGCAACCAGTTGCTTATGTCTGAACAAGCTCAAGATTTTGTAATACGGAATCATTGTTTGGCCTTGATATATCGTCGGCGATCAAAGATAATGCTGTCGTCGAGATCCGTAACTAACGCAGCCGCTGGGTCACAGCACCAGACTAAAGGACGAAGACAGATTAGAAATTAGAACTACAAACTAAACAGTGGCGGAATTAACATATGTGAAGTATTTGTTTAGACCATTGGCAGTCGCGTCTCGTCCATCGGGGACGTAGAAAGTTCACTGACAAAAGCGAGAAATGACCATAGAGTTGTAGGCGAGAATTCGCTTCCACAAAACAATGTAAGAGTGTAAGATACGCTTGGAAACGCCACTTTCAACACTGTCAAACTTGTTAACGCTTTTGTGGTCACAAAAGAAAGTGCAACTGAATCTTTACGACAGAATTTGGTGTAGCTGAACAAAGATTGATTACTTCGACTCAGAGACGTGCTGAGAAAAATGTCACCAAGTTATGCAATGCGAACAGAGAGTTAGCAGGAATAGTAAAAAGGCACTGGGTGTTGCCTATTCATAACCGTTCCCATGACGAGCGCAGTTGTGCTAACTGTCGGTATCATTGTCGTATCGACCTTTAGTGCCTTTGAACTCTGGCATTGTCGTTAAAAGGGCAATGTTTGTCTGAATGGGTGTTGTTACAGACATTTTGATAATAGGCTAGACCTCAATGCATAGAGTTAAATAGTAGTAACTTAAGCACCACTAGCTTTTTAGGGAGGTTTCGACAAAATAGTAATTGATGGCAATGTCGCAGTTTAGTCTGAGATGAGCTAAACTGTTCTCTAATGAGTAAGTAAATTTTGATTCTTATCAGGCCTGAAGCCTGTTGTTTTGAAGATTTTAAGATTAATTTCCTTGGATAGGACCACTAAGTTCCTCGTTAGATTGATGAAATCTAGCAGTCAGCTGGGAATCTATGGACGTTATTTAATATAGGACGCATCACAGGGGGGACGACTTGATTTTTGCGAATACGAAATTGAGAAAGAATGTTTTAATAACAAAAATGATAGTTAAATTAAGCTGGGACTGCAGTAGCCATAGTTATGAGCGTCAATCATAACTGCCACTGCTGTTTATAGCTATGGTAACTAGTAAGTTCTATTTCAGTGGAACGGAATGCCAGACTCATGTTATGATGTAAAGCAAACAACCGGCCGACATGGAAAATCATTTCGAGTAAACTTTCAATATGAATATTAGAGTTAAGTTTTTTTTTACGCATGCTCTGAATGTATTTAGGTTGGCTGTGACGCTTCTTGTCACCCCTTCTATTCTGAGAAAACAAAAAAAAAATCTGGGGCGAAATTTGGTATGCGATTAGATTGCGCACAAAGGATTTTTTGCCGAAAAAATACATAATTCACCAAGCCTAGCATTATCGGTATTACCTGAAACAAATATTAAACTAACAAAGGTAAGTGGTGACACAGAGCCTTCTCAGAAAGTGGGAGGTAATGAAAAAAGTTATATGTTCAAAATCATTCTACAAAAAAAAAAACTCATCCTTCCTCTGATTGTCTGTGTCTGGGAGAGCATTGCCTATACGATGTTTGATAACAACAATGCTCATTTCTTTGAGTTTTTTACGTTGACTGGAAGCATATTTTTTTGGTTGAATTGGCCTTCGACTCTGCGGTCAGTTTTTGCAATGGCACTGAGATTCTGCTTAACGGTAGTTGTACCTTACACGAGGCGATTGCCAATTGCATACCTATTGCGGCAATGAATAAAGCTGATAGCGTATAATGTTATATTTTTGACTTAAGTCAAGCAAGAAGACCTTCAAGCAATTTATGCAAATATATAAATAAAACAGCAACTTAGTAAAAGTTTTTTGTGTTAATGTTAATACTGAAAATTCATTTTCAAAAATAGGCTAAGTAAGTCAGTCAGATGTCCGAGCGTTCTTTTGAGACTGTTTTTCGTGTTTGTTGTTAAAAACCGTGTTTTTTTTCAATGATTGTTATAATTATAAGTGTTATATCATTAATTTTAACTTAGGAGTGATCTTTAAGAAATAAAGTGAATGAGAACGCAGTAAAGCAATAATTAGCAAAAAAACAGAACAGTTTATCAGCTTAGTAAACAGGTCGAGAGGTAAATAGTCTGTTACGCGTGCGTACGGGAATTAGGTCAGACTGACATGTAAGCAAACTTATGTAATAAAACAAAAAGGGATGGAAGTTTTGTTTATCTGCAAGATAATGAGACAGAGTTCAGGACAGCACATACCGTGCTAGTAAACAGTTCAGAGAAGACAATAGTGGTTTGGCAAAGGAAGGGACAATTACGGTTTATAAAATAAAAACGTCTGCGGAAAATGCAGAAGGAAAAAAACCGGCGCCGATTATGCAAATAGATTCAAATGTTGTCAAATGTTATTGTTGTAACTTGTGTTTTATCCTATTTTTTGTACAATAAAGTGTTTACTTACTTACTTAGATTCACGTTAAAGTTAAAAGTGAACTAACACATTTTACTGATGTAAGAACTAAGAAAAGAACACATGTTAATGTTACTGAATAAATCATTCTTAGAAAACGACTACAAGTCTTGGTCGCCCAGTATGATCGGAATATAATGATTGGACCTGCGTTCGTCAACGTGTCAGTTGTCAACGCGTTGGGTTGGATAAAACAACTTGGGGACTATGTTCCACTTCTCGATCTCACACATCTGACGAAACGAAACGTTTAACTCACGTGACAGACAAATGCTACATTTTAAAACAAAACACGAAAAACACATGTCATCTTCAAAGTAGACTCTACAGCCTTTGCGTCAGAGGTTAAAAAGTTGCAATCTTACTCACTGGTTTACTCAACCCCTGCAATATCATGTCATGTGTCACACATTTGCATATTTACAATCGTTTACAATATAATAACTCGTTGCGTATTGTCATTGTGCAGGCCCATTAGGCCAAGGTGGTTGAGATGCCGGTATGAAACCTTATAGAGGTCGTTTGAATTAGAACTGAACGATTCCATGAGTTTTTACTGTGTTTTTACTGCACAATTTCGGTGGGGTATTGAAGGTTAAGGGACAAGTGTTGTACCTGTAGAGACGAGTAAAATAAAATTTAGAGCTTTCTTATCTATTGGCGTAAGAGAGATATTACATCATCCACATCGTAGAGGGACAGACGGTAAATTCATGTACTTAGTGCAACGTTAAATTTCTGCGCGTAGGCGTGTTTTCTGCAGGTCCCTCACGATGTTTTTGGTATGGTTTCCTATTTCGGCTGGTTCGGTTATTACCAGCAGGACATTCCAGTTTCTAGTGTAATTTTTGACACATGAAAACGTCTCGATCGTGTTCGCGGTTCGCGTTAACGGCTCAATAACTATGAGCAAATCGGCAGCGCCTCTAGAGCAGCACGTAGGCAACGAACTATTCTCCTAGTATTTGACACGTTAACGCGAACGCGATGGAATAGTTTGTTGCGACGTGAAATTTGCACTAAGGGCTCAGCGCTTGGAAAATCCCATTTTGATTGATACAATAGGCAGTTTCTTTCGAAGCGATGCGCCATTTACATTAGGCCGTCAGGTAGGTACCAAAACGATCGCGCGAGATTATAAGCATGCATGCGGTTGCGTTCAGCAATTAATGGTTCGTTAACTAATTTGAATAGCTTCAAATTGAGACATTAATCGTTATCGCGATCATAACTTCTGATAGTTACGGCATTTTACATTTAACATCTGTTCTTCAGCTTTAGTCTTGGGTTCCACAAATTCCACAATGTGATCGCCAGGGCTGAGAGAGGACAGGAGAATGAAGCGAAGCCATCAGACGTTATTTTACTCAAACAACCAGGTACTAATGACCTAATGACAGTACCTACTGATTTCAGAACGATTGAATGATTTGACAATATAGGTAACTTCCGTACTCAGAAAGGTCAATTACAAGTAGTTTCTTAATCTCTTTACATAAAGAAGTAGAATTGTCTCAAACCACACGCGACGTAAGGACGATTCGACCAATCCCGGTTAGCCCTAACCTAAATGTGTGTGACATCACTGGTTTGCACTAATCCCCTAATGCTTGCTAGGTATGTCATGTCATGTTCAGCCTGTTTTACTGTTTGTTGAGGTACGGAATCGATCGATTAATTGGGTTTTTATTCCCAGTGGGCTAGACTGAAGGTCACCTGGCTAAAATGAACGAAGCTGGCCTTTGGGCTTGGTTACCTACTCACGGGAGGTTTTATAGAGAAAATGGAGCTTAAATATTTTCTAAGTACTTAATTGCTAATTAGCGTGTGAGTTAGGGACGAATAGACTTGTTCGTGATAGATGTTATGGATGTGACGGAGGAGCTTTACCGCGGTTTTATGGGCTGGTAAGCTTGTTCGTGGACGGATTCACGGCAAAACCGTGGTCTCGTTAGAGGGCAGCCAGAGGCCAGACCCCATACTACAAAATTCGAAAATCGAAGTTCGTATCGTATCGTCCCGCTCACTCTCGTGTTAAATAATATTAGCTTGAGAGGGACGGCACGATACGAAGTTCGAATTTTGCACTTCGTAGTCCAATAGCAGGCTCGCGGTGGCTGCTGTTTCATTAACGTGACAGGCAAAATATGACTGTGATAATTTGTTCTACATTTCATATTTTATAAAGCGCACTAACAAAAACTCTTAAAGCCTGCGATTTACACCGAAATGGCATTGAAAAACTGACTTTGTCACATTGGTAGAATAGGGGTATGATGTTTTTCACGCATAGGTACCCTGTCCTCTCCTGCTGACGTTATTCGTGTCAACATTCTTTTTTTTTTTTCACGCATTAAAAAAAAAAAAAAACTAGAAATTACTATAAGCCATGTACGTATGAATTCGTATTTTATTCGGATCTCAAAAAAAAATACACAATAAAAATTTCCTCTGGTAAACAACCGGGGGTAGGTCGGATTAATTGTAGACAAAATACTTTTTTTAACACTTAGACATATTATGGTGTTCTGTTTGACGCTCAGGGTTTCTATAACGCAAAATTATTACGTAGGTACTCGTGAGGGAAAATAATTAACGATTTTGTTTCAATTTCACTTAAATTCACTTTCAGTTAGAAAAAAACCGGGCAAGTGCGAGTCGGACTCGCGCACCAGGGTTCCTTACACAGATTTCCCTGCTTTTCCCCGTATTTTAAGTTGTCCAGAGCCCTGCTACTAAGCAAAATGTACGCAGTGTGGGGTCATCTTATATTGGTCTGTGAAATCTACAGACCAGCCAAATGACCATGAAGTGCAAAATTCGAACTTCGTATCGTGCCGTCCCTCTCAAGCTAATATTATTTAACACGAGAGTGAGCGGGACGATACGAACTTCAATTTTCGAATTTCGTAGTATGGGACAGACAGACATAAAAATTTTAAAATTTGAGATTTTTTTGAGTGGTTGTGCTATAAGAGCTACCTTCATACCAAATTTCAAGTTTCTAGGACAAAACTAAAAATTCATAATAAAAAATAGACCTACCTACCTATCAGACATTTTGAGTCATCATTTCATGACCTGCTATGGAATCATTCCACAATAAATTTCACTGTGTCACGACAATGCCCTACAAGGAAAACAATTATGATATTTTAATGATAACATTCTACAGTAGGCCACAATTCAGCTTGTCCGATTGTAACAAGGCAAGTAATCCTCGGACATAGCTAGAGTAGAGAACACATGGGCGGTCTGCCAACCTAGGTCATTAGCTCACGGGAATGTCTAACCCTTATGTCATGACATTCTCATGTCGGGTTGGTAATTGAGGCTAGATATTCCATCCTAAAATTTTGTAATGCCAATTAAAAAGTTCAAATTTTTGGGGAATAATTGAGAGAGTACTTCAAATCCTGTACTTACCAGTTAGTTGGCAGTCTTTGTCTAGATTTGTAATGGATATGGATTAGTCTGGATGAATGGTTTGTATACATTTTTAGATTCTTTTCCTAATGAGATAAAAAAAACAAGTTGAATTTAAAAAAAAATTAAAGAACTTAATAGGTTTTAGTTATTTTACACAGAAAAAAATGACCACATTTTAAGCTTGTTCTTCATTCACATCAAAAATTATTATTATCGTTAGAAACATAGGCCAGGGCCGTGTTTTATAAAGCTACAAGTTACAATTTACAAGCGGAAGTCTCTTTCTTGTGAGAAAGAGACTTCTGCTTGTAAATTGTAACTTGTAGCTTTATAAAACATGGCCCAGACAAAACTTTAAAATTTTACTGAGTAAGTAGTTAGGTAGGTATATTAAATGTGTAAATTTTTAAAATTAAAATATATTCCTGATAACTTGTTGATATGCATAGATTCAAATTAGTAATACAGATTACAGAGAGTTTCTGAACTGTGACCTACTTATAACAACCAACGACCGGATAGCCTAGTGGTTAGAGACCCTGACTATGAAGCTTGAGGTCCCGGGTTCAAATCCCGGTCGGGGCAGATGTTTGTGTGATGAATATGAATGTTTGTTCTCGGGTCTTGGATGTTTAATATGTATATAAGTATGTATTTATCTATATAAGTATGTTTATCCGTTGTCTAGTACCCATAGTACAGGCTTTGCCTAGTTTGGGACTAGGTCAATTGGTGTCAAATTGTTCCATGATATTTATTTATTTATTTTAACACCAAAAATAACTAAATGCACATAATTTAATTGATGCACAGATTTTAATGAGCCAATTGTAAAAGAGAAAATTTATAAACCATAAAAAATAAGCTCTAGCTCGTGAACTAAATAAAAATAGAGGAGTCGAAATAACTATGATATTTCTAAGAAACTAGCACAGACATCGCTTGTCTCCACTCACTGTTGCTGTGTTATTTTTAAATTTAGAACGCTTCCCTAGGCAACTTTAGTGTGCCACATTAATCGGGTTATTTTTTCAAACGGAAAAGCTTAAGCATGTGGCTGTTTAACACAAAATCTGTACAAAATAATTTGAACAGAATCTGCCATCTGCAATCCAAAATTATCTCATCTGGTGCGCCTAAAAATAGGTATCAGTATACCCTGGAAATGATAACGCGGTGCGTGTCATAATCAATTAGGTGTCTTGGGCTGATCACGAGCAGCTGACGACGTAATGTAAACAAATTTACGGAATCGCAGGTCACGACTACACCTGTGAGAAGCAACAGGTGAAATTATAGCACACGAACACCGGCTTGAGACCTCGCTGGGTAGCGAGAAACCCGACCGGCTCTCGGATCCCATCCAAAACCCACTTTCACGGCACTCCGCTGTATAAAATCTTGAAAACACCGTCACATTCCAAACAGAACACTTACACGTAAGGTAACATAAAACGATAAATACCTTTTCCTTCGCCCGTCCAGCATGTTTTTGCACTGATTTCGCGATTAACGCACCTTTACTTTCAGCCATTTCAATCACTGTTTCATTACCGACCGTCTTTATTTCGATACACCATCAATCTGCAGCCAGATTTGGTTGCAGCTCTGTACTGTCACACGTCAAAATCCAAATGCGTGTTGCTCTGAGAATGGCACTCTGGCGGACTGAACGTTATTCTAGTTTATTATTACTCAACCATTCAATAGATGGCTCTCATTATGAATGAGGCGAAACTTGAAGCTTCATGCTTTGTTTCTTCAAGCCCTATGGTTAGTTTTCCTCGTGCCTCTGCAGTTACGTAAGAAAATCACAGATGACGCTTTTATCAAAATGATTTTTATGTAACTGGCTAAAAATCGTTTAGAAAATGATCAAAAATAGCCACATGGTAAAATTAAGAATAAACTAAGGAAAAAAAATCACTAGTTTTCACAATACACATTGCCAGTACTTTATAAATTTGTCGTAATCGTTATGTTGGTGAACATGCGTCAATATATAAATTTGTCTCAAAATCAAAAATAAGTCAGTGACCCATTCTGAAATAATTTTGACAGCTTTCAAAATTTCAATTCAAACTTTAAAATCAAAATAATCAAATTATGCGAAGCTATCGATGGTTTTAATATTAATTTGGAATTTACGAGCTTGATTGAAATAATTAGAAATGGTATACAATACTATAGTGCTTAGTATGTATAAAAAACTGTAATAGTTTAGTTAATCGGTTTCTTTTGAACGTTATCAGGCGAACGAGCTTACCCGCAATGCCATCAACAGGGCTCGTCGTAAAGAGCTGGAGACTTACCAGCGAGCCCTGGACATCCAATGGCTGAACAGTCGCATGGACGACGGCCGCATGGGCCGCTGCCTGGCGTTGATAAGGAAAGAAGCCGAAATGGAGAAGGATTTCCAAGAGGTACAGTACCTACAGTATCTACTGAGAACTTTTTTGAGAGGCAATAAAAGCCACGCTGTCCCTTGTGGACACCTTGGTTTGACTCTGCTGGTCTTGCTAGTCAAGTGTTAGTTTCAGCTTTTGGTGTTCATTCTGGACACATTCCAACAAACAAGATTTTTTATAATATGATGAAAATTAAACCATCACCACTATGTGATGATTGTCAGAAGATGTGTTGTTGGAGAGCGTCCGGAATTCAGACTTGAGAAGGACAGTTCTTGGGGGGTTGGGTTCCATGCACAATGGTCAGATTAATTGTTGGCTAGCTGAGCTGTCATCAGACAACGCTATTACTAAGTACCTATTTTAAGCTAAGCATTTACTACCTATTTTATTGATTTGTCCCTTGAGTAGGGAATTGCTGACAGGCTGACATGTGCACCTAGGGTGTTGAAAGCCTCAATAAAAATTAGAGAAAAAAAAACAATGACATAAGTAATTTTGTCAGTAACATAAAAATATGTGCACAATGTTCTAGAGAACAGACCATGCAGCCATTGTTAATGCCCGAGCCCAGAAAGAAACAGCTCTCGGCATGGAAATAGCCCAGGTCCGGAGAGAAGAGGTGAACCTGCTCCAGCGGAGACACTACCTCCGGGAAAGAGACCCCAGTTTGCGGGAGCTGTCAAAGAAGTTACAGGCAGGCTATGTCTGCAGGGACCTTCGGCAGCAGATACTGCATAACGAGTACAAGAAGCTTCAGGATCAGGTCTGTGTAATTTACATTTTTAATAATGAGTCAATGAGTTACCTGTTTTTAGAACTACTTGGTGTTGCCATTTGTAATTGATTGTGTGTGTGTGTGTGTGCGTGCTGTGTAAGATTGTGGGTGCTCTCCTTTTTACTATGCTGTATAGTGTAGCGTAAATAATGTAAATGGTCAAGAAACTTTAATTTTTACTTGCAATGTATGTTTATTTTTAACAGACTTCAAAAAAAGGAGGTTCTACATTGCACTGTATGTATTATTATTTTTTATTTTTTTTATGTATGTACGTCGATTATTCCGTCAATTGTAGACCGATTTTCAAATTATTTTTTTTATTTGAAAGGGTATACTCCTGAGGTGGTCCCATTGTCACCAAATCATGATCTGATGATGGGATCCCAGGGCAATCGAGGGCAACCCTCAAATTTTACAGGCATGTACTATGTGTTTCGTATATTTTCTAAGGTTATTCAGGTATTTGCGTCTGGCAGTCATCATCTCATGATGATGAGCTGATGATGGAAGGTACAACTCCTTAACGGTTAGGAGTTGGAGGATAATTCTGAAAATGTTAAATCAACGTAAAATTGTGAAATAAAATTCTTTTAACAAAAAAGTAAAACCACCTTCAAAAAAAAATCCTTAGAAAAAAAACTTAAAATAATCCTCTAAAATAATAATAAATAAATAAAATAAAATAAAATGCGTTTATTTCGGACAACAGAAACTAAAGCCTAAAGTTTTCAAGCTTCATTCAAAGAATATTCCGCTCGCACCGCACCGACTTCATACATCTGTTGCTTAGTGCTAGGCCATAAAACTTTAGGCTTTAGTTTCTGTTGTCCGAAATAAACGCATTTTATTTATTTATCATTATTTTAGAGGATTATTTTACGTTTTTTTTCTAAGGTTTTATTGTATGTGTGTATCTTATTTGCTTAGCTCAAATCTTGGATGTCAAATTACACCCATTTCCAGTAGTCAGATTGACTTTTTTTTTTTTTAATGGCTTTCACTCTTGCTCCTTTTGCAAGGAGTATTTTGCCAATGTCAGCGAAATGTGTGAATGTGTGTTTGCACACGTGAGAAGAGTCAGGTGGACTTGATATTTGGATTTGGATTGGATGGCAATGAAACTGCAGTCAGCAAAAATGCCTTGGATTAAAAATACTGTAAAACTATTCTAATCAAAACATATTTTATCCATTCCAGGCTGAAGAGCACCATGCGAACTCTGTACTCCGCACGGCCCTCTTCAACGAGGCGGAGGCCCGGGAACACGAGGAGAAGTTGAAGATGGAGCGAACCTCGCAATACTGCAAGGAGCTGCAGCAGCAGCTGGTCAGCAGACAGCGCCAGAGGCAGTGTCAGTACGAAGACACACTAATTGAGAAGAAGATGCTTGATGACATCATGAGAACCATCAGCGATGAGGATCAGAGGTGAGATAATATTTCATCATCATCACCAGCCTTTTTTACGTCCCACTGCTGGGCACAAGGAACTTCACACACATCATTGAATTGCTTCGCAGGAGTGCAGGTATCCTTACGATGTTATCCTTCACCAAAAAGCTCATGATAAATTACAAATGTAATTCCGCACATAAATAGCGAAAAGTCAGGGGTGCGAGCCGGGGTTTGAACCCACGACCCTTTGCTTGAGAGGCCATAGATCGAACCACAAGGCTATTACGGATATTTACTTATTAGCTTTTGCCCGCAACTTTGTCTGCACTCGGGGGACCTTCACACTTTCCCAGGAAAAAAGTAGCTTATGTTAATCAGAGACAGTGTATCTATTAGAGAAATACTTTTTTTTAATCAGTACTCAGTGCCATAAAAATTACTTCTACAAAAAACAAAGTTTGTTTGCAATGTTCTTTGTATGCAAAATTTATTTTTTCCCATTTTCTGCTTCAATTCCATTCATTTCATTTCATTTCATGCATTTTCCAAAATGATTTTTTTTTTCAAAAACGAAATATTTCAGGACCATCTCGTAGTACCCTGTTGGTTACGTTAAGTAGGTTTGTTTTATAAAAATCCTGAAATATTCACAGTTTCGGAAAAAAGATCATTTTGGGAAATGAATCAGCTTGGCAAAAGTTTTTGGCAAACATTAGTACTCCTCCATTCATACATGCACCCTTGTTCCATCTTATCAGCAGCATTCTAGATCTAAGTGTAAACTAATTTTTAAGCTGTAATAACTGTTGCTACGCCCTAGTAGGGTACAGTATGTACTGGAATTAAGTAAGAATATCATTTGTAAATATCATGGTTGCAATTAATAAATCAGTAGTTCCCAACCAGGGGGGCACGCCTCCCGAGGGGGGCACAGAGAGATGTCAAGGGGGGCGGAAAGCTGCTACATCTTCTTTTTTTTTTTTATATCGCTAAGGCTGCAAATAGGCAAAAAAAAAAACAACAACATTAACAAATGGGTCAATCAACTTTTCTTTGCCACTCGTTGCCATGGAGATGTCTCCTGGGTCGTCTAAATAACATTTTCTAAGGCACCACTCCAACAAACGTTAGGCGTTTCAACAGTTATGTGCCAATTTCATCATGCTTCATCTCCTAAGTATGCAAATCCTGACTTTCGGAAGAATGGGCTCTTAGAAAGTCATATTTTTGTTGTGTGGCAATGAAAAGTTGATTAACCCAAATAACATTTCAATGTAATGTTTAATTGTTTTAATTTAAACTTTTAAAGTTTGTTTAGTAAAGAGGGGGGGGGGGCATGAAAATACTGTAAGTAGTCCGGGGAGCCGCAACAAAAAAAAAAGCTGGGAAATTCTGGAATAATTAGTTCATGTATAACTAGTTCTAAGACTAATGTACATGTTTGCTGAATAAATGATAATGATGATGGTAAATGATTATGATTTCCCTATTTACAGAGAACTGAAACAGAAGCGTGAACAGACTGAGAAGCTGCGTCGCGAAATGGTAACGTTCAAGCAGGCGCGCGACGCGTGGCGCCTCAAGCAGCGCGCGCTGGCCGTGCGGGAGGAGGCCGACCTCGAGAGGCAGCGGCAGGCCGCCGCCGATAGGAGCTCCGCCATGTGAGTCCCGACCTGGTAACGTTCAAGCATGGGGAAGCGTGCGGGAAGAATGATGCCTACCCTCAATGGCGCATGTTAGTGTGGAGCCCAGACTGCTCATGTCTGGCGATGGCATATGGCAATATAGTTCTATATCATATCTATATGTATTCTATAGGATATTAACTAATCTTTCCTTTTTTTAGCGTCGCGGAGAGAGAACGCCAAATGAGGATCAAAGAAGAGATCAACGCTAAAATCGCGGCGAAAATAATGGCTGATGAGGTATGTTGTATTGTTGATAAAAGGAACTTGAGCAGGACAATGAGGGTTATTGCGAGTCGAGAATTTGCTAGAATGTTGGGTGAGGACTATGCACCAATCAGGACCAGTACGGCAGCAAATTTGTATGACGAATTTTAGTTCCTCTTTTCTTCGTTTTTTTTTGAGTTTTTGGTCGGTCTATAGCTTTGTTCTCTCATTGTTAGATAGATCTCACGCGACACTTCGACTCTAGCGGATTTTTGACTCGCGATAGCCTCATTCGATTGATAACTAATGTCAAAGAATATAATACTAACGTAACAAGAAAAGGCACTGCCGCATGTGTGCAGTAAACGACCTCGCGGCTGTGTGCGTTTCGGGACGCGAGCGGGGGCGAGCGCGGGGCGTGCGGGGTGAGGAAAGGCGATCCGCGGTCGCCACGGCACGGCAGTGACGCGCCTGTGCTGATGTCAAAATGTATAATACCACTTATCAAGCTTTCGAAAAAAGTAAAATAAATAATATCATGGGACAATTGACACCAATCAAGGACGATAAAACCAAGAGGACAGCCAATGGTTATACAATGTCGCGTTCCTCTAAAATAATGAGCCTGCTGTAGCTAGTTTCACTATAGATAGGTCTCTGTACCATTAATTTTGTATGACACTTATTTCTAAATCTAAATTCGTTTTTTCTTTCAGATCATAGATGGCGCTATTGTGTTAGCCAGAGGTCTAAATGTAAAAAATGTAGTAAAAAAATGAATCGTACAGAGACCCCTCCGTAGTAAAATTAGCTACAGCAGGCTTATTATTTCAAAGGAACGCGGCATCGTATAGACACTGGCGGTCCTCTTGGTTTTATTGTCCTTGACACCAATTGACCTAGTCCCAAACTAGGCAGAGCCTGTACTATGAGTACCAGACAACGGATAAACGTACTTATGTACATATTAAACATCCAAGACCCGAGAACAAACATTCGTATTCATCATACAAACATCTGTCCCGACCGGGGATCGGGACCTCAAGCTTCATAGTCTCTCTCTCGGTCGTCTGGTCAAAAAAAGTATTCTTTTGCAGGCGGCCCGTCAAGACCGCGAGAACATAATAAAGCTTCTCCAAGAGCAAGAATACTTGGAGAAGAATGTCCAGGACGACCGGGCGGAGCGGCGCAAAGCGGAGTTCACCAAGACGGACACCAAGCAGGCGCTCACCGCGCAGATGGAGACCAAGAAGAGATTGGAGAGGGAGCAGAAGTTAAGAGAACTGGAGTTTAGGAAGGAGGTTGGTGGCTTGCTTATTAACTTATTACGTATCGACATCGACCTTGGCGACATCTGTTATCCAGTAGGAGAACTTTGTGGCGACTCCCAGCGCCATCTAGTCACCGAACGTAATTCCGAGTTATGTTACAAATCATGCTGATGAAGTTTCTAAAGTCGGTTGCATAAATACAACTTGAAACAATTCTATTGTAGTCGTTCCCCACAATTAATTACAGGCCCCATTTTGGTAAGAAAAATATGCGGCGTGTCACAAAATATGTAGCGTGTCACAAAATATGCAGCGTGTCAGAAAATATGTATGTAGCGTGTCAAAAATGATGTGGCGTGTCTCAAAATATGTAGCGTGTCACAAAATATGTATGTATGTACATAAAACATAAAATAACAGAACAAAAGCGAATGTACAAAGGCGGACTTTTTTCCTTAAAAGTATCTCTACCAGTTAACCTTCGGGCGAATTTGGTGTGTAGTGTGTTACAAAATCTGTAGCGCGGCACAAAACATATAGCGCGACACAAAATATGTAGCAACAAAAAGTGTAGCGTGTCTCAAAATGTAGGGCGTGTCACAAAATATATACTGAGGGTCGAGCATGACTTTACGAATGCTGCGTAACGTTACGGTTATCGTATCGAGATCGAGAAACCTCATACTAAATTTTAGTTCCAAATACGCTCACGGGCGGGCGCTGTTCCAAACGTCATACAAACTCGACAACGTTTGCTATTCGATTTTACGCGACGCAGGTTTCGAAAAGTCGTGCTCGGCCCTCTGTCTGAAAATATGTAGCGTGTCATGAGCGTGTCACAAAAAGTGAAGCGTGTCACAAAAAGTGTAGCGTGTCTCAAAAGATGCAGCGTGTCACAAAATGATCGTCGCTGCTCATAAATTTATATATTTTATTTCAAACCGTAGTCAGAAGCCAAAAAGGCGGTCGAGGATGCCAAAGAACACGAAAAGGAGCTCAAGAAGAAAGAAAAGGCTCAAAAGTACTCCGTTGAGCTGAGACAGCAGATAGAGCGCAACGCGGTCAAGAGAGAGAAGGACAACCGAGAAGAGCAGGCGCGGGCGCAAGCCGTTTGGGACTATCATACCTCTTGGTTAGTGTACACATAGTTGTGAATCGGCCATTGTCTGATGATGCAAAGCTATTTAGACATTTGCCCTATTTCATAAACCTATTTTAACTAAAATGCCGTTAAAGTTCATTTTTAACCCCCGACAAAAAAGAGGGGTGTTATAAATTTGCCATGTGTATCTGTGTCTGTCTGTGGCATCATAACTCCCAAACGGGTGGACCGATTTCGATGCGGTTCTTTTCAGTCGAAATCTATTTTAATCGAGATGGTTCTTAGCTAAGTTTCACTAGAATCGGTTCACCGAATATTGAACTTTGAAATGACAACGTCGGGGGTTTTTCAACTTTACTAAGTTGGTTAGGTTATTACAGTCCACCAAAAAGCGTCCATTTTTAACCGACTTCAAGAAAAAGGAGGAGGTTCTCAGTACGTCGGAATATTTTTAGGTTAGGTTATTAACCACTCCATTTTCAATACACCAGGCGCGCAGAAGTAACGAAGGAGCGACAGAAGATAGTCCAGGAGCACGTGCCTCAGCTCCTGGGCTACCTGCAGGCCGGGGTCATCAAGAAGGACGACCTCCCAGCAGTGAGGGCCAGCGCCAACCAGAGCGAGGCCCTGGCCGAACTCGACATAGAGTCCATGGCCTCATCCACTCGGCCGAAGAGATTCTCGAAGTGCAACGCTCAGTGTAGGATCCTGAGGGAGTTCTGAACACTGATAGGAAGGTAGGTTAGATTACTCTTAGGGTCATTACGGACGGGCTGCATTGCGACTGCATTGTAACTGCTAACTGTTGGCCAGACTTTTAATGACGAAATTTTAAACAAACGAAACATGTAGTTTTTTTTTCATAATGTTATAGGGTCTGCTGCTGATTGCTTACATTTAAATCGCAAGTAGTGTGTAGTTTTTCTAGCTGCAGTGGTAAATGTACGACGCGAAATGACGAGCTGTCGTTAGGCCTCCAACAAGATGGAGCGACGACCAAGTAAAGATCGCGGGACCGCGGTGGATGCGGAAAGCACAAGCCCGGTCTGAGTGGAGAGCCGTGGGGGAGGCCGCCCGCCAGCAGTGGACGTCTTTCGGCTGACATGATGGTGATGATAATAAATGGTAAATCTATGGGGAGTCAGCAGCTAGCAGTGACAATGCAGACGGAATGCAGCTCATCTGTAATCCGTCCAGTGCCTTCTTGTTTTAGAGAAATTGACTCATTTTGGGGCAAATTCTTTTGTAGGAATGGTCAGTCCATGAAAATGTTAAACAGAACTAGAACGTTGCAAACTGTAAACGTCAGTAAGTACCTACTGGATCTGCTGTCTATGATATGTGTAGCAAAATAGCAACTCTCATTACAAATAAATAAATAAAATTGTTGTTTCGTACATCTTTTGCGAAGTCGAATGTTAAGTTCGAGGACAAACTGACTTCAAATTAGAATAGGTTTGTAAACTAGTTTATTAGGTAAATGAGGGTTAGAGTATCCTATACTTTCGTAGACGGCTTGCTTACAGACTAGTTTATTGTACAGAAAATACAGAAATAAATACAAGTTACAAACAATGTATGTGTATAGTCAGGCTAATTTGAAACAGGTATCTAGTTAAGGGATTGCTGCTACTTCAAAACTTGTATTGCTTTGTTTAATTTGGAAGGGATATTGTTTTGTTTAAGTAAGAGAATATACTCAATAGTGTTTCGTTAATAAATTGGCAGCCACACTACCATTTTTCACATTCAAGGTGAGGACTGAAAACCAGCACTCTGCTGAGTCCTCGCCTTTTCACAAAATTGTAATGGCTTTTCATGTGTTGTTACTTGGTCTATTTACATTATTTTTTTGTGAATAAATGATCTTTTATTTATTTATTTATTTATTATTTAGTTTGTGCGCATTCGTTATAACGATACGCTTAAAAGTTGAAGTAGATAATTTGGAATATATTTTTGTACGCAGACGAGTAAGTCGTTTGACGACATGCAAGAGTGCCCCAAAAATGAGCCTTAAACAAAATGTGATAAGTACCTACTATAAGTTTTGATGATGCCAAATAAACTGTTTTTGATAATTTTAATTGTGATAATGTTAATATTTTTGTACAAGTTGTAATAAGTTTGTGGAGAGTTGTGATGAAATACAGTACTGAAAATAACATTGTGAACAAACGTCAAATAAAAATATTTTTTATGTAATATTTTGTGTGTTTGTTTACTATTTTGAAGGAAATGGTACTATATCGTTATTCTCCTATTATTTTGATAATTGTATACCGTAATTTACATGACTGTATCGCATCATCAAATCATTATGTATGTATTTGCATTGTTACGAACTACAAATGTCAACACAAATAAATATTGTTTGAAACTTACACATATTTTAATTTCGAATTTATACTAACCAGCCCTAAGCCACTTTCGCAGTCATAATTATCAGTGTGCGTAAACAATTAAACACATAAAAATTTTGAGCAAAAAATCGACCATCGCCTGCAGCTCGTACACGTATTTGATACTCCAGCGCCGAGTGAAGGTAAACAGCACTTAACAAGAGGCGGCCGAGCGGCTATTACCGCGCGCAATATTTAAACGTACCGAATTAATTTCGACCAGCTCTGAATATTAAAAGGGGATGGTGCGGTGGCCATGATATCGGAGAAACGGAGATTTCAAGATTTTCTTTTTTTGCGACTCCTTTGACATGAAACTACTTTGAGACTCGACCATTGTGAAATTGACGGTTCACTCACGTATACATATAAATCGAGTTTAGCTCAACATGTTTCTGTCAGAAAGTTCAGTATTTTAAAAACGGGTGAACCGATTTTAATGAAATTTAGCTAAGAACCATCTCGATTAAACTAGGTAGTAGCTTTAGATTTAAAAAAACCGCATCGAAATTGGTCCATTCGTTTGGGTGCTATGATGCCACAGACAGATACACAGATACACAGACACACAGATATACAGGTCAAACTTATAACACCCCTCTTTTTCGTCGGGGGTAAAACATAAATAATACGTAGGTACAATAGACTCACGCACGCATTACGCATTGAGTTGCTGTCACTGTTCGGGAAGATTTCCGCGCCACCACGATCCCGTGTGTGCTAGAACCACCGGGCCTCAGTCGCACCAATGGCAAAGGGCTCACTTTGGTGCCATGGCAGAAAGGGAAGTGCTTACTTTGGGACGCCACGTGCGTCAGCACTTTCGCCGCCTCGCACCTCAGCCGAACGGTGCAGACAGTTGGTGCCGCAGCGGAATGTGCCGCGGTCATAAAGCGCGACAAATATTCGGCCCTGGAGGGTAACAATTTTTTTGTACCTTGCCTTTGAGACGACGGGATGCTGGGAGTCGGAGGCTAGCCTTCATCAGGGAAGTGGGACGCCGAATTAGGGAGAGGGGGTCCGATGCTCGCGCGAGTTCTTACCTGGCGCAAAGGTTGTCTATCGCCATCCAGCGTGGTAACGCGGCGAGTATTATGGGCACCTTTGCGCCGGGAACAACTCGCGGGGGCCTATTTGACTGAACTTAGTTTGTCTTAAGTTTTATTTATTTATTATTGTAATTACTAGTTCTAGTAGGTATTTAGGTTTTGACATGAACATGAGAAATGTATGATGATTTTATTTAATGAATAAATGACTTGCAATATCTAAATAAACCAAAAAAAAAGACTAAAACAGCAATGCAAACCAACTATTTTATGGCATGGACCCGAGTGGGTATTATCTTACTACAGAGCTAATATTTAACAAAAAACTGCAACCGTACCGCCCCTTAGCACTTTCGACCTAATTAAAAATAATGAGATTCCTTATCACTTATCAGCCATGGTCACTCTACGCCAACCCAACCAACTGAAAGTTAGCATTTTTCCGCAATAAAGAAATAAAATCGCTCCGTCAGCGGATCCGCGTTCGTTCTGATAAAAATCACGGAACCCCCTCCCCTTATACACCCCACGGGTGGACACTTGCGATTATTTGCATTGAAGCCATTTGAGGCAATTTTGTCAGCTTATCTGCTGCTCGTAAAAAGTTGTTTATATTTATGGCATGTTACTCTTTTTATAAAATTCATTGGGTAGGTATATTAAGGTGTCCATGAGCGAAAGGGGGTGTTGTGTTGACATTTAGTAGGTACTTTTTTATCGACCGCGTCCCAACAAATGCGCTTGTTTCTTTAGATTGGTATTTTTACACGACTGCCCTAAGAAAAAGGGTTTATTGTTTTCAGGGTTCATGTAAGTATGTAATTATTTATTTGATTTGTATTAGAAGTTGAGTAAATCGTAATTTTAACTTTGTTCTTGAACAATATGCTTTCTGCCAAGTTTCTTGAGGTGCACTCTTCGTGGCAATTATACTTATCCATTCTATTAGGGGCATATTTGCGAAATTAGGGTTTTGAATAGCGAGTGCTATCAGTAAATACGTACGTAAATAAGTACACTTAGTTGTTGTTTGGACAATCGCATTACACAGCTTGTTGCTGGCTATCGGCCTAATGGGTCATTTAAGAGAGGTTGGCTTTGACAATTTGGCTTCCAGGACTCACCGATCGTAGTATGCTACAAAACAAATGCTATTTCATTCACGTGCTTACAAAAAGTAGGCATGGCAATTAATATAATGTGAAAAGGACACAAATGCTTTATAATCTTTTATAAATATTGTTATTCATGAATACAGGTTTATTTAGTTAGTGCTGACTTCGCTGGGCGCTGCTTTTTTCTTCTGTTTCTTCCCCGCGTACTTCTCGGCCACCGCTTTGAATTCCCGCGCTTCGTCCAATTGCTTCTTCTGTTTCTTCCCCGCGTACTTCTCGGCCACCGCTTTGAATTCCCGCGCTTCGTCCAATTGCTTCTTTTCTTTTTTACCCCAAACAGTTTTGTCTGTATACCATTTTTGATACTTCTCATAGTCCTGCCGATTGTAGAATATATTAGCTAAAGACACGTACAGTACCGTGATGAAATGATGATATTCGCATAGAACTAAAGGCCACCAACATAGCCCGAATAATTGCGAAACTTAAGTGGCAGTGGGCGGGGCACATTGCTCGCTAGACTGATGGCCGATGAGGTCAGAAGGTTCCGACATCCACTGACCGGGAGACGTGCTGTCGGTAGGCCTCCAACAAGATGGAGCGACGACCTGGTAAAGATCGCGTGACCGCGGTGGATGCGGAAAGCACCAGACCGGTCTGAGTGGAGAGCCTTGGGGGAGGCCTATGTCTAGCAGTGGACGTCTTTCGACTGACATGATGATGATGATGACGTACAGTATGCCGCAGACTACGTGCTTCTTACCCCGGCTGCATGTACACACTCGCCGAGATCGGGCGAGGCAAGCATTCTCGCTTATATCAGGCTTGAAAGGGATGACATGCGGGTCTCACCCGATCTCAATACAGCCGGGGTTAAGTTCTTCAGGCCGTGGCAGGGTATCGCGGTCCCGTTCCCACTTCCCGTTAGTCTCCGTGCGTCTCGCTTCTACAAGTTACTGTAAGGTGCGTTGTCGTAGTAGTAAAATACAGCGACTGTTGGTGGAAACTTACATTATTTTCTACTTCGGTTTGTAGCACATAAATGAATACTTCCATTGGGCTTAGACCATGGGCTGCAATCCTTAAACAAGAGAAACGAGGCATTTAATAAACATCTACTAGCAGAACTGGTTGCTATGAGTATATCCATGTACCCATATCCCAGGAGTTAATTCTAGTTCCATATTATGGAACTGAAAAGTATGGAACTTCTAGGGTATACCGCTTGCTTTATGCCGCAAGCAGAATTCTTATATCCCTTTGTTTGTAGCTGCCCAGGGCATATTATACGATATTCTGTAAAGTGGCAGCGTTACGTTCACGGCTGTTTCAATATCTTAGTGTCAAATTTTCGATGCTATGACAGCTAATTATGTAGTGCATACCACCCCTGCATGTGTCAACATGCCATGCTGCATGATCATGAAGTAGTAAGGTAAGTAGTAGAAAGGATTATTTTTACGTAGTCCGTCACTTAATTACCAAAAATATTGTACTTCTTCTTCACCTTTTGTTAATTAATGAAAAAAATACGAAAAGACATGGTGTGTTGGAGTTACGCGTGACGTCACACCTTATAGTTACGCTCACGCCTCACGCCGACGATCGGTGCCCTAAGCACGACTTGTCGAATCCTGCGTTACGTTACGGTTATCGTATCGAGATCGAGAAATCTCATACTAAATTTTAATTCCAAATACGCTCACGGGCGGACGCTGTTCCAAACGTCATACAAACTCGTTATAGTTTACTATTCGATTTTACGTGACGCAGGATTCGACAAGTCGTGCTTAGGGCACTGATAGCTTAGTGGTTAGAGACCCTGACTATGAAAGCTTGAGGTCCCGGGTTCGATCCCCGGTCGGGGCAGATGTTTGTTTGATAAAATTGATTAATTACTTAATATGAATGTTTGTTCTCGGGTCTTGGATGTTTAATATATGTATACATATGTATACATATGAGTATGTATTTATATAAATAAGTATGTTTATCCGTTGTTTAGTACTCATAGTACAGGCCTAGTTTGGGACTAAATCAATTCGTGTCAATTCTATCATGATAAGTACTTAATTTATCATTTACGACACTTTACTCAAAAGTGACGTCACGCGCTACTCCCGATCTTCGACGCGCTTAAAAATTTGTTAAATATTTTTGATAATGTAACTGACGGATTAATTAGAATCATTATTATTTCCACCCAGTAATCATCCCTATTGGTTTTACTGCATGCATAAGCTCTTACTTGACAACCTGATCAGGTTCCAAGAAATGCTGCAGAGCATCTTGTATGGTGGAGTAACCGTAGCCGCACAGTATACGCGCTAAGCTGTGGGTGTCGAAGTCTCGCGGGATCGAATGGTTACTGAAATACAAATAACTTTAAAAACCATATGTTCTTTATTGTATAAGGATGGCGTCAATAAGAGTCACATTTCCAAAAGAACAGTTGAAAATGATATCGAATTACCTACGGCCATCCTACAGCTAAAGATTAACTTCTAGAGAAAGCGGGGTACGAGAGGCGATCGATTAGATTTTGAAACTGACAGTTCCAAGTCACTCGATTTCAGACCGACTGCTCTAGACCGTCGTTGAAAATTAGCAATTTTCGAGTGGCATTGTCACAGCTGTGTCTTCGTAAATTCGATACCCTGACCGTTGACTCACTGAAAGTTGACTGATGATTGATGATGAACGTACGTCGTAACCCAGGAGTTGACAAGCTGCGTGACCACGGAGTACGATGTGTCCGGTATGAGAATGACTTCAGGGAACTGCTTTAGGAGTGTCTTTTTCATCAGCCAGGGGTCTGAACAGGTTGCTGTGGAAAATAAAAATGCATCGGGTGATAAAGTTGCAGAAGAAATTAGCCATCAATGTAGGTACGATCGCTGTTATAATTTTCAAATAACTGGATATATGGTTTTTTTTTGGAACTTTATTTTGGTTGGTTGAAATCGTTGACTAATGTTTTTGTACTTGCCGATGACAGTCACGTTGTCCGATTTTTGTATTCTTTTGATTAACTTTTTGGTTACGTAGCGACGAATCAGATCCGCCATATCGGGGTTAAACTGGCGACGACCATGAGGTGCCTGTAACAGAATGCAAAAAAATGGCTTTTATTTGACTTTACACAGACGGTACTTTCAAAACAGCCATCGGGAATTTTCTAGATGAAAATAATTTAACTACTTAGGTATAGCAAAAGATACAGACCATGTAGAGTTTGAAGTATGAAGTGTGTAACGCCCCCCCCCTTATCATTATTTTTTCCTATTTTTTTCTAAACTATTTTAACTGTATTAATAATATTAACTAATTTTTACTCGTACCCATTAAATACTTATTAAAAGTGAACCTTTAAAAGCGAACCTACCTTCTTCTACTTCCTACCCTCATTATATTCCTATTTTTTCTCGCCCTACCTACTTATGATTATTACGCACTCAATTAATGCCTCGCCTACTGATATGCGTACTCCTAAGTATATGAAATCCTATAATTTAATATACGTGACGTGATACGTGATTTGGCCATGTGATCGTCTAGTGTATGCCTAAATAAATGATCCCTTCGTTGTGTCCGCATCCTACTGTAACCCTTGGAACGTTTAGTGAGGAGCAAAGATTGGTCTACCCTATTAGTTGAATAAATATTGTACTACCTACTTGCAACCTGCCTAGCGACTCGCTACCTAGAAATGTGTTCTACCTAACCCGGCATATATATTTACGAATTGGTTTCTTGAAATAATTGTTCTACTACCTAGAAATACCGAAGCTAATACCATCTGAGGCTTAATTGGCAGAATGATTAACAACCGTAAGTATGGCTAGGAATAGATTATTTAGATAGCGGAGCAAGTAAATAAGAGGTCAATGGAGATTGGAGTGTAAGTAAGTAACATTTAGTTTAATAATAATAAACGACTGAGACGGAGTGGTATTCAAGACGCAACTGTCTAAGAAAATTATAATATCAGGTTTTGTAAAACAAAGGTATGTAACAGCGTAAAGTTATTGTCACCAATTAGCAAGAGTGTAATGACGGAATGATATGTGATTCCCCCCCTTGTCCCCTACCAAAAGACCGGTTAATATACATCAGCTTGGGTTTCCTTTGAATAATAAACGATAGTTAAATAAACGAGCAGTTTCTATTCACTACTATTAGGTGCGGTCACACTTTGTAGGTAACCCGCCAATCTAATGTATACTGGATGAGGAATGGTCCCCCGTCTTGTAAGTCGATGGCAATTTCGAGTAACCAACTTGTTAAAATTTCAACCAACAAGTCTACAAATCACCTGCTTATGATTATTATGCTGAGCTGACGATAGCTTCGGTTGTTCATAAAGGTAATTCAAGATGAGATAATGATGTCAAAGTTCCAAGTAAAGCAATTATTGCCCTCCAAGAACAACTGTCGAATCAGATGTTAACTTGTTTAAATGTATTCAGTCAGTGACTCTCAGTGCGTGTAGCGTTTCCCCATTTGGAATAAAACAACTACTGCCTAGTATGACTAAGACACAAAATAAACAAAAACATATTAAATGTCGTTGGTTAGTCCTCTACACAACCTCAGCTAAAGTAGTAATTGAAGGTACTCTGTGACAACATTTATTAAAAGAAGGTAGTTCGAAAGCCGTCGACTACAGACTTAAATAAATTGAATAATAGGCCCTAGGCGCACATATCAAACATAAAATTTATTAAATAGTTAAGTAGTCTTAAATGGTCAACTAAATAATAAATTAAGTCCCCACAAGACATCACCATCAACTAGATGTTTCAGACCTCCACCAATTAATCTACTACCAAATCTAAGTGACCAGCCCAACCAGACCGTAGTCCAACAGAACGGACGTGTACCACAACCCAGATAAGCTTAAACCCTCAAGCAAACGGTTCATAGCACAATAAAAACCCTAGCCTTCACCTTTCCCTAGTATCTGCAACAATCGAAACCTTTCCAATTATAAATTCTATTTTATAGCAATCACCTATTTCAGACCGTAACGTTAAATAAAATTCTACTCGTGTTTCAAAACAGTACCGCAGTGATTGTACGTCTAATACATGAGTTTAATTCGGTAAATGATCATCTCCATGAGATACCTGACCCTACGCTTCCCTAGTATTTTCAAAGAACCAAACCTATCATGTTATAACACCTATCTACTAGCATTCACATAATACAAATTCTATCGTTCCATAAAAATCTACCCACGTCTCAAAACAGTAGCCCAGTGATTGTACATCAACCAAATGAGCTTAAACCTTCAAACAACCAATTCAAAACACATTCCTACGTTTCCCTAGAACCTTAATAAGCCACTACCTATCATGTTATGAAATCTACGCACTAGCATTTCCCTAAGGCAATCGCTGACGTCCTAACAATCTAACCATGTATCGATCTAGGCCCTAAACTAAAATGTGTGTCGTTAGCAAGCTAGAGGTAAAACTACCTCACATTTACGTTAATTGTGTGGTGTGTGGTGTAAGTTCTCCGGTGTGCAATGGAGAACTTCTAAGCTAAGGCTAACTACGGGATCGAGGTGGCATCCTCTAGTGTACCTAACCCTATTTCCTACGCCATGTGTAATAACCCCACCCGCGGCCGAAGCCAGGGATGCAAGTGGAGTAGGGCGGAGAGATAATTGTGCGAATAAATAAATATATAGAGATAGACCAGCGTCACCAGTCCCATGCACTGACCCTGCAGATACACGGAGCCTGGGTACACGCTAGGAGGTAGTTTACCCCCCATCCGGATATTGCGCCGGAGGTAAGGTGCTGGGTCGAACCTCACGCCCAGTCGGACCCCACAAGGAGCCGTATAACTCTAAACTGTCGTATAGCACCGTTAGGTATCAGGTTTAGAGCCCAGGAACCTCGTCCCGTTCAGTCCCTACTTCAAGTGTGTCAAAATAATCTACCTTGTATTCTGTATACGTTGAACCAATAATCACGTCATGAAAACGACGATGATGAAGGTAATTTCTCTGCCGATACCCGGACTCTCGCATCGGTTATAATACTAACGGCTAAAGGTGTCCTGGCCACAGAGAAATAGGAAAGACTAGGTTGACTCCAGAGAGTAGCTCTGGCAAGCCAAAGGAGGAGGTAAGGTAGGTAAAGACATTGGTTCACGAACACAGAACACAATTCACAAAATATAAACTTGATTTGAAAGTATTACGTTAAATAATTTCAACTAAGTTAAAATAAAATCAATAAAATCGCGACCCACGGATATGAATTTACTCCAGCAGAGTAACGACGTACACTTGAAGAATCCCAAATCGAACCATCACGTCCTTGTGGAGCGGTCCTATTTATTCCTTTCTTGGTGCGTCAACTGCGTCTACGGCAGCAACTACGTCCGCTGCAGCATCTGAAGCATCTATAACATCAGCATTATCTAAAGCATCTGCGTAATCTAAAGCATCTGCATAATCTAAAGCATCTGTAGCTTCTGCGGCATCAGAATCTTCTGCAACATCTATAGCATCTGCGTCTTCCAAAGCATCTGCGACAACTACGTTTGCTGCAACAACAATAGCAACTACATCTTTTGCAAAATCTGAAGCATCTGCGTCAACTAGGTGTTATTCAAATATCAACCTTATTCCTTAGTAAGTACGGTCGTGACAAAAACCTGTGTCTACTGCAACATCTGAACCTTTTGCTCCATCTGCAGCAACTACGTTTTCTGCAACTGCGTCTGCTGCAGCATCCGAAGCATCTGCAACAACAGCAGCAACTGCGACAACTAAAACAACTGTAGGTTCTGCGGCATCAGAAGCATCTGCAACATCTAAAGCACCTGTGTAATCTAAAGCATCTGTAGCTTCTGCGGCATCAGAACCATCTGCAACATCTAAAGCATCTGCGCAATCTAAAGCATCTGCGTAATCTAAAGCATTCGCAGCCTCCGCGGCATCAGAATCATCCACAACATCCGAAGCATCTGCGTAATCTAAAGCAACTGCGACAACTATGTTTACTGCAACAACAATAACAACTACAACTTCTGCGAAATCTGAAGCATCTGTAGTTTCTGCGCCGACCAGGTGTTATTCAAATATCAACCTTATACCTTAGTAAGTACGGTCGTGACAAAAACCTGTGTCTACTGCAACATCTGAACCTTTTGCTCCATCTGCAGCAACTACGCTTTCTGCAACTGCGTCTGCTGCAGCATCCGAAGCATCTGCAACAACAGCAGCAACTGCGACAACTAAAACAACTGTAGGTTCTGCGGCATCAGAAGCATCTGCAACATCTAAAGCACCTGTGTAATCTAAAGCATCTGTAGCTTCTGCGGCATCTGAACTATCTGCAACATCTAAAGCATCTGCGCAATCTAAAGCATCTGCGTAATCTAAAGCATTCGCAGTCTCCGCGGCATCAGAATCATCCGCAACATCCGAAGCATCTGCGTAATCTAAAGCAACTGCGACAACTATGTTTACTGCAACAACAATAACAACTACAACTTCTGCGAAATCTGAAGCATCTGTAGTTTCTGCGCCGACCAGGTGTTATTCAAATATCAACCTTATACCTTAGTAAGTACGGTCGTGACAAAAACCTGTGTCTACTGCAACATCTGAACCTTTTGCTCCATCTGCAGCAACTACGCTTTCTGCAACTGCGTCTGCTGCAGCATCCAAAGCATCTGCAACAACAGCAGCAACTGCGACAACTAAAACAACTGTAGGTTCTGCGGCATCAGAAGCATCTGTAACATCTAAAGCACCTGTGTAATCTAAAGCATCTGTAGCTTCTGCGGCATCAGAACCATCTGCAACATCTAAAGCATCTGCGCAATCTAAAGCATCTGCGTAATCTAAAGCATTCGCAGCCTCCGCAGCATCAGAATCATCCGCAACATCCGAAGCATCTGCGTAATCTAAAGCAACTGCGACAACTATGTTTACTGCAACAACAATAACAACTACAACTTCTGCGAAATCTGAAGCATCTGTAGTTTCTGCGCCGACCAGGTGTTATTCAAATATCAACCTTATACCTTAGTAAGTACGGTCGTGACAAAAACCTGTGTCTACTGCAACATCTGAACCTTTTGCTCCATCTGCAGCAACTACGCTTTCTGCAACTGCGTCTGCTGCAGCATCCGAAGCATCTGCAACAACAGCAGCAACTGCGACAACTAAAACAACTATAGGTTCTGCGGCATCAGAAGCATCTGCAACATCTAAAGCACCTGTGTAATCTAAAGCATCTGTAGCTTCTGCGGCATCAGAACCATCTGCGACATCTAAAGCATCTGCGCAATCTGAAGCATCTGCGTAATCTAAAGCATTCGCAGCCTCCGCGGCATCAGAATCATCCGCAACATCCGAAGCATCTGCGTAATCTAAAGCAACTGCGACAACTATGTTTACTGCAACAACAATAACAACTACAACTTCTGCGAAATCTGAAGCATCTGTAGTTTCTGCGCCCACCAGGTGTTATTCAAATATCAACCTTATTCCTTAGTAAATACGGTTGTAATTGTTTTAAAGCCTCACACGGATCAGTTATTGTGCGCAGGGTAACCTACAACAAGTTTTGGTATCCTACCCTCAAATACATTCCGCTTGTTATATGAGGTATTGATAGTTTATACACCCATTTATACCTATCATTTTGGTAGAGACATTCTGTCCCTTTTTACCAGTCTCAACTCAGACGATAATTTCTATCCCGCAAGATTCATTTGAACGTATATTCATTTCTCGTTTCGCCCATAGAGATATACTTATTCGCGAGAAGAAGCCACTCCCGGATCTTATTTAGAAATAATTTAATAATAACTAAATTTGCATAATATTAACATATGTTTATGAATTATGGCGGTGATAAACACTTTGAACCGTCACAAGTGTTTCCGCGGTCAAACACTTGTAATACAAGCTACATAACGTACCTATTGATGAACGAGCTTGTGTTCAATAATGTTTTTAGCAAGACTTAGTTGAAAATGCAGCGAACTTGCTTGATGCTATCGGTCATCCACTTAGAAAGAGAACTTCGTAACGGCTCCCAGCTCCATCTAGTAATCGAACATACTTCTAAGTGCTGTTCTAAATTACGCTGACGAAGTTTCTAAAGTCGGCTGCATAGGTACAACTTCCAACTCACTTCCTTCGGACTTCGGTCTCCAGGCATAACACTGCCTGGAGAGAGATCTCTCTGTTGTGACCTTCCCCACAAAGATGTCATCACAGACCTTGCTTCTCTTATAATACAGAAGCTCCGCGTGCTTGAGGTAGACGATGGTGGGCTGCGCGGCGCGGGCGCAGCTGGCAACTGCAGCGGCTGCGTGCTGTATCTGGGCGGGGGTGAACTCGCACAGGTATTGAGGGTCCAACTCGAAGAGGACGGCATCTGTAGGAGGAATTAAGTTCTGAAGTTCATCTACCAGGTCTACTCAAGAACGTGTTTTCCCGGTGGTAGAATTTTATGTGTATCACAAATAAGCATTTCGTAAATTTTAATTTAGTGACTATGAAATTTAGTTCTGTTTAAAAATATGTTATTTAAAACTTATAATGTGCCCTACCAGGGTCCATGTGAAACAATGTGTGTCATGCTATAACATCTATACTGGACCATGGTTTGCAATAAATAAATACGAAATATGAAACATCTGGTTTGCTTACTTATCTTGCAGCGGAACAACAGTCCTCACAGATAGACATAAGTGTAAGCTGGTCGAGGAAATAACTGAAGTAAACCACTTAATCTTCTGAAATACAAATACCTTACGTGATTGAAAGTATTATTCAATTTTCTTTTTCTGGGCTGGCAACCCAACTCATCTGCAACCTTCTTTTTGTATTGCGGGGTGTCATTACCCTTTACTCCTTATCCTGTTTTTTTAAATCCACAAGTATTATGATTATGAGGCGCCAGCGCCAGCGGATTCTATCTCAATTAAACTTGCGACGGCTCTACGTGACGCCCCTAACACAAGCTATGGTTCATTGATGAAAGCCAAGCCAAGGAAACATTGACGTGACTTTAAGTTATGGAATGGCCTTTACCATTGGTTGTAGCCATGGCGTGAACCAACTTGGTCCTTCCACTGCCTCGGGCCCCCACCAGCAGTAGTTTGCGGAACCCGTGGACGAGCTCACGGCAACAGTCCCACCAGACACCTCTTATTTCTCCTGCAAACGGTGATGCTGGACTGGAGAAAGAAGATGAAGAAAGAAATGTTAAAGAGAAGGATCGAAATTTAATTGTATTACGCACAATTTAGAAAAAGAAAAAATAAGCATCCCCTATCACACAAACATAACATTATATGTATAGCATACACTGCATACAAGGAGCTGTGCAGGTTACTTCACTTCAAATCACACTACTTTTACTCACTCGTCTAAGCATCGTATTCCGTCTCCAGCAAAGTTGTGATCACCTTTAAAATCATCCAACTTAGTTTCTGGATATTCTTTGAAAATACCCATTTCGGCCAAATGCTTTTAAAAAAGAGACAAGAGATTCAGAACAAAATTCAGGCTAACTGGGTATTTCACAGAAGTTCATAACTTTGATATTTATTTTACCTCCATCTTTTCGGCTATAAGTTCACTAACAGTCGCTTTTAGTTTTAGTCGTTTCTTTTTCTTTGCACGCACTTTCTCTTTTATTCCTTCAGGCATTGTTTCCCCTTCCCTCGCGTAATCGTTTTTTAAAGCAATCTTTAATTTCTTTAATTCTTTTCTGCAATAAACGTTTACTATCACCATCATCACATCAAACATCATCTAGATTTAAATAATAAATAAATAAAATACGGAACCCTAAAAATTACATTACACAGTTTTGTACTGTAAAACCGTCACCGAACTGTTTTCTTTTCACGCATAAGTATAAACAAGTAAAATAAATAGAATGCGACATGAAGACTAAAATAATACTAATATTTTAAAGATTTTAGAAAGTAATGCCAGATCAGTTAACGCTGTTAAGAGCATATTTTCATGTGTTATATATACGAGCGATGCTGTTAAGGGCATATTTTCATGTGTAGGTGTGATGTGAGGTTACTTCATTTCCACGTCGACTTCTGGTATGACTTCCAGTTTTGCTTCCATGTACATGTTTTCTACGTCTAACTGTTGGATATTTCTTTCTTTTACTTCTATAGTTTCACCAGCGTCTAGTTCATCCCAAGCTGTGTGATAATTCTCTAATGCCTGTTTATTAATTATTGTGTAAGTATTAAGTTATATCTTTATTTAGAAATTCAGAACGGGTTTCATCATTACCTCTAGAATAATGTGGGTATTCTTTGACTCCGGATACTGATACCCTGGATGCATGTTTGGATTTTTCATAATTTTCTTCATAAGTTGTTTTTCTAGTTTCTTTTTCATTTGTTGCTTTTTTTTCGTTCTCATTTCTTCCCTTTTGGCTTCCATCTTTTCAAATTTCATCTGTAACGCCGGGAATTGAATATTTGAGTCATCACTTTTTGGATTGCTTCCACAAATTACTCCATTGAAGCATTGAAGTATGCACAATAAAATTCCTAGGTTTGATTATTGATAATCACCCCAATTGGAAAGATCAAATTGAACAAATATGCCTTAAATTAAATCGTTTTGTGTTTGCACTTAGAAGACTACGAGAGACTGTTTCCATGGAGGCTGCGCTAATGGCTTACCATGGATATGTATCCTCTGTACTTGGTTATGGCTTAATATTGTGGGGCAACTCTGTGGAGTTTGAAAGAGGTTTTAAAATTCAAAAAAAGTGCATAAGGGTTATATGTAATGCTTGGAAGGATGATAGCTGTATTCCACTATTTAGAAGATTAAATATTTTAGCTTTGACGTGTTTGTACATTAGAGATGTGTGTGTTTTTGTCAAAACCCACCCAGAATACTTTAAAAAACGCAGTGAAATTATACAGAGACCGACGAGGGTATGCATTATGTTTCTATTGTACAAACCCCGCTGTCGTAAAGACATTTACAAAATAAATATTTTTAATATGTGCATAGTAATTTTTAATAATTTGCCGGATGAATTGAAAGTATTACAGGGAAAGATGTTCAAACGTAATCTGACGATATGGTTGATGGAGAAATGTTTTTATAGCGTTAAGGACTACTTAAATTATAAGCAAAATTGACATTTATAGTAATTGACATTTATATTTGTAATTTTTTTTCTGTGAATGTAATTATAAGTAAAATAATATTATTTAAATAATTACCTACCTTTAGTTTATAATAATGAAATATTTGTACGCTTGCTTGCATGCTGAATACCAGGACATCAATAATATTACCTTAAGACCATTGTATTATACTGTATTCTAACAAATAAATACATTTGAATTTGAAGACTATGGGAAAGTTATGAATTACGTAGACTTAACATTTCTTCAACATTAGGTAAACATGGATTCACGCAATGACGACGGCTATTTTATTTACCATGTTTTTTATTATTAAAGCAATGTTAATAATCAGCTTTTACCTGTTGAGCAGACTTATTCTTATTCTTTTTATTTTCTTCCAAATATGCTTCGTACTGTTTCAACCATTCGTGGGGATCGGGTATTTCACCGCGCAATATAACAGCTGAACCACCTTTCGTTTCGTGTGGTATATCATGAAAGAACTTAATACTTGTATACCTGCATTGTCAATTCAAAAATATCACGATACCTGTTATTATTAAAGCTTCTTCTAATGTAAGGAAGTCGCTTTTATGTATACTATTACCATTGATGAAACCAATCTCTCAGGTTGTCACGATAATCTTCACTTATTTCATCGCGTTTTCGTTTCATAAAATTCCCTTTTATTTCGAAACACTGTGATTTCCAATCGCGATCAAATTTTTTTAATAGCTCGTGACGATGTTCTTTAATCTAAAATCATATACGAAATCTAAAATCATATACGAAATCAGCAATATTTTTTACATGAGACTACTGAGAGACTCAATCATAGTGAAATAAATGGATCAGTCACTTGTATAAGTCAACGGATAGTGTGCAAGTTTGGCAATAAAAAATACGATGAAAACGAGGGTAGTTTTGTGGCCACCAATTCGAGCGCTCCCAGAGGAAGGACTAAGAATTAGTCTGAGACATGTCGAGTTTACTCGACTTCTATAATTATATCAGCTATCCGTTTATTTCACCATGAAATAAGCGACAAGCCTGTCTATTATATCCCTGCCCTTCTTTATTTAGTAATCTGGTTCTATTGTTTTGTTGTGCTCAGTAAAACATTATGTATTGTATTGAAATATGATCGTAGCTTTTAATTTTTTTATTTATTTTACTATTCTCTGTATAATAATCCTACCCTATCAGCTCTTTCTCTTGAATCATGACTCGTTTCTCTACACATCTTGATTCCTAAAACTTCGTCGGTTTGGCATTCTTTAATCTTCTTACGCTTGAATTCCATGTAAGCTCTGTAATCATGCGTTCATCAAAATGTAAATATTATCGTGGCCTTTAATTTTATAACAGTAGACACAGTAATATCATTCAGCATTTGAGTCAGCATGAGATGATATAAGATTTTTAAATTACCTGGCTACCCTTTGAATCAGCTCTGCTGCCCGCATTATGAGTTCCATTCTCGCTTGTGGCTGCAGTGTTCCCTCTAATTCCTTCGCCCAGAGTTCCCTCCTTTGCTTTCTCGACGCCTGCCATCGCATCACTTGCCTAAAATTCAGGCATAGTAAGAAAACCAAGTAATTTTGATACCGAATTCACAAGTCTGTGTAATAACGCTGAATCAATTTATTGTATTGCCGCACCTACCTATTTAATTGAATCTAAACATCAAAATTTTTTAGTCTCTTGGCATTTAATACTTTCAACTATTTAAATTTAATAATCTTACCGAGTTCTCTCATGCGCTTGTATCAGCGCTACCATTTTCCTCATAAATAGTCTTTCTTCAGACACTACCTCAGCAACTTCATATATTTGGGTTAAATTAAGTTTACCCCTGACTTCTTTCGCGTCTTCTACTACTTCCTCTTCCCACCAATTGACTACATTCTCTTCTTCAAATAACTGATTCTCTTCTTCGTTCTTTTTCACTGTAACAATGAACTCCTAATCAATTTTATATTACGAATTTAAGTTCTGTTTCCAGTGAACGCATATAAAACATGGAAGCAGTCTTTCCATACAACGTATCGTTCACTAGCAGAGCCAAAACTCGCACAAAGATGAAGTACACACACAGCAGCAAAGTAACCATACACTAAACTATCCATGCATTCAAAAATTACGTTAATACGCACCAATCTAGGTTGCTATTAGGATGTGCTTTGCTAGTTACGCCATTTTATAAATACTCAAAGATTTGACCAGAAGGCCAGTAGCGTTTGTCAGCGTCCGGCAATGCGCACTGGCCCAATGTGATTGGTTCTCGGCATGACAGATTACGGCCATTATTGGTTCGCGCGTCTGCTGCGATGTCAATGTTTGTCAGATGTGGTCAGATGCGTGGACAACGTTATGCATGAGGGGACCAGTCATAAAAACGTAAATAAAATAAAACCATGTATTGCTATTATAATTTGTTTATTTGTCGTTCTTCTAATATTGCATTACAAGTTTTTATCACCCTGAAAAATCCTTAAGCTCCTATATAACGTTTCCCTCCAAAAAACCATGCCGGCTTCCTTCTCTCTCGCTCCTCTTCGTTTTCCCGCCACAGTCTCCCTCTCTGCCTCTCCCTCTCTTTCTGCATTCAAATATGGCGGGCAGCACGAAGCGGTGACAACACATCGCATTTATTTATTAATAACAAATGAGTACTTACATTAAATTGAACATAAACTGTTATACAATTATCCTATTAATTTTAAGAAAGCTAACAGTATACATTTTGAATATGGTTAAATATGATAACATAGGTAGTCAACCCTCGCCTCAGGCCCACAACGCTATAAAACTAGGCTGGCAATATATTTTCTAGCTGGGCCAAATTTTTTAAGTCCACTACTTTTTGGAGGTGGAAACAGTGTGGCCGACCATCGCCGCGTCGCGCTATTGGCTGGCTGGCTAATTAACGCGTTGGCGGGCAAATTCAAATGCCTTAGCGGGCATTTGAATTACTTAGTTTCCCGCGAGCCTGGGTTTGGACAACGTTCCGAATTTCCACTCGCTTGAATTCGCCTGAAATCCAAATCTGTATCTTAATAAATATAATAGTCCAACAGGCAATTAATAATTTGTAAAATGAGCTGCTACATTATGCATAATGACATCCCTGTGATAAGCAAGAAGATTTTTGAATTTTCAGGTAATGGTGTACTTACATGTGAAAAGTGATTCCACTACCCTTGGATGCCTTAGGACAGTGATCCGTGTGATTTTTGCACAACTTCACCCCACATGAAGGCATTTTAAAACATAAATCTTATTTTTGATGACTAAAATAAACTGTCAAAACAGCGTCCGCCATTGCGGACTCGCGCAACCTAACTGATCGGCGCGCCGGTACAGTTTGCAAGCCCCACCCACCGCGATATAGTTTTCGTGGGGTCATTTTAAAGTGACAGGAATGCTTCCATGTCTTATATGCGTTCACTGGCTGTTTCAAATTATTTTTTTAAAAGTGTTAACTGTAACAATAATAGACTGCTCACGTTGTTCTAATTCCTTTTCTTTTAGTTTTTCTTTTGCCTTGCTAAAGGCTTCAGATATCATGGAATTAACATAGTCTTCCCTTTGTACTTTGAATGGTATATCTTGAAACTCAGCATCGTCAGTCGTCAACTTGTGTTGGATCAGTCCTTGGCTAAGGAACTGTATTTGGCATCCTTCTAACTTCCTCAGTTGGTGCTTGAGTTCAAGTATTCTGATGAAACACACAAAACCTATCTTACACACACACGGAATACAATTTCATCATTATACTGGGTCTTACCTATGAAATGGCCGCCTCTGCCAAGTAGTTAGTTCGACCAAAGGGCAATTTCATACTGAAGACTACGTGTCATCCCTAACGTTGAATAATGCTAGTAGCAGATGGAAGCAAGACATCAACAGTCGTCTCCTAGTTATCACCTCAGATCTTCCGCAGATATCAAAAAAGACCAGCATCTTACGGTGTGTTCTACAGAACGTCTTGCCATGTCTCTTGCTTTTTCTTCACAAACCCATTATACTCACCCATCAGTTCTTATCCTTGTCAACTTACCTGCCCACAACAGCCTGGACTACGCTGTCAATATTTTGCTTCTTCTGGACCTGCAAGTTCTGCTGTGAGCAGTCCAAAGCATCATTGTGGATGTTGATGTAGGCACCAAGCATTCCACTCAAGCGCTCCACGGCTTGACAGCGCTTCTTGTCATGAGTCTTGGCATCCTATCGAACAAAAGATAACAACAACTTTTAAAAGTTGAAAATCCCCCGATTTTTTTATTTAAAACTCAAATACCAAGTCTCTGAGGCTTAGCCGCAGACAGACAGACAGTAGACATGACGAAGCACGAAACTATAAGGGTCAAAAAAGTGTCAGTTCGATGTTGAAGCAAGTACGCCTATTTGTTGGCTCGACGACATTCTTCGTTCATAATATCATTAGGTATTATAGTGTCATGTCATGTAGGACCTTGTGCAAGGACCGTCCATATAGCTTCCACCATCTTACTAGGTAATCCTGCCGTGCTCGCACTGTTGTGTTCCAGTGTGGAGAGTGAGACAGCCGGCCGGGGTTATCACGGGCACAAGAGGCATTTCATTTTAGCCTATTTTTTGTGGGTAAACAGGTTTAATTTAAGTAGGTATTTTCCTGTCTCATGAATTATGAACATGAAACGTGGGCAAAATTCAATCGTGACAGTTGGATGACCTTGAAATATGTACCTGGTATTCCTGATCTAATTGGACCAAAGTCTTCAAACGACAAACGACACTTTTCCATTTGTGAAAATAATAATCATTAGACATATTTGATTTTGAAAAGCAATTCTACATAATTTAATAAATTGTCTTGGAAAAAATCGGGATGGTTGCGGTGCCGGCTTATTAACACAGGTGACACAGTTACCTAATACTGTTAAAACTCCGAAAAGTTATTGAATAACTTTATTTTTCTCAACCATTTCCTAAGTTCCTCCTTATAGTTCCTATGAGCAGTCTTTTTTTTGTCCAAAAAACGAACCGACAAAAAATCTGCTATAAGTATGGTCGAGGGAATTAATTCCTGACCCACCATGGAACCTTTTCACACTAAACGTCATAGTGACATCGCATAGCTTGACAAGGAAAATCGTTATGACGTTTACTATGAAAATGTTCTATGGTGGGTCAGGAATTAATTTTCGTCGACTCTACCTAATTATCGAATCAGCTCACAAAACTTTACGAGAATCGGTAGAGAAATTTATAAGAGAACAGCTGGACAGCCGGACAGACATCCGGACATGCGAATGAATTTTCACCCAAGCTGAAAAGGAGAGGCTTCATTATGGGGTCCTTTCGTTTCGTCGAAAATTTTTAGTCATAAGTAATGTTTGTCATAATCCAACACCAGTCATAACTCGTTTTTTCTCTGAAACCGTAAAAAAATCAGGAATTTTGTAATGGTTAAAGGTTATCCTGTAGAACTCTATAGGTTAGGTTAGGTTTATTTAATAATAATCCTGTACAATTAATAGTTTCAGAGAAAAAAAGAGGTGACTAGTGATAAATTATGACAAGCATTACATTATGACCTTCAACTGTATGGGAGAAAATATAGACCCTTCTTATATGTATATCTACACCTACTCGCTATTGTCATGATTTTGAATATCGTATTCAACTGTTAACAATATGGAACATTAAATGACGTGAAAATCACACTAAACCAAAGAGTAACAAAGCAATAACAGCTTCACTACACACACACGCATGAAACTTCGCAAATAACCCTCCACTGCGTTAAACATTGCTCCCGTCTATTCCTCCTCCCAACTCTCATATCATAAAGATAACACACAATTTAAAAGCTCAATAATCAGATACGTTTAACGAACTCGGAAAGTCGCGTTACCCCCACTGAAAGGGCGAACGACCCCCATTAGACGTTATCATTGACGGCGCAAAACTTTACATCATACTCGATGAGGGAAATAACCGATTTCAGTTGACAGAAATAGCGAGACCGCTTTGCTTTCCTTTGGCGGTTTGAACAACCTTCACGTTAAGAACACCTTGTTTGAAAGAGGACTTTAAGAGGTTGTTTTTAGGGTCCCGTTTGGGTGTTGGAAAGTCTTTGGTGTGAGTGCAATTTGGATAGGTGTTTTATCGTGTTGGGGCTGCCGCAGTTTCCGGTAGGGCTGAATGGTCGTCTTGTCAGCGGAAGTAGTAAAGCCTTCCGTTGACTGTCGCGCGAAATGTGTCGCTGGTGCCTTTTTATTCGCGCTGTTTTCACTGTTTGTGTTTTGAGCGAACGCCCATTTACGCTTGGAGCGTATCTTAAGTATTTTTGCTGGTGGACATCTGGTTATTTATTTGACTTTGCGAGGGCTAAGTAGGAGTTATTTTTTCTTACCTCATGTACTGTAATCTGTAGCACTTTTAAAGTCTGTTGAATCAGTAACTTTTGAAATAAGTACTTTTATGGATCGTGAACTAAAAAAGACATTCAATTTTCTTCACCTTTAGTCTAAGCTGATCATGTGATCGTGTGTCTTCTCGCTACGACATTCGATTTAGGCACTTTTCATTACGCTCGGGTTACACGTCACTAGGCTCTCAAAAATTTTAAATTCCCAATCCCAGATGGATACCTAACGTAACTGACACTCTAATGGAAACTGTCGAACGCGCCCTCATAAGACGTCTTATAAAAATTCGATACATCTCGAAGGGAGGCGAGACAAAAAAATAAGTAAAAAAATACTGTTTTACATCAAACACGGAGAATAAAGGACTAGAGATGTGACAGGTAATATTAGGGCACATCGCACCACGTTACAACAGTACACATAAAACAAAGATGTGATACAATATATTCTTTATTGCTGAGAAAGTAGAGCTTCTATGAGATTTGATCGACGGCAGATTTAATTTTGCGGCTTCAGCATTTGAATTTTGTCGACGATACATGAATGATGAGATGAGATCAATATGATTTTGATTCAAAATTATCTCGGATCATGTCTGGATAAAGGGGTTATGTGAAATTCATTATTTAAATGAGATCCGGCTTGCACAGGACGGTTTACCAATATTACTACTTACCATAAATGAAATGGTAAACTGTAAAGTAGCTTTTCCAAAACGGACCTTCGTAGGTTCATAATTTATTTTATACCAACTGATAAAACTTAGGTAATTGTTGACCAAACATGAGCTAGATTCCAGGCAAGGAAGATTAGACACAAAAACTCCAAAAACCTTTATTTTTCGCAAATTCATTGACATAAAATTATTTAATTACGATCCTATTTAATATCTTTAGGACGTAGATTCACAGTATGTTTGCATTTTACCAAACTGCAGTTCATATTCACACTATGTCCGTGGCCTTAGATTTAAAACATGTACAAACAAAATACAAAGCGAGCCACAAAAACTAAAAAACTTTTCAACGCAATTGACATGACAACGACACCTGTCACCTTAGGTGTCACACTGACAGGTCCGCCGTGTCGCGACAGGCGACAAGTTAAGAGCGTTGTATCGTGTTGCCGATAGATGTCCCTGGAGAGCTCATAATGCGATGTCGCTTCGCGTGTCGCACTCAACGGCTCCAGTGGGAATACACCTTCTGTTGTTTGGCTAATTATTTAGTGTATTGTTTTAGGAAGGAAAGGGAATATGTATGAAGAGGTAAGTATGTCTTGACTTGGAAGTCGTGTGAAAATTTAATATTTTTAGTTATTCACTTCACCCAGTGAAAATGTAATGGGGAGGGAGGGAGTTAGGGTCGATGTACAAAAATCTTTCCTTCTTGGTTCAAACCCTTTTTCTGTAAGTAGAAAAGGTGCTGGATTATTATTATGATTGTAATGTTAAAATTAGGTGTTTTAGAACCTGTTCACGCACAACAAAAACTTGAATGTCTATTGGGACGCTGTCACCACAACATTCATATTATAGCAGACGGTAGGCACTAGGCAGTTATCATGTTTATTACTGAAAAAAACACTACAGAATAAAGATATACCCTGACTCTAACTATAGAACTTAATAAGAAATAATTGTAATTACAAATAATAAATGAGAATTGCAGTTTTTACGAGTCGCGCTAACAAAGTAAGCGCAGTACCAGCGCGGGCGCAATTTATCGCGCAAACAACTTGCAAATTGGCCTGTAGGAGCGACGTTTTCGCTAAATACCTATAAAAATGTCCGCCCGCCGTGAAATATTGTTGTTAATGTTGTGCTGCGAGTTATAGGGGACGGCGGATTCGGGTATGAACTGTATTGTTTTTTTTTTACAAATTAAAAATTATGAAGTAGGTATGTGCAGTGACAAATTTAGCGACATCTAAAAATATGGTAGGCAAATGGTAGGTAAGTATTGCGTTGCCGCTTCGGTCAGAGATTGCATTATGTCAGACAACTGGAAGTACCCTATAGGTTTTCGCAGTACGACAATTTATATGGAAACAACCTTTTTAATGACTGTATCTTTTGATTGCGTTGACTTGGAAGTTTGATTTTTTCACAGCTTCAAGGGACAGGTGCAGGTTTGAGTACTTATTTGATATAAATTTCAACATGCTACCTCCACGCGTTCCAGAGAAAAAGGGTCTTGACAGACAGACAGACAGTCAGACGGACAACAAAGTGATCCTATAAGGGTACCGTTTTTCCTTTGGAGGTGCGGGGACCCTAAATCTTGTATGACGTTTGGAACAGCGCCCGCCCGTGAGCGTATTTGGCACTGAAATTAATGTGTACTTTCTTGATGGCGATACGATAACATTACATTACCTACGCATTCGGATTTTCGTACTCGGGCCTCTGCGCGGATATTAATGAGACGCTGACAGACATTCGAAAAACGCTAGACGTGAGGGTTAACTTTAGTAGGTATATATTCTTTGGTGAGGGGTCCTAAAGTCCTAAAGGGGTCCTAAGGGGGCTGGGGAGCGTTCGGGAAGCTTCGCAGTGTCTTTTCGTCCAAATTACCGCAGTGTTTGAAGTCAAAAGTCTTTGACCAGTGTGTGTTACCAGTGATGACTTACGGATCTGAGACGTGGGCGCTAACGATGGGCCTCATAAGGAAGCTCAAAGTCACTCAGAGGGCGATGGAGAGGGCTATGCTCGGGGTTTCTCTGCGGGACAGAATCAGAAATGATGATATCCGCAGTAGAACTAAAGTTACCGACATAGCCCGAAGAATTGCGAAACTTAAGTGGCAGTGGGCGGGGCACATTGCTCGCAGAACTGATGGCCGATGGGGTCAGAAGGTTCTCGAATAGCGTCCACGAACCGGGAGACCAGCTGTCGGTAGGCGTCCAACAAGATGGAGCGACGACCTGATAAAGATCGCGGGATCGCGGTGGATGCGGAATGCACAAGACCGCGCGGTCTGAGTGGAGAGCCTTGGGGGAGGCCTATGTCCAGCAGTGGACGTCTTTCGGCTGACATGATGATGACGCAGAATTCGGATTTTCATACTCGGGCCTCTGCGCGAAATGCTGCGCGGATGTTAATGAGACGCTGACGAACGTTCGAAAAACGCTAGACGTGAGGGTTTACTTTAGTTGGTATACGTATATATTCTTTGGTGAGGGGTCCTAAAACCTCCAAGCTCCTGTCCCTTACGTCGCGGGTCATAAGTGCGCGCTCTTTATAAATGGCAGCACTTCCCAGTTTCGAATGGCTCATTTTGGCCGATTTGTCGCCCGCGATACTTTACGCTAAAATGTGACACAGCACTGTTATCTCCTTTATTAGCTGCCGCGGTAAACTTCCGCGTGCCTAATGTGGAACCGAAAAGTTTGTGGCTAGAATGGTACGGGCTAGAGTTCCTTACGTCTACGTCGTTACGTCTTTAGATTTTTTTTTTCGTTGAAAGAGGGGCGAGCCTTATAGGTCTAACCAAAGGCTATCACAGCATATCATGCCAGCCTACTTAGGTAATTATTAATATTTTTATAATATTAATAAGTGTTCCTTACGTAGGTAAAATAGTTTGTCAAAAAATTGCAATTAATTAGGTAGAGCCTTGATAATTATGATGATGATGTGTGGGGACGCCCGGCTGGACCAGGCGGGCTGTCGATCGTCTTGTGCGTTCATTCAGCCCAGAGGGTCGAGCACGACTTTACGAATGCTGCCTAACGTTATTAACGTTAACGTTAATTGTATCGAGATCGAGAAACCTCATACTAAATTTTAGTTCCAAATACGCTCACGGGCGGGCGCTGTTCCAAACATCATACAAACTCGACAACGTTTACTATTCGATTTTACGTTACGCAGCATTCGTATAAAGTCGTGCTCGACCCTCAGTTACCCGTGGTTGGAGCCGACGTTTACTGCCCCAGCGGCGCTCCCACGCAGCATCTCTCCTCGAGTCTTCTCGTTCGCGTTCTCCTGCTGATCATAAGGACATCTTTAAGGTAGAGCCTTATAGCACAGATGCGGTCGAAAGCTTGTAAGAACATCATGAACCCTTTTTTAAAACACCCTTCGAACAGAGCGCCTAGTGTAATCGCCGACCAGGCCAAGAAATACGTCTCGATCGCGTCCGCGTTTAACAACTCTCATACTATTTGACACTTTAACGCAAACGCGATCGAGGCGTATTTTGTGCTTTTTGATTACACTAAGGGCACAGGATATAAATATAAATTACATACATTCTAGTTACTTAACTGGTGAAGCCACAATGCCGTGTCGTGTTGCCGCGTATTAACGTCCCCCTTTCAGTTCAGGCCATATTTTACGCGACAGCGGAACTTCACAACTTTGTCTACGATAAAGTTTTGAAGATAATGTTTTCAGAAAACTACGTAGGTATTTTCCATCTTTTAATTTCAGTTTCTCTTTAGAGTCAACGATGAATGTACTTGTTAGTGTTAATATTGTAATTGTATGACCATGACCATAAAATTGATACTTGTTACCTGCTACTTAAATCTTTCTACACCTATAAAACAGTACCATGACTGACCGATTGACTGACTAACGGACAACGCACGGCCTAAACCACTGGACCTAGAGACTTGAAATTTGGCAAACATATACCTTGAGTATCCTAGAGGTGCACTAAGAAGGGATTTTTCGAAATTCCCACGGGATAGGGAACTAGGCAATTTTTTAAATATTTTACGGGGGCAAAGCCGCGGGGCATAAGCTAGCCTGATATAAACTTTCAAACTTTAAATTAAATAAAGTGTAAAGGAACATTTAACCGCCTGTTAGGTACTTAACTATATTTTAGATTTTTTTTTCAAGGGTTTTTGTTATACCCACGTGATAGGAAATTAGCCTTATCATAGCCTATTGTATGCTGTCCGGTATTTGTTGTATACGTCTGTAGACTGGTAGACAGTAGAGTGGTAGCACGGTTGCTTTGGTGCTTTGAGAATGGGCTCGTAAGCTCGTCAGCGTATAGTCTAGTGTGGTGGTGACAGTCGGTGATAGGAGGTGTTGCGTGGAAACATACCATAAACATACATAATTGTTTTAGTTGTATTGTATTCTTTGCGACTAAGCGGCAGGCAATGGATGAAAGCTAACATAACCCTCGTCCATCTTAAACACAGCCACAGACTTTGTCTTAATTCCATTACTGCACTGACCGGCCACAAAGAAGCAGTATATCACCGGAACAACTGCATTAGCGCCAGGTCGCGCTTAATCGCGGGCGCAATCGTATATTTCTTGATTAAGAGCTCGTAAAAACGTCGTCTCGCTCTGATTTACGCGCGCGAGCGGGAGAGATTACCCCCGCGGTGATCTATGGTGATGGATTTGAGGATGGTTAGAGATGCGGCTGCGTGTACTTTGCAGCGGTGTCAGATTTCGAAATGATTTCGTTGAACTTTGTTGATTGAGCGTGGTTAGAAAACCTGACTACCTATGAAGGTTGAGGTCTTGGGCCGGGGCAGCGGGCACGGGGCAGACGTGCTCGTACTTTCATAGCCTAAATTGGCTAGAGATTAGTCACGCTAAACTACACTAACACACTCACTCACACTAGACTCACTCACTGTCGATGGTGATCGAGGCTCCACCAATTAGGAAGCAGAAATAAGAAGACACCGCAGCCGAAATTAGCAAGCATGATTATCACCAGCCTTTTTACATCCCACTGCTGGGCACAGGCCTCCACTCAGAGGGCTTGGGCTATAGTTCCCACGCGGGCCCAGTGCGGATTGAGTGCACATTTGGCTGGTTTTACACACCGACACTGCTTTGCTCTGGGCTCTGGTGGATGCTCAGCCTAAGGCAAGTATCTACATAATTAGATTCTAAACTAATTGAGGCAGCGAGTTTAAAACTATGTCAAATTAATTTTCAGACATCTGTTCGATGTGAACTGACATGATTACTTAGATTGTTCTCTTCTTCTTAAATTTAAGAGCTATGCTCTTGTCGGTGGAGTAACCGCCACTCCGCGCGGTCTTCGGCCAGCCGTTTGACTTCCTGATACGACACGACACCCACTTTCTCCTTCACCTGGTTAAAATAGGTCAATCTTGGCCTTCCTCTGCCTCGTCTTCCTTCTATTTTTCCTTCCAGCAGGTTTAAAAAGAAATCGTCGTGTCGTATCAAGTGTCCCATCATATGCTCCCTTCTACAATTTATGGTCTCCAGTAATATTCTTAGATTACTTAGATTACTTAGATTGTTAATGAAGGTTTAATTGCTACCAAGTATGGGCCGCATTAAAACTTGATCCTTAATTAGCTAACTAACCGAACTATACTGACCATAGTTCAAATGTTTAAGGAAAACGTGGTTTCAAGAGTGTGTCCATTAGTCCATGGGTAATTGTTCAACTGTGGTTTTTAATTGTTTATTGCATTACGTAAAAGGGTTCTGCTAATGATGTGATGGTTGAAGATGTTGCCTCACATTTGTTTCCTAGTAATTTTTGATAACATGATCTGGATTATTTCTTATGGTTCCTTCGTCTGTCTGATATTTGTATGATGAATACTAATGTTTGTTCTTGTGTCTTGAATGCTTAATAATAATAACTATATTCTTCCGTTGACTAGTAGGAACCCATAGTACAGGCTTTGTCTAGTCTGGGACTTGGGTCAATTTGTGTCAACTATCCCGTGATATTAATTTTATTTATAAAGAATGGCAGCTGTTATTTCCTTAGTCACAGCGCAAGCATTTCTAAGGAGTTTGGCACATACAGTCTTTGCAAATAATCCTGAACATTCCAGTCCTAAATAATCCATAAATAATTCGTATAATAAATAGACCAAATGATATCGCGTAAAAGGTCGGCTGTCGTATGTTGTGGCTCTAAAGCAATTGAGTTGTAAGGTACAGTGGGGCTAAAAATTCTGCTACTTATACATTTAGTTGGACCCACAGAGCTAGTGCATCGTTAGTTGCTAACTCTAAACTTGAGACTCTCAACAGAGCATGCTTCTAATAAGTTTTGTGAAAAGTGATACTGTATGATATTGGATAACCATGTTGTAAGATTTTACAGTATTTATAAACAAAGATAAGCACATATTTTGGCCACAGTTGGACACCGTCAAACGTTAACCATTTATTGAAAAAGTTTACTTAAATTTTGTCATAATTTCTGATGACTTTCCTATCTATCTTTAGGCAGGAAAATCATATGCCACCTTTGGATGGATTGGTAGAATCCTTCCCAGTTCTTTAGTGTCATATTATCCGACTTATCACAACAACTTATTGCAAAATCTTGTTCTATCCCCTTTCCTCTCACAGTATAGGAATTAGGTGAGACTTACGTTTCAAATTTCACTTGCTAGTTAGATGGTCTGATGAAATTAATTTATCAGTGCGTATTAGATAGGGCAAGCAAAGGCGGGAAAATCATAACCTATCGTTTAGATCTGGTGGTGAAGCCCTCTGTTCCTTTGTGTGTGCCTCACCCTATTATTCATAAACCTATATTAACTAAAATGCCGTTAAAGTTCGTTTGTCCTTTTTTGTCACGTTGACATTTCCGTTAGTAAGAAGGAGACAAAACCAATTTTAGCTAATGGAGACTTGAGTGACGTTTATGAATAAGGGCATGAGTTCGTAGCTTAACAGTAACGTTGCTTGAATAAGCAATAAACTTTAACATATAAGATAATATATAGCTAGTTTAAGGGTTCATTACTGATTGTTGGTTCTTCAATATGTATACAACTCAACCTACAGGATATTTCACTAAGAACCCAGGACTGCCAGTCTATCGGAACAACTAGTTACGAAATATCCTTCTGTTTCCTTTCCTCATATACCACATTAGCATGGAATGAAAGGGAGAGGATTTACGTATCAAATTCCACGTACAGGATGGTCTGGTGGAATGAATTTGTCAGCGCGGCGACAGGCCCTGGGCGCGCGTAACTCACCGGGATTTATGAGCAGCCGGGGAAACGCGGAGTCCAAGGAAATGCCGTTTTTATTCGGACGATATGTTTTATTTGGAGAGATTGATGGCGTGATGCTAAGTCAAGTTCAAGTTTGCGAGGGATTTGAGGGGGTGTGTTTGTGACTTGAACCAAGGTGCAGCGCGGATTGTTGACAAAGTTATTTCGCCAAACGCATCTTTATTAAACCTTTTAAGTGATATCGGGTAATTAAACAATTTTCAATTTGTTTTCTGCTAACCTGCGGTAACATTCTTCCTTTTGCCAATAAACCAAACACGTACCTACTTACTGCAACACTTGAAGAAGTAGTTGAGAAGATGTGGCAGATGACATCTTTGATATACGACATATATTTGACAAATAATGTTGCTGATTCATTTCTGGGATTATTTCACGAATTCAGCGTTGTTTTGTTTGTGTAGTCGTCCCACGATAACTCTGCAACGAACTGACAACAGTAGAAATCTAAAGTTTGTTTATGGCAATACTTATTTATAGTCAAACAACACGTTATGAACTTTTAATTATAGATTAAACAGGCCATCGTTCAACCACCATTAAAATAAGTACCTCTCATATTTCGAATTGTTTTACCGTACAACGGCAAAACCTACTAAACACTGGCAAAATTGTCCTCCAATGGACAGAGCATGTATGTTTTTTTTTTTTTTTTTTTTTTTTTTTTTTTTATTTATGTATGTACATCGATTACTCCGCCAATTGTAGACCGATTTTCAAAATTCTTTTTTTATTCGAAAGGGTATACTCCTGCGGTGGTCCCATTGTCACCAAGTCATGATCTGATGATGGAATCCCAGGGAAATCACGGGCAACCCTCAAATTTTATAGGCACGTATTATGTGTTTCATATATTTTCTAAAGCTATTCAAGTATTTGCGTCTGGTAGTCATCATCTCATGTTGATGAGCTGATGATGGAAGGTACAACTCCTTAACGGTTAGGAGTTGGAGGATAATTCTGAAAATATTAAATCAACGTAAAATTGTGAAATAAAAATCTTTTAACAAAAAAGTAAAACCGCCGTCAAAAAAAAACCTTAGAAAAAAAATGTAAAATAAAATGCATTTATTTCGGACAACAGAAACGAAAGCCTAAAGTTTATGGCCTAGCACTAAGCAGCAGAAATATGAAGTCGGTGCTTCATTCAAAGAATATTCCGCTCGCACCGCACCGACTTCATATTTCTGCTGCTTAGTGCTAGGCCATAAACTTTAGGCTTTCGTTTCTGTTGTCCGAAATAAACGCATTTTATTTTACATTTTTTTTCTAAGGTTTTTGATTACTACAATTCAATTTTTTTTAAAAGTGTAGCTCCATCGATACTATTGATGATTCCGCCATTAATGTCCAGGTTGAAGTTGAAGAAGACACTGTCGGTTATTATTTTACCGTTGACGGTAGTTTGATTACTACTATCATTATTAATTATACTTAAAGAAATGTCAGAGTGACATGAAAAAAGTATTACCACAGCGTGATTTTTCTGGGTTGCCAATTAATATCTTATGCAGGGTTATCGGGGACGATTATAGAAGTATTAAGTACTCAATTTGCGCTTAGTCGATGCAGCTTGTGACCAAAGGGCTGGCATATGGGTTATCGGGGGACGATTATAGAAGTATTAAGTACTCAATTTGCGCTTAGTGATGCAGCTTGTGACCAAAGGGCTGGCAGTTTTCTCTCTCAAGAAAGTATCTTGCAGACAAACTTGACGACATCGACAACTAGCAAAAGTTTAAGCACGTACTTAGTAACTAACTTGACCCACACAAAGCCACAAATCAGGAGAAGAACCGTGAAATGCCATTTCCAGCGGCGGGAGGTAAACAGTAACTTTACCTCCTGCCATGCTTTATGAAGGAAGTCGTTGATCACGCCGTAAATCTTTGTCGCTGTTGCCACCGCGCACGAAAGCTGCTTCAAGTAAGACAGAGCACGTATAATAATATTTTCAATGCTTAAGAAAAACAACCCCATGTTTGACATCGTATTTTCAATTATTGACTCTCCTTGTCATCTTTTTAGGGTTCCGAAGCCAAAATGGCAAAAAGGAACCCTTATGGTTTCGCCATGTCCGTCTGTCTGTGTCTTAAAAAAAAAAGGTAAAATAATACATTCATTCATCACCAGCCTTTTTTTTACGTCCCACTGCTGGGCACAAGCCTCCTCTCAGAATGAGAGGGTTTGGGCTATAGTTCCCTCGCGGGCCCAGTGCGGATTGGGAACTTCACGCACATCATTGAATTGCTTCGCAGGTGTGTGCAGGTTTCCTCACGATGTTTTCCTTCACCGAAAAGCTCATGATAAATTACAAATGTAATTCTGCACACAAATTCCGAAAAGCTCAGAGGTGCGAGCCGGGGTTTGAACCCACTCTGCTTGAGAGGCCATAGGTCAAACCACTAGGCTATCACGGCTTTTTCCTAATGCTATTAAATAATACATAATGTCTCTTTATTCGATGGGTCCAATGCAGGCACTCATATGATGAACCTAAAGTTGTATTTACTTTGACAGACTTAAGTAGATGACATTAAATCTAAGCTTAAACTAAATAAACTAGGGCTGGCAGTTTTCTCTCTCAAAGAATCAGCATCGCTATTCAGCGAGGCAACGCTGCCAGCCTTTTGGGCACTATGCCACGGGGGCCTTATTTAGATTTAATTTAGTTTTAAGTTGTAGTTTATTTAGTTTAAGCTTAGATTTAATGTCATTGTAAATTGCTTTTATTATGTAAATATATTAAAAAAAATAAACTACAACTTAAAACTAAATTAAATCTAAATAAGGCCCCCGTGGCATAGTGCCCAGAAGGCTGGCAGCGTTAAGTAGATTAGTTTTTATGATGTTTTTATGTGTATCAGTAAGATCAGGGCCCATCGCTTTATGCTATTATTTTTACGTAAAAAAAAACATAGCACTGAAAGTCAAGAATACAAATTATTGTTCAGTCTAGTCGGCTTCACCCTTCTAATGCACTGAAATTAATGTTCTGCGAATAAGGACATCGGATCCGCGAAATTACTGAAACGGAATCCAAAGTCCTTCTGGTTCCTGGTTCCGTGTTTGTTAAAATGTCGGTTCAATCACTTGTTTTTTTTTATACGACAAGGAAGGAAAACGAGCAAGTGGGTCACCTGATGGTAAGTAATCACCACTGCCCATTGACAGACACCCGCAACCCCGGGGGATTTGCAGATGCGTTGCCAACCTAGAGAGGTAAGACAAAATTACACCGGCTGTCTTACTCTTCACACCGGAACACAACGGTGCAAGCACTGCTGCTTAGCGGCAGGATTAGCGAGTAAGATGGTGGTAGCGACCCAAACAGACTTCGCAAAAGATCCTACCACCTACCAAATCTCTGCTTCACGCCTCTTTCACTGCAAGCACTAATACTAACTTCTTCACTAAAACCCCAAAAGCACAACAGTGCGGGTTGGGAACTTCACAAAGACCTTCACTGGAGTGAAGAAATTGCTTCACTGAAGTGTGCAGGTTTTGTCAATGTAATTTAGCACGTTAATTTCGAAAAACTCAGAGGCGCGAGCCTGTGGTTTGGAGCCAATTAAGTTGCGGTGGCAGATTTTTTGACATCTGCAGATGCGAATATTTTAAGGCTCAATCCGCGGGCACGGATGTCAGGTTAGGTACAGAAAAAAAGTAAAAAAATCATACTTTTTAATTGTTTTTATTACATAATAGACAAACAAAACAAATCGGTCGGTTCTTGTTACCTAGGCGAGGGTGGCCGATCGGCAAATCAACAGAAACTAGGTAAATGAACATTCCTATTGGTGTAGATATAGATCACGTGTGTCGCACACGCCGCCGTTAAGCCATTCCAGTAAGGAATTTTTTTTTATTGAAAAAGGGAGGCAAACGAGCAAGCGGGTCACCTGTTGGTAAGCGATCATCGCGACCCAAGAACCAGCAACCCCAATACAGAGTCACCGCCGCCGCTAAGCCGTTCTGTAAGGACTTTTTTTTATTGAGAAGGAGTCAAACCTGCAAGCGGGTTACCTGATGGTAAGCGATCACCGCCACTCATGAGAACCAGCAACCCCAAGAGAGAAAGGGGTGGGGTGCATTGGGCTTCCGGCACACTCACTGACCGAACGAAACGCAACAGTGGTGCTGAGGGTCGAGCACGACTTCACGAATGCTGCGTAACGTAAAGTCGAAATGTAAACGTTGCCAAGTTTGTATGACGTTTGGAACAGCGCCCGCCCGTGAGCGTATTTGGAACTAAAATTTAGTATGAGGTTTCTCGATCTCGATACGATAACCGTAACGTTACGCAGCTTACGTAAAGTCGTGCTCGACCCTCTGTTGCTTCACACCGATTTTCTGCGAGAGGGTGGTACTTCCCCGGACGAACCGGCCCATTCGTACGGCAGCAAATAGCTACAGAATGGCTCTCACACTACAACACCCGCATCCGCTGAAGCTTCGCATTGTTTTGTTTCGGATGAGGATGTTGATTTGATGCGGAATATCCGCAATACTCCTAGTTCGAACCCACGAGTCTCTCCATGAGAGGTTAGAGATCAAACCAGTACGCCACCAGCTTTTCTGTACGTTATCCCGTGCCCCCGGTATCCTAAAATACCACGAACATTTTCCACGGAGCAAGTTTCTTTATTAAGCGCAGTCAGTGTTTATGGCCGCATAAATTCGCTTTATCTTTATGAATATTCAAGATGGCGTCGTTAACACAGTCCGTCGACTGTGTTTTTTTGTTGGCCTGAATAATGGCTTTCATGTGGCTGTTTAGATTTAGATAGACTTGCGATTTATCTTGCAATGTCTTTGGCACTTAAATACTGCAACGTCTGATCTGAATTGTAAAGGTCTGGAGTGGCAGCTTTGTGTCTTTTTACCCGACTACCCAAGGAGGGTTATTCGAGCGTATTATGTATTGTATTTTTAATAAACTCACCGAAACATGAATACACAGAAAAACCAGAAAAAATACCAACCCCGGGAATCGAACCCGGAACCTCGACACTCCGGGTCGCGTGCCCATCCTTACGCCAGAGTTGGTATTTAGGTAAGGCTCGAATTTCTCCTATGTATTCAAATCTCAGCTCGTTTTTATCACTTTTAAAATATAATTGATACTCACGGGAAAACCGTAAAAATAAAAAAAATAAAAAAAAATTGAAAAAATAAATAAAAAATACGAAAAGATTTTCCAATTGAGATCGTATTAAGTATGTCTAATTATTTGACACGCTCTACAGCCTAAACCGTTTAATGGATTTCAACGTATGAGGTGTCCATTTATTTCGCTATGATTTAGTTTTATTTGAAAACATTGAACTTATACTTTTTTAACCTTTTTAGATTTGTACCTAGGTACAGTCAGCAACCTGCACAAGCTCTTATGTCTATGACAATAGAGCCGTGCTTAGATTAATGTGACCGCTTCAGTTGCTTAGCTACTTCTGATGCTGGCTGTACTTTCATCATGAGTCTCTCTCAGAATGTCGAACCCACAGGTCGAAATTTCACAAATTAGAGAAGAATGTAGCAATTCTTTAAGCAACCCCAAATCCCCGCTAACTAGCCAGTCCTTACAACCAAAGCGAAGAAAGCCAGAGCTGAAATCACAGCGCGAAAAACGGAGGCCGTCGGCATTAAGGCGAAAACAGCTTCCAATGACCTTGTGCGTATTGGCGGAGTTAAATTCCCTCACCCCGCGCGCATCGTATTATCACATTTCCTAGTGATTTGTTAAGGAAATGTCATCGCATTTAAAATGTGAACAATCAGTTTAAGATCAAAAAGTGTTAATACTTACCTACACCGAAAAGTAAAGAAAAACTCAAATTTCTTGAGCCAATGAAAGAGTTTGCAATTAAATAAAACGGCAGCATTATACTATAGCGTTACTAATATAAATAATTAATTCATTACTTTTTCAATCATCTGAAGGCGTTACTTTGCGCAGGTCCATATTCATCAACTAAAACAAATACTTTCCTTTGTTCACCTGCGACCTTACGTAAAAAATAGCTACGTCTGTGCGGAAAATGTATGTTTGCATGCATACTGTGTGGCATTGGTATGTGTTGATTCATGTAACATTGGAGGTGGAGGAGTTGCGAGTAAGCAAACTAATTGTTTTATGTTTTATCTGAACTGAATTTAAGGCTCGGAAATTAACATAATATTTTTATGATTTTTTAGCAAACGTATAAACACAGGGTTCTCTTTTAAATTATACCCTTTTACGATGTTTAGCGACTGTTTTCGCCTTAACACACAAAGTCGATGTAAGAGTAACCCCGGGTGACGGATGGCGCCCTGCCCCGCGACCCGCCGTAACTCACCCGGGATGCTTTATTACGCGACGATTGCTGTCTGCGAAAAGGCAGTTCCGGGCTTATACTTGTGGAGCGTTCTTTATTTTAGAATATCATTTGAAAGATACTTAAATTTTAAAGGGTTATATAACGTTCATGCAAACTATTTTTATGAGAATTTTCTTAACGCCTGATTATAATTTGATAGCAATATTTGTCAGCGATGTTATCCTGATTATTTCTAAGGCGCTTAGCAATTTGATAATTGTAATTTAAGTCGAGTCCAGGTAAAATCCACATCTTAATTTATGGGAAATAATGACTTAACAATAAAGACAGTTAAGTACCATACCAGTCTCACTTTGTTGTGTCTGCCAAGCTTGTTCAGTGCTTGGACGCCGTTGTATACTAGTCGCGAGTCTACCTTAGGTGATGTAAGTGCCTTCAGTGCTGCTTGACTGTCACTGAGAATATAGATGGTTGTTTTTTTGATTTTCCTATCTATATTCTCTTGTGCACAGGCTATTATTGCATATGTATTTATCTACTTTGTAGAGTACAATTTTCCAACAGTTAGCCTATAAATTAATTCTTATTGAAATGTGAGTACCGTATGTCCGGTGTCCTATCGATTCAATGATTGTATTTAATTTGGTCACAGCTAGTATTAGACCTCAGTATTGGAATGAACTGACCACGTGACCATGACACCTGGGCCGTGTTTTATGAAGCTACAAGTTGCAATTTACAAGCAGAGGGTCGAGCACGACTTTACGAAAGCTGCGTAACGTTATCGTATCGAGATCGAGAAACTACATAGGCACTAAATTTTAGTTCCAAATACGCTCACGAGTGGGCGCTGTTCCAAACGTCATACAAACTCGACAACGTTTACTATTCGACTTTACGTTACGCAGCATTCGTAAAGTCGTGCTCGACCCTCTGAAGTCTCTTTATAACACATGGTGATAGAATGAGACTTCCGCTTGTGAATTGTAACTTGTAGCTTTATAAAACACTGCACCGGCCCCTAAGTATTTCCCCAACCTTACGAAATGTGAGTTTACAATGACGACTCGGTCTACAAATTTATTGCCAAACATTAATGGTATTTGTTTAGTTATTTCATTGCCAATAATAATAATGATATTTATTTAAGTCAGACCACAATTGTTGTCCATAAAATTGTGACACTTAATGATTTTTTTCAACGTTTTGTTTCTTTTTTTCCCAAGCCTCTGACGTTTGTGTCGTCGCCACAGACATGTCCAGATAGTAATGAAAAAAAAAATAAATGCAAATGCTTAAATTGCCGTGGCTCTTTTAACCCTATTCGTCGCACGCAGTTGTAGTATTACTTTTAATTACACATAGGTACCTAAGTTTATGCTTCTTTGTGTTTTTGTGTGATGTTTAAGCTTTTTTGTAGGTTTTTGTGTGATATTCTGGAAAAAGGACAGGTCAGGAGTACCCAAAACCGGAGAGCATGTATGAAGAATGTTATGAGATTAAGGGAAGCAAAGGTTGTATGTCAGGATCGTAGCAAGTGGAAGTCCGTGGTCTCTGCCTACCCCTCCGGGAAACAGGCGTGCCTGTATGTATGTATGTATGTAGGTTTTTAACCCCGACGCAAAAAGAGGGGTGTTATAAATTTGACCGCTACGTCGCACTGTGTGTCTGTGTGTTTGTGTCTCTTTAGGGCACCGATTTGAATGCCGTTTTTATTTATTTGAAAGCAAGTTTTCCAGCGTTGGTTCTTAGACATGTTTCATCAAAATCGGTTCAGCCGTTTTTGAGATATAATTTTTTTTATCGTATATTTCTGTGCCTGTGCGTGTTGTTTATTCGCATGCAGAAATTTTGTTTTTGCCTCTACTGCGACCCATTGTATTACGACTTTTAAAATCGATACTTTATAAAGCGATCATTGAAATAAACCGACGAGTCTCATACAGCCACGTGGCAACCAATTAGTACGTCCACGGTACGTCCGCTGACGGAGCTATCGACCAGAGGGTCGAGCACGACTTTACGAATGCAGCGTAACGTAAAATCGAATAGTAAACGTTGTCGAGGTTGTATGACGTTTGGAACAGCGCCCGCCCGTGAGCGTATTTGGAACTAAAATTTAGTATGTGGTTTCTCGATCTCGATACGATAACCGTAACGTTACGCAGCATTCGTAAAGTATTGCTCGACCCTCAGCGCCCGCCCGTGAGCGTATTTGGAACTAAAATTTACTATGAGGTTTCTCGATCTCGATACGATAACCGTAACGTTACGCAGCATTCGTAAAGTCGTGCTCGACCCTCCGTAACGACAGGTTGGACTGTTCCACTATTAATGCAGTCTATTAGATACCTATTGATCGACTTATTAAAATAATAATACTTCTACCTTTTAGCAAAAGGCGGTTAATTTTTTTTATCTACACACATACCATAAGTCCTCCATTATGCGTTCAAAAGCCGTAGGTAATGACCCTCTCTACGTCAGTCAGTTTTTAACCCCCGACAAAAAAGAGGGGTGTTATCAGTAAATAAATAAATAAATAAATAAATAAATAAATCTGTGTATCTGTCTGTGGCATCGTAGCTCATAAGCGGATTTACAGATTTCGATGCGTTTTTTTTGTTCGAAAGCTACTATAATCGAGATGGTTCTTAGCTAAGTTTCATTAAAATCGGTTCACTCGTTTTTGAAATCTTAAACTTTGAAATGACAATGTCGGGGGTTTTTTAACTTTTCTAAGTTGGTTAGGTTATCTTCAAAAACCAATACAATAAAAAAAATAGGCGTCAATCAAAAAAAATCAGTATGTTTGTTTGTTTATGATTAAAAAAGATCCAGTCAAATTCGTAACAGCTTCATTATGCCTTCGGCTACTAAAACAATCTTAGAGTAGGTACTTAAAATACGTGTGTAGATAAAGTAATGTATGCAACTCTCCATAATTAGACCTTAAACACTTGTGTGATTCTATTATGAAACTCAGCTTTGTCTCGTTTCATAAATTCTGTAGGTCAGGGTTTCTCAAAGTTCAGGCATTGGGCGCGACTGTATAATTATATTTATACTTACAGGTATAATATTATTATGCCAGTGGCAATACTAATCACGAATAAGCATCTTTACGAAGGTAACAAGAGTATAGCTGGAAAAAATCAATTTCACGCTACGACTTAATCCCTTACACACTGAACTGTATCAACCGATTCCCATACGTTGATAGTTACACAAAATCAGCCCTTATTGCTTTAGGAAAAGGTTGTATGTGGGTGTAAATGTATGTTGGTCACAGTAATCCGCCTATTCTATTGTCCAATGTTAGTGTAAAGTGAAACCTTGTTATGCCATTGACAGAGGCGACATCTCGCGGGGAAGGGCAGGAAATATAAAATATAAAATGACAGGGCTAATTTTGGTTTCCAATTCGAGAGGAGGTCAATTTTTCTTTTTAAACGACTTCAAAAAAAGGGGGTGGTTCTCGATTCGTCGGAATCTTTTTTTAAAGGTTTTGTGTCGGATATCGGAAACGGTAAACAATGCTTTTTCTGCAAAACAAATGCACAAAGTAGGTGTATTCTCTACTAGCTTGCATAACTCCATATCCCGTGGGAATTTCGCAACATCCCTCCTTATGCCTTGTCTATGAATCGTCTTTGTACACGTCATAGAGGGAACAAAATGCAAAATTTATGCAAAGTTTCATCTTTCTAGGCCCAAGAGTATGGGCTGGGCGTTTTCTTATATTTTCTAAAGACAAAAAAAGTGTTTAACAAACATCCATACATCCATCCTCACAAACTTTTTAAGTACGTCTACTTGTGTTTTAATAGCAATTTTTTTAAATTTATATTTCAGTATCAATTAAATTCTCTCACTATCATGGAGAAAAATATTTTATCGGATTGTTTACCAATCGTTACAAATATGTTATTATTATAATAAGGTCTTCATAATCATAACGAATACGAAATAAAATACTGGCAACTAACACAGCCGTACCAACCAACAGCACAAAAAAAAACCGGCCAAGTGCGAGTCGGACTCGCGCACGAGGGTTCCGTAGAAAGATTTCAACGCTTTTCCCCAGTGTTTTAAGAAGTCCAGTGTTAGCAGAGCCCTGCAACTAAGCAAAATGTACGCAGTGTGGGGTCAACTTATATTGGTCTGCGAAATCTACTGACAGACATAAAAAAATAAGATTTTGAGACTTTTCGGAGTGGTTGTGCTATAAGAGCTACCTTCATACCAAATTGCAAGTTTCTAGGACATCTGGAAGTACCCTTTAGGTTTTTGGAAATCGGCAATTTGTATGGAAATAGCCTTTTTAATTACTGTATCTTTTGATTGCGTTGACTTAGAAAGTTGATTTTTTCACAGGTGACCGCAGGCTTGAGTATTTGATATTAATTTCAGCATGCTACTTCCACGCATTCCAGAGAAAAAGGGTCTTGATAGACAGACCGACAGACAGACGGACAACAAAGTGATCCTATAAGGGTTCCATTTTTTCCTTTTGAGGTACGGAACCCTAAAAATAACCCCAGAAACGAATACGAAACGCGGATTAAGGGCCCCGTCCATTGTGGAAATCTCATTGTCGAGTGCTAATTATGCGCTTGAGTACCTTTTGACAGTCCTGACTTGTGACAGCTTGTTATTGTGACAACCCTACGCATTACATGACCATGCGAATATGAAGTTTGGAGTCACGAGTTCGGGTTGGTTTTAGATTTGTATGAGTGAGTGGTGTGTCGAGTAGTTCATTTAATATCTAATAGCCTGTTTTTCTACTTAGTGAAATAAACGAATCCCTCACGTATTTAAGTCGAGTTTCGTAGTCCTTCCTTTGCAGAGAAACGCTGCGCGCCAAGGCTCTGCTCGCGCATAGCTATTAGGCGCAAGATATGCAAGGTGTGTGTGCGCTCCCAAGGGAAATACTGCGAAATAGTACGAAACAAGTCGGGCTAAACTCAATTTATAAGTAAGTACATGTGACGGATCCGTTTATATACTCAAGAGCAATAAAAACGGGTCACTTTGTATGAACAATGCCACACAAAGTGACCCGTTTTTTTGCTTTTGAGTGTATTTCATTATTATTTAGCCTCACTGTAGTTTCATGTTAGATGTGTTTCTACTTAGGTAATTAATATTTTGAAGAAAAATCATACACATTCTGAGGTCTGAAATTCAGCAAAGTCATTCAATAGAAAATTCATTTATTTTCTGCAATTTAATTTTAATCTGACGTAGTTTTGTATAAGCGCTAAATAATAATAAGAAAATAATGAAAATAATAATTTATTGAATCAGGCGTTACTTTGCGCAGGTCCATATTTATGAACTAAAAACAATTACTTTGCTCACCCGCGACGGCAAGTGACAAAATAGTTATATATGTGCGGCAAATGTATGTTTCCATGCAACATCTCTGCCTCCACGGCTACACTAATCCTCACATGCCACACAGACCCAACTGGCACTCTCCACAAGGGAGGCCTCTATCGAAGCATCACAACAACCGTTCAACATGCCACCATTTCCACTACCACTTTTCAGTTTCCACTTTTTGGAGTACCTTTACTACATAAGTTTGAAGCACAGATATAACTATTTTTCACTTGTGGTCGCGGGTGAGCAAAGCAATTGTTTTTAGTTAATGAAAATGATACCAAAATTATACCTGCTTACTTGGTAACAATTTAAGTAACAATGAATGCGGCAGTTGAGCTCTACGTCCATGGAAAGTTTGTAACTACTACAACTTATTTCGCTTATTTGAAACAACTGTACCCTTAAATCCGATCCCATCAAAACTCCCTCGCTTCATTGCGCAATCGTAATTTAATAGGTTTGTTCCGCTATCGACCGATCTCAGATTTTGATCTCACCACAACTGAGGTTTATTTTTCTATTGTGACGAGATTAGGGGGCCATGATTGGCTGCCGGCTGGTAACGTGGGCTACTATGTGGAGTGCTTTGGTAAAAGTTTATTATTAAGGTAGCTGAACGAAGGTTGTTTCTTAAATTTCAAACTGAAACGTAAATATACAGAAAGATCAGGTATGGTGGAGGTCCTGCGTTCGAATCCCAGTTCGAGAATTTATTTTCTGATCTTTCTGTATATTTACGTTTCAGTTTTAAGTTTGAGAAATAATTTCGAACGGGATTACCGAAAACATTTAAATACAAATAGTTGGTTAAAAAACGAAGCTTGACTGTGTTTTATGTTTGCGTCATTTAACCAGAAATGCGAAAGAACGTGTCACAGGTGGTATCACTACAGTGCTGTAGAGAAAGTCTGAAAGAGTAGAGAGAGAGAGAGAGAGAGAGAGTAAAGAGGAGAGAATCTGTCTGTAAGCGATGCAATGGCTAATGATGATGTTGTTATATACTCGTAAGCTAAGAAAAGTTATTGTTGAAATCTTTTAACAAAAAAGTAAACTCGCCTTAGAAACATAAAATAATATTCTGAGCTCTCATTGAGCCATCAGTTTTATGGCTTAGCACATATGTGAAGTCGGTACTGTGTGATCGGGATATTCATTGAAGTGTGTCTTCGTATGGTCGCAGGAGAGCAAATTAATTGTTTTTTTCTTGGATTATTCAAGGTAAGTAAGTAAGTAAGTAAGTAAACACTTTATTGTACAAAACATAGGATAAAACACAAGTTACAACAATAACATTTGAGTACAAAGGCGGACGGTAAGGTTAAGGTTAAAGTTCTAAAGTAGGACTTCCTTTAAAATCTCAAGGGTTTTTTTCATGGCTCCTATCATACGCTAGTGTCAACTTTCTACAATAAATGCTGAGTAATTTGACTGGTCTCTCTACATCGTATCTAAATTCATAGCATGCTCATATCATATGAGGAACATGGCGCGTATACAACTCAAAGGAGATAATCAGATTGGCCAAAGGCATGAATGACAGAGTTTGTCAAACATCGTTGCTCTGATGTGTGGTGCACAATGTACAAAGGAGGGTCATTTTTCATATGACAAAAAATGTGAAATTCGAAACAATAAAATAAATGTTTTGCACAACGCCAGACAGTAGCACAGAATCCTATTTGTATACAACTAATCCGACAACAATGCGAACACAATAAAAATGAACCGGACTGACTAAACGGAAAAACTAAATTTGAACCTAAAAACAACCCCATACAGTCTGTTATATGTTTTGTAGAGTTCTAAGCACAATGTGTCAAATGACCGCGCGTCTGTCCACAGCTTTACATAAATAGCAAACTAACATTTCCGCTCAATAAACTACAACCCATCGTACTACCCTACAAATAACGTCTCAATTCGAGTGGTGTCTCAAAACCAGCGGTAAATGTAGCTTTGCATCTTGACAAAGGCGGTATCCGATGACATTAATTCGTATCGGTTTAGGATTAGGGCAAGAAATGTTTGATTGAATGGTGTGTATGAAGTGTATGGAATTACACGATGTACTGCAAACAATGGTTGTCCGATTTGTGACGACTGGAGGATTAGCTTTGGCTTGCTTATTCAATGGGGCACACGCACTGATTTTGTGGAAGGATGACCAGTTGCATTTTAAGCTGTTATCACACAGACATGTCAGCGATTCGGGACGGAGGCGGTACCGGCGGTTGTAACATTCGTTCTGAGCCTCTCTAGCTTAATCGTCGGTCAAAAAATACGTCTCGAATATATTTGCGATAAAGCGTCAAATAATATGAGAATGGTTTGTTGCAGTTGTAGTAATTCAAACGTAAACTATCGTGACGTATTTTTGGTCATTGATTATTACTAGACTGGACTGTGTTGTCGCAGAGTGCATAGCTTAGCTAGATAGTACACAAAATTTTTGTTCCCTGATATTTTTTCTTCCATTCGCGTTTTGCCCCATTTTATTACTTTACCAATCGCAGGATTCCGTTTCATAATAGTTGATTTTCGCATACGCGCAGATACACGTTATTAAGATTTATTTATAGCTTTGAAGTTAAATTTAAATTATTATCGGCCACTTTGGGTTTTTTAGGAGCTGTTCCTTATTATTTAGCCTCCACTCCAAATTTAAACCTAACAAGGCACTAGTTATAGTAATTCAGGTGATTTGGGGCACTAATTAGATGCTACCAAGGTATTAAATGATAACGACATGTTATTTGGACTATGCTTCGGCCCACCATAATTGCAGCCCTTTAAGCCACAGGGAATCAAATAAAAAACAAAGCACGATATTTTCAATTTATTATAACGGGTGTTATGGTTGAAATTGGAACGAGTTTGTTCGTAACTTAAACTGTTTTTGTTATAAGTATGTGTTGTATAGTGTTCATGTAACAAGCGGTGATGAAAGAAGTAAGGGTTTCAAGATAATGGTATATTTTAATCGTTTTGTTGGATATTGCCATCTTATGAAAAAATCGCGATTATTTTTTAGTTCCAACAAAAACGTAATGTAGGGACATTTATAATTCACACCGAGAGACCAAGAAATGGCTCAACTTTAAACTGGGCAGTTTAAAGTTGAGCCAAATTCTAAGTTCTAAGAGTGAACTTAGAATTTATTTTACTTACCTATTTGTTTTAGTAGGCAAGTCTTGACCAAAAATGTATTTGTATGCCTGCGGGCGAAACATAGTGATACTAAATACGTGTAACACCTTGTCTACATACTTATCCACCTACGTTGACAATAAATAAATAAAAAATAAATATCATGGGACAATTTGACACCAATTGACCTAGTCCCAAACTAGGCAAAGCCTGTACTATGGGTACCAGACAACGGATAAACATAATTATATAGATAAATACATACTTATATACATATTAAACACCCAAGACCCGAGAACAAACATTCATATTCATCATACAAACATCTGCCCCGACCGGGATTTGAACCCGGGACCTCAAGCTTCATAGTCAGGGTCTCTAACCACTAGGCTATTCGGCCGTCAAATAATAAAGATACTTTGACTTTGACTTTAATTGTAAACATAAAACAATTAAAAATGTGTTACATGACATGAAAGCAATGATATTACATGGTAATCAAAAAGTAAATTCACTTTTGTTACTACCACAAGCCCGAGTTAAAGACTCATAAAAGACCCAATCGACAACTCTTTCTGCCAGTGCCCTTAGTGTAATCAAAAAGCACAAAATACGTCTCGATCGCGTTTGCGTTAAAGTGTCAAATAGTATGAAAATTGTTAAACGCGAACGCGATCGAGACGTATTTCTTGGCTCAGTTCACTTCAAACAACTATACGAAGGTGACGTGACGACCAACTGTGCAACCACGACTATTTACGAACACAATTTACTAGAAACGTAACAACGTAATAATAATCTTGACTCTGTAATAATCATTGTATGAAAGCCTTTCCTCTGACATGATCGCTAGACCCATACACCAGACTACGTATAGCACACCATACCTACGTGGATTAAGGATCCATAAAACATCCCACTGCTGAGCACACAAAGAAGAGTGACAAACAACTTCTTACTTCCTTCAAATAAACGACAACAGACACTTAGGTCAGCATCATCATCATCATCAGCCCACAGCAGTCCACTGCTGGACATAGGCCTCTTCCATGGCGCGCCATAACACTCTGTCTTCGGCCCCTCGCATCCATCCGCCGCCAGCAACCCTTTTAAGGTCTTCCGTCCATCGTGCTTCAGGACGCCCCACACTACGTTTCCCCGTTCTTGGTCTCCATTCGAGGACTCGTTTGCTCCACCGTTCATCGTTACTACGACATACGTGGCCAGCCCAACGCCATTTCAACGAACGAATTCTTTGAGCAATGTCGGTGACTTTAGTTCTTTGTCGGATAATGTGATTGCGGATTTTATCCTTCAAAGAAACCCCTAACATTGCTCTCTCCATAGCTCGCTGAGTGACCCGGAATTTATGGACTAACCTCGCAGTCAAGGTCCACGTTTCGGCTCCGTAGGTTAAAACTGGTAGGACGCACTGGTTGAAGACTTTAGTCTTTAGGCACTGAGGGATGTCTGACGACAGTATATGCCGAAGTTTCCCGAAAGCAGCCCAACCCAACTGTATTCGCCTATTAGCCTCTTTCTCAAAGTTGTTTCTCCCGAGTTGTATAGCCTGACCAAGGTAGACATACTCAGGCACAACTTCGAGTGTGGCGCCACCGACGGTAACCGGTCTCGGAATGACATGGTTGTTGAACATAACCTTGGTCTTGTCCAAATTCATTCCGAGACCCACTCGTCGGGAGGCAGCGTTGACGCTATTCAGCATGTCAGTCAATTCCTGCAGCGACTCTGCCATTATCACTATGTCGTCGGCAAAACGGAGGTTAGAGATGTATGTGCCGTTGATGTTTATGCCGTGCCCGCTCCAGTCCAGTAACTTAAAAACATCCTCCAGTGCATTGGAGAACAGTCTCGGGGATATAACATCCCCTTGCCTGACTCCCCTTTGCAGCTGGATGGGACCCGTCTGACAATCCCGAATCTGGACGGACATGGCTGCGGACCTGTATAAGCATCTCAGCACCTCTATGTATCTCCAATCGATACGGCAACGCTGCAGAGATTCCAGAACAGCCCAGGTTTCCACAGAGTCGAAGGCTTTCTTATAGTCCACAAAAGCAAGACACAGGGGCTGATTATACTCCTCTGACTTCTGTATAATCTGCCTCACTGTGTGTATGTGGTCCATGGTACTGTAGCCTTTACGAAACCCAGCCTGCTCAGGGGGCTGAAACTCGTCGAACTTTATCGCGAGACGATTCGTGATCACCCTGGAGAACAGCTTGTATATGTGGCTCAGAAGCGATATTGGCCGATAGTTCTTCAATAAAGCCTTATCGCCTTTCTTGAAAAACAATACCACAATGCTTCTGTTCCACGCCTCCGGTGTAGTGCCATTGTGAATGACGGAACATACACTTAGGTACATACCTGATATAATGATATATGATAATTCCTCCTCCCATCGGATTATTAATGCGTTAGGAACAAAAGAATGATCGTGTTGAACGCTAATTGATATACCTTACAATCTCGGTATAATGGCACTTATTCATATGAGGGTCGACAATTATGCTAAACCACGACCCGGGATCTCCAATCAGAGGTCGAGGTGAGGGAGGAATCGGGGTTCCGTACGAGAACTTGATAAATAACTACAAAATGAAAAAAAAAAGTAGAAAACACCCCGATTTTCTTTTTAAATTAAGCTAAGAACCATCTCGATGAAAGAGGGGCTTCCAGTTTTCTTCGAGACGTTTTCTTATGTCAAAAAATACACTAGAGACTCGGTAATCAACGACCAAAAATACGTCTCGACCGCGTTTGCGTTATGGATGTCAAATAGTATAAGATTTGTTTGTTGCCGAGACGTGCGTAGTGGCGCTGCTAATGTGCCCATAGTAATTCTGACGTAAATGTGAACGCGATCGAGGCGTTTTGTTTGGCCGTTGATTGCACTAGACGCTCATAGGGTCGAGCACGACTTTACGAATGCTGCATAACGTTTTAGTTCCAAATAAGTACGCTCGCGGGCGGGCGCTGTTCCAAACGTCATACAAACTCGACAACGTTTACTATTCGATTTTACGTTACGCAGCATTCGTAAACTCTGAATGCTCTTGTAGCTGAGGTCCAAGTCGTCGATGTATTTGCTGACGGCTGGCAATCAATACTTGTAAAAGACGACAAGTTTTTATGTACCTTGTAATACGATTTGTCTCATTGGTGTATTTTAACCCCAACAAAAAAGAGGGGTGTTATAAGTTTGAGAGGTGTATCTGTGTATCTGTGTGTCTGTGTATCTGTCTGTGGCATCACAGCTCCCAAACGGATGGACCGATTTAGATGCGGTTTTTTTAATCGAAAGCTAATGTAATCGAGATGGTTTTTAGTCAAGTTTCATTAAAATCGGTTTACCCGTTTTTGAAATATTGAACTTTGAAATGACAATGTTGGGTTGGGGCTTTTCAACTTTTCTAAGTTGGTTAGGTTATTAGTAATTTTAGTATGATTTTTCTATTTTCTGTGTTCTTTGTCCGTTAACATACTGTTAACTTATAATTGTAAATTAAATAAGTCTGATGAAAAAACTGTATGAACAATTCCATACAAAGTGACCCGTTTTTCTTGTTCTTGAGTGTAGAACCGTCCCGCGCGACAACGCTCGCGCTTGTCCATATTTTAGCAAGTTAAATTGGCTGGCTATTAGCTGAACTCTGGCCGGGAGTGATTTTATGCTAATTCGGTGATCATCATGCTAAGCCGGCTGCACGGTATTTTAAATACGCTACCATCTCGATATAACGTCGATAAAACCGCCATATTTTGTGTATAATCATTTTTAAATAGACACGGGTGCAGCAGAAGAAACCGCCGACGCTTCTCGCTACAAATTTTATGTTGACAATGTCGATCTATTCTGTCCAAGATATAAGTAACCGTGAAGAGTAACTATCTAACTAAACTACTTAAACTAAAACTAACTATCTAAAAGAGTATCTATCTACGTAAGTATCTATATGTGCACAGTACAGTCTGTGAGGTCGCTTTCTGCTTGTTGATGTTGAGTGTAGTTCGGCATTTGAATTTAGTAGGTGCAAATCACTGCAAGAGGTGTCTCCGAGGACAGCAAACAAGTGCGACGCTCTGACAGTAGGCTTCGATGAAAAGTGTACATTCGCCTGTTAATATATTTTTTTAAACAAGTGTTGTTTCCACTTCTCACGCCTCTCGCAACTAAGAAGTCCCTAGAGCTGCATCCACCCAAACAGCCGTGTCTACTTAGGCACTGGCTCACAGTACCGTCAAACACTCACGGCAGAAGACCTTAAATTTCAATAAAATCCCTTAACTTCCTTACAAAGTACCGAACCCTATGAATACCAAATAAACACGACAGCCCTTTTCCTCGTAAGGAGATTTTATTAAAGAGCGTTTTTTAAAATGCTCGAGGGCGGTTCTGAGTCTATTTTGTTGAATGGGGTCGGGGCAGCCATTCGGTGTCGGTAAAAATTGTAAGTTATGGCGCGCCGAGTGGTGACTTCGCAGGCTCTAGCCGAGTTTCTAACCCGACGAATAAAGAGGCAGAGTTATTTAAGTTGCAGAAAAAGGGGGCAAGAGTATACGAGTAGCTAGTGGTCTGCAACTATTTCAGAATTCACCGAAACTGGCATGGAAAATGTATTAGTAAACAAAATTAACAAGTGTAGCTTTCTAACAGACGTTATGAAGCTGAAAGTATCCCCCATTTATCCTTGAAATTGCGAAGAAGTCGAGGTAACCGTGTTTGACAGATAAAAATCTTAATACCTGATTTTTTGCCGACAGTTCTTTATGCTACATACACGTAGAACAGTAGGCACTGAAAGTTTTATTTGGTGTGTAACAGTACAAAAAAAAAACAGATATGCTAACCCAGGAATTTTACAGCAACCAGAACTTAAACTACTCCTAGAAAAACAACCACAGTCTTAGCAACAACAGTCTAACAAAGACAGGATAGAAACGGTGCTAAATCAAAACAATGCAACTGTACTGGTATAGGTATGACTGACACACAACGCACAGGCTAAACTAATTGAAGGCTACATGGAAAGAACATGTCTAATCGGATTAGCAACTTCTTGAGTTATCGCGATTTTAAAGTTTGGAACGATGTAATTATCCATATAATTTTCGTATAAACATTTTTTTTAAGTGATAAAAAAGTCAAGTTACATAAATTTTTGTATAACTAAGTGGTAACTTATAGTCTACTGAGTGCTACATTTTGAGATGGACATCTCTTTAAAAAAACCGGCCAAGTGCGAGTCGGACTCGCGCACGAGGGTTCCGTAGAAACATTTTAACGCGCGTTAAAATTTAAAAGCGCGTTTTAAAAGCGTTAAAATGTCCAGTGTTAGCAGAGCCCTGCTCATGCAAAATGTACGCAGTGTGGGGTCAACTTATATTGGTCTACGAAATCTACAGACAGACATAAAAAATTAAGATTTTGAGACCTTTCGTAGTGGTTGTGCTATAAGAGCTACCTTCATACCAAATTTCAAGTTTCTAGGACATCTGGAAGTACCGTTTAGGTTTTCAAAATACGACAATTTGTATGGAAACGACTTTTTAATGACTGTATCTTTTGATTGCGTTGACTTAGTTGCCTGATTTTTTCACAGCTTCAAGGGACCGCAGGTTTGAGTATTCGATATTAATTTCAGCAAGCTACCTCCACGCGTTCCAGAGAAAAAGGGTCTTGACAGACAGACAGACGGACAACAAAGTGATCCTATAAGGGTTCCGTTTTTTCCTTTTGAGGTACGGAACCCTAAAAAAGTGACTGGACATGTTCTTTATGTGTACCCTTGAATTGAGGTAAAGCCGTGAAATTTTGGCAGACATTTTATGCACATTGAGTGCCTTAAAGAACCTTAGAGGATACACAACTATAAGGACAGTTTCTGTTTTAGTTCTTTCAAGGTCTACATTTACTGGGTTATGATACAACAGTGCCCTAAGCACGACTTGTCGAATCCTGCGTTACGTTACGATTATCGTATCGAGATCGAGAAATCTCATGCTAAATTTTAGATCCAAATACGCTCACGGGCGGGCGCTGTTCCAAACGCCATACAAACTCGTTATAGTTTACTGTTCGATTTTACGTGACGCAGGATTCGACAAGTCGTGCTTAGGGCACTGTAGTCTTCTAAGCTTTGTTTTTTGTCCGCATTCGCCCTGTTAATATCCACCAGATGAAAAGCTAAGATATTAGCCCCCCCCCCCCCTGTTTTCGAGTGCTCTTCATCTCTCAAGACAAATTGTTACCTCTTAGGAATTAATTTGGATCCCCTCGCTCTTTAATGTTAAAAAATAACATTTACTTTTTAATTAGCCTTTGATGTTGCCAACTGTTGTTTTATGAAATTGTTTGATTAATTCACGTTTTTGAGCCGGCTGCTTTTGTAAATTTAAGTGTCAAGGCGGTACTTTTTCTTTTGACTCCCTTGAGTGCAAAGGAGGGTTGCGATTAAGTCGGAATGTAAATCTGTTAGGAATAAAACACGTAAATCATCATCTATACCTATAAAAGAAGACCGTGACTGACTGACTGACTGACAGACAACGCACAGCCTAAACCACTGGACCTAGAGACTTGAAATTTGGCAGACATATACCTCAAGGTTTAGTGCTCCGCTAGGATACTCAAGTATCCTAGAGGAGCACTAAGAAGGGATTTTTCGAAATTCCCACGGGATAGGGAATAAATGGGATTTACATTTTCGAATCAAAGTGGCTCTATCTCCGCAGCTATAATTATTAGAGATTACAAATTTGGCATGCAAGTAGGTAATAATAACAGCTAATAACAGGTTTCAGGATTTCTCGAAATTCCCACGGGATAAAGGATAAACAGTAATATTTTCATAGTAACTGACTAGCAGATATAGAGACTTGCAAGCTTACAATTATTATTTCTTGAGGATCATAGAGGTGCACTAAGAAGGACTTTTTCGAAATTCCCACTGGATAGGGAATAAATGGGATTTACATTTTAGAATTTTTTAATCGATCTAAAGAGTTGAAATGCAAAATTCCCGCGGGATAGAAATAAGCAAACTCAACTTCGGGGCTGATTTAAATTGAAATCAGTAATAGAACGCTACACTGTCACTGATTTATATTTAAGGTTTTTTTAAATAGTTAGTTATTAATATCCGGCGGGAACTTTACAATTTCTCGGGATAAAAGTAGCCTATATCAATCAGAAACAGTATAGCTTTCTGTTAGTGAAAGATTTTTAATCGGGCTAAATGTAGAATTCGCTTATTTCTATCCCCCGGGAATTTTGCATTTTCCCGAGGAAAAAGTAGGTGCCAATGTCAGTTAAGAACTGTAGCTTTTTATAAGTGAAAGTTTTTTTTTATCGATCTGAAGAGTTAAAATTACTTAAAATGAAAAAACCTGCGGGATAGAATTAAGTGAACCCAACTTCTGCGCTGATTTTAAAAATTCTTCCACTAATTGAAAGCTACATTGTCTCAAATTAACATTTAATTAAAATGAAGCCCCATATTGCTAATAGGTACGTAATACCTGCTTGCGTGCCAGCTTGCATGCTTGCTTGCAATATTGCTTGCAAGCTTGCAGGTTCGCTTGCACGTTTGCTTGCTTGCTCGCCTGCTTGATTGCTTGCTTCTTTGAAATGCTTATGGTTCACACGATCGAAGCCGCGGGCAAAAGCTAGTTTAATTTAATTTTGCGATTGCCTCGATATAACAATTATACAATATGCTGGCGCGTAAGCATGGTATAAATATAATTAATTCTTAATATTGGTGCCATAGTGATCAATCTATAACCTCAGGTATATGGAAAACTTAGTTCATGACACATGTAATCTCGCAATCTCACAATGGATCTCGGTAGTTCCGAGAAGGAAAATGAAGTAGGATAGTTTATAATTACTGTTGTTGTTCCGGTATAATCTTGAGTTGGCAACACTTTATATACTTCATCATCATCATCAGCCTTTTTTTATTACGTCCCACTGCTGGGTACAGGCCTCCTCTCAGAATGAGGGTTTATATACTTACTTAGGCACAAAGGATTTATAGTTTTATTACTTTTACATTTTCACTTTCACATAATTGGTTGCAGGAACCTCTTCCAAAACGCAAGCAAACTTTTATATAAAAACGTGACTCAAGAGAGAAAATAAACGGATCCGGATTTTTTTATTGTTATTGAAAACTGACCAGCGATTGGTCCCTATCTCCCTGACGGTAAGGGAAGATGAAGCCAAACGCGTAGACCGCTGGTTCAGTAAGAACCAGGAATCAGGTAACCAGATTTCAAGCCGAATCAGCATTTCCCAATTATATTTTACGCAATGGTTGTCGTCTAAACATCCACTAGGGTCAAGTTTCGATAGCCACAGACTCTATTTTATAAAGTGCAAAGATCCCGCGGAACGCAAACGAACATGCGAGCAACATCCTAGTGTACTGGTAATGCTAATGATCGTAAATAATAGAACATTATTACACATGCACATGTCACACAAACAGCAATAATATGTCACATTTATGTTATATTATATTGGACGTTATCAGCACGCAATTATACGTCACGGTCGCGTAGTAATGCAGTTAGAGCGTTGTTAATTTAACTGTTATAGGGTCGGTTAAAATTAACTATTATTTGTTAGTGACGTCTTCCATAGCTGATAGGGGTAATGCGTATGTTAAGTGTTTCAAAGAATGTTAATAGGACTAGAAAAATACATGCCCCTAGAAACGTGATAAGACTGACAAGTATGCCTTTTTCTCGCTTATAGCTCGAAGTAAATTAGTTTTCTATTATGCTAGGAAATAACTGCCCAATGTAAACCTTCGAACTAATTCCTGGCATCTTTACACAATACAATACGTAACTCTTTATTGAACAATACATAACAAAGAAAACAGAAAAAAAGCTTCATAGAAAATGTCCGGTAACAATAGGCGGCCTTATCGCTATAGAGCGATCACTACCTGTCCATCATCTGATGATGATCATGTCAGCCGAAAGACGTCCACTGCTGGACATAGGCGTCCCCCAAGGCTCTACACTCAGACCGGTCTTGTGCTTTCCGCATTCACCGCGGTCCCGCGATCTTTACTAGGTCGTCGCTCCATCTTGCTGGAGGCCTACCGACAGCTCGTCTCCCGGTCCGCGGACGCCATTCGAGAAGCTTCTGACCCCATCGGCGATCAGTTCTGCGAGCAATGTGCCCCGCCCACTGCCACTTAAGTTTCGCAATTCTTCGGGCTATGTCGGCCTTGCCCACCACCACTTGTCCACCATAATGGAATGAACAAAAGAACAGAACAAAACATTAGACAAATATGTAAATATTAGTAAAGTAAAGAAATACATAATCATAATAAACATGGAATCCACATTTACCTACACTAAAAAATATCTAGATACAAAAAAAACAAAGAGAGCAAGATTAAGGATTCATGCACAAGTTGACAGATAGTGAGTGCTCTTTCATTAGTTTTAAATATTGGCAATGGTTTAGCACGCCTTAAACTTAAAGGTAAAGAATTCCATAAGCACATAGCTTGAACAGTGTGTGAATAAACATAGAATTTGGAATTGGAAAGAGATAAAGAGAAAGTTCAGAAATAATCTTAAAGAAGTGACGTAACTAAATAGTTTTTTGAAACAGTGGCGATCATTAACACATAAAAATAATATTTCATAAAGTTAACGTCTGTTATGCGTACATTCAAATTTAAATGACAATCATTAACCTGCAGCAAATATAACAGAAAAACATACCGTATACATCTACACGATTACGACCAAAACAAAAACTCATCTCGAGACCCAACGCAGGCAGCCACACAAATAAAAAATCAATCCCGTATTGAATCACAGAGCTCACAGCGTCTCATCCCGTTAATGACGTCACTGCCGCCATTTGTAAAACTCAATTACGCCCCGTCAGCGCCACCGCCTCTAATAATGATAATTGATGACGAAATTTGCGAGCTTTTTGTGAAGACCGCCTGTATTTCTTTGTGTTGCGTTCCCGTTGTGGGACGTCACGATTTTTCGTGACTCATACTTTTCTTACATTTTTTCAGTAGGATTTATCCACGATATAGTGTTATGGTCAATAAGAAAAGTCTCATCAATCGAGAGGTTAAGAAAGTTTTTACTATTATTCATAGACCCAATTAGATGTCAACTAATGGTTGAACAATTTTTTAATCTTCAAGCCCCGACAGCAAAAAAGAAAGATTAATTAGATTAAGTCTCCATTCGGTAGCTGCAGCATAATTTATGCAAAGGCATGACATCAAAAATGTTCGCATCAAAACGCATTTATCATGCAGATGTGTTGAGAACAGGAGAAAGTACAAAAGATGAATAAGCAGCATGTGGTTTCAAATGGATCCGTCATTTTTATCACTTCATTTAATTGTATATTTTGAACATCGGCGTCACTGTAAAGTGTATGCATGCGTAAAAGCAAGTATTTAGGCTTGTTACGTAAGGATAGACAGTTGCGCCACGATAATGTGTACTTAGTTTTAAGTACTTTTCTAAAAATACAAAATCCCGCCTCTCAGCAATGGGCACGCACCGCGCAAGCTGCTATATTTCTTCATAACATGGCCCTGTTTAATTTGTAAATCGCTTGACAACTGATTAAAACTCCTTTGAAAAATTCACGACAGCGAGGGCTCGCAGTCTACTCACATTTTTCTTCATCGGAATATTAAATGATATTAGCCAACGCTCTCAAGTTTTAGTAATCTGGTGAACGGTGGTTTGGATGCTTTGAAAATTAGCCGGTAGAAAGTTCAGAAACGCGTCACCGTGTAGTTTAGTGGTGGTAGTGATAGTTGGGTCTGTGTGACATGTGTTGATTCGTGTGGCAGTAGAGCACAATACATTTGTATGTATATATGTATGTTTGTATGTATGTATGTATATCTCTTTATTGCGCATAAAACAAAAAATAACAGATAACAGAACAAAAGAAAATGTACAAAGGCGAACTTATCCCTTAAAGGGATCTCTACCAGTTAACCTTCGGGCGATTGACAGGACATCAAAAAAAAGAGTAGACATAAAAATAAAAGTAAAAGGATCCGGAACCTGTAATCCTGAAACCCGGATTTGTCGCTTAGACACAGCTATTTTAACACGTGTGGTAACACGCTTCAGGTAAACACCCCAATACTCATCAGTGCCTTAATAGTTGCTTAATAGTTGTCGTAGCAATAAAGGCTATAAGCAGGGTGTCTATTATTGGGATTCGGCGTAGTTGTAAAAATGACAGTGCAAAACCAAAAAAATAGGTACTCATTTTAGTTTAAAAAAATAATTATGCTATTTTGTTAAGAAGGTAGACATAATTATCAATTGCACGTAATGGGGATATTAACCTGCGATATGTTTATAAACGACTTGATAACACAGGGATTCATCCAAATAATTAATAAGCTGCACTGATCGTCGACTTGTTGTTCTTCAAACTCCGTCTCATGTGACATTTTGTTAGGTATGATTACAAAATAAGAATTCATTCGAATAATTAATATACCGCACTGATCGTCAACATGTCGTGCTTCAAACTCGTTCTCATGTGACAGTTTGTTAGGTATGAATATAAAATAAGCAAACTTAAATAGCGTTGAAAATGGATTTGTTACACTGGCCAAAACAATTGAAAATCCATAGAGACAGTTTAACGTAGGATCTGGTCATTGCTGACGTGGTGACCAAGATGATTTGTCACTCGTAGCGACTAAGTTTTTATGTCGGTATCTCATCTTATAGTCGTGACGTGAAATTTACAATGATGACAGTCGAAAGTGAATCAAGTGAAAAAGAAGATTTTAAAACAAAAACAGTGCATGAAGCCGTGGTTACGAAGGACAGTGAGGATTATCTGGTTGTGTGTATCGGTGCCTTCGGTGCTTGGCAAGCCAGAGTTTGTGTCCTGGTCTGTCTGACAAGATTTATGTTCCTGTGGAATGTAATGCTTATAATATTTCTAACACATGACACCGAGTTCGTATGCACCAGTTTTAATACAACTGCACCAGAGAACGTAACGGAATCTACGTGCTATGATGGATGCACAAAGTACGAATTTGCTGAAGGTCTGTTCACCACCAACTTTGTGGCAGAATACGAGCTGATATGTAACCGGGCGTGGATGGCTAGCATGGTGCAGTCGATACTGATGTTTGGTTTCCTGTTTGGAGTTTCTTCATTTGGATGGATATCCGACAGGTAAATACAGAATACCTCTATATTTCTTACACAATCAACCAATACTTTCCAATTCCTAAAGCATTGCAAAGAATTTTGAAGCCTGATATGAAAACTTTATTTTATGGCTTACAAAGTGGACAGAAGCCTGTGCGCGTCGAAGATGACGAAGATAGGACGACGAAGATACTTGGCATATGTTATTGATAAATATAATGAAAATGAACGCGTCTCATTTCTCATTTAATTTCAGGCAGCATAGCTTCTGTCCAACAAAAACGTAAATTAAGACTTTTCCACAGATACGGCCGTCGCAACGCCCTACTCCTGTCCACATTTCTCAACGTGATCCTCATGGTGGGATCGGCTTTCTCCCCCTACTACTGGGTGTACGTCACTCTGCGGTTCTTTATAGGACTAGCATCCGGAGGTGTGCTGGTCGTCGGAGTAGTGGTTGTCCTCGAAGTGGTTGGACCACAGCATCGGGAAATGGCAGGTATTTTTTTCTTGTCAGTTTATCTCTGCTGCAAAGTATACTACTGCTGTTACCGTTACGAGTGTAGAATGAAACAGGAGATAATCAACTCAACTCTGTTTTAAAATATGTCCTGTAAATACTTGGCAAATTAATCGAGATAAGAATGAGATGAGAGATTGAGAGAAAAATTATGGAAGGAAAACATCTGAGTTACTCGGATTTTTTCAGGTTGCTTGGTGAACCTCCCCGACGGTCTTGCTGAAGCATCGCTCTGTGCGTTTGTGTACTTCTCGCCAACTTGGAGAGTTTACCTCCTGTCTTTGGGCATCGTGTCTATCTTGATCCTTGCTTCGTTGGCGTTGCTCCCCGAAACTCCGAGGTGGCTGATGACAAACGGACGGCTGGACGAAATGAAGAATTTGATGATGTACGCTGCTAAATGGTAAGTCGTTTATGTTACACTAGCTGTTGCCCGCGACTTCGTCCGCGTAGATTTCGGTTATCGCTATCCCGCGGGAACTATATAATTTTCCCGAATAAAAAGTAGCCTATGTTATTCCTGATTATTCAAACTATCTTCTTACAAAATTTCATCTAGATTGGTGCAGCGGTTGAGAGGTAAGAGGTAACAAACAGACAGACAGAGAGACAGAGAGACAGAGTTACTTTCGCATTTATAATATTAGTTAGGATTAAGCATACAATAACTTACAAAATATGCGGTGGCATGCGGTTTTTGTAAACCCGAAAGGTAAACAAGTGGAACAAGTACGGAAATTCTCTTTGTCAATATGTATATTTCCTGTCCGTGGCATGGAAGGCCCTTTTTAGCAACTTCAATCCGGTACTATTAAATTATTAGCCTAAAGGGAATGATTATTCTGTAAGCTTTTGGTATCAGCGGAGGTGTTATAGAAAGGATGATTAAGCGCGTAATGAATAATTTATTAGAAGATAGTCCTATATTTAAGCATAAAGTCTTAGACGAAAAATTCATGAGGGTTGGTATCAAATCATGCGCAAAAATTCAAGGGATGCAAGACTCCGTCCCACACGCACCTCGTAAATAAATAGCGTATCGGCCGCGCGGAGTCCTCACCTCAGTCTTGCAGCGGCTACACTTTAGTTTATGGAATGCGCACGCTCCTATAAGTCTTCACGATCCATCGTTTCAAACTGACCAAAATGAGAAATCGATCTTATCAATATCGCCCCATATGTTACATTAAATTACACCAACAATTCATCGGTTTCATCACTAAGTCACTATTTATTTTGCATTGTAACAATTGCATAGAAGCTGTTCGTTTGACGTTGAATAAATCCTGCTCCTTTAACAACACATCTGTTTTCAGTAATAATATAGATGCTGTTATCGCAGAGGATAATATAAACAAAAGCATAACAGACACACCTCCATGTGAGACGAAGACCAGCGCGCATTATTGGGATTTGTTCAGAACGATGAAGATGGCCCTAAAAACATTGGCACTGGTTTTTATTTGGATAGTTGGTGGACTCAGCTACTTTGGTATAAACCAGTACGTTTCGTTTTTGGGGTCAAATATCTACATATCTGTAACCACGTTGGGGTTAATTCAGGTTAGTATTCTTCTATTCATCAATAGATCTCAACATTATGTGTTAAACCTTTGAATATATGATTCACAATTTTTTTTTCACCAAAATTTTTACATTCAATTCAATGTCTTGGTTGACCCCATGAAAAACAAATCAAAAAGTCTTTTGATTAGAATTTAATAAAGTAAGAGGTTCTACGTTCCATTGTACGTATTTTTTTAAATTTCAGGTACCAGCTTGTTTCGTGGCCATGTGGCTCAACAAAGTATTTGGTAGGAAAACAAACACCATATTCACCATGGCTTTGGCTGGAGTCAGCATGTTGTGGCTCATCTTCACTCCTCCGGATCACTGGTTAGCTATAGTCTTGGGCGTCGCAGGCATGTCAGCATCAACAATGTTGTTTAATACCATTTACGTCTATACTTCAGAGTTGTATCCTACTGAAATAAGGAATATGGCTTTTGGCATTGGCGCAGCTGGATCAAAGTTTGGGTCTATTATAGCACCTTTAGTGGCCACTTTGAGCCCTCACTGGTTACCGTCACTTATTTTTGCTGCTTTATCGTTGATGGCGGCTGTCATTTGTTTTGTTTTGCCAGAGACTAAGGGTAAACAATTACAAGACCACTTAGAATAAGTGTAGTCTAAGATAAAATGTAGACTGTCTAAAGTGGCGGCAAGCGTTGTAGACAAACCATCACATCATCACCAGTCTTTTAAGTCCTCAAATCTACTCTGCCTCCCCTCAAATAAAAACAAACATATTATTATAATAATTTATTTATTTATTTAATGGGTAGTTTTTACTAAGTAGGTATCTGATAAATTTGACAGGTCACGGATAAAGTCTTTGTAAACTATCCTTCGAATTAAATTATTACGTTACTTTTATAAACTATAGTAAAGTGTGCTAAGATATAGCGAAAATTTATGTACCTATGGTTAATAAATATAAATGTTAAAATAAAGATTGATAAGTAATACAAGTCACCCATTGAAAACTATTTGAGAAGTGTATAAGTTTAAAGCTCTGATATTGTATACATAATAACTTTCAAGTTTATTTTCGAGATAATTTTCACTCTATTTCAGTGATTACAAATTGTCTTGTGATGTGTGAATGTAAATCCGATGGCAATACAATCACAATATTTTTACAAGCTTTTTTATTAACTTACAATGTACCTATGTATGTCTGTATGTACCTATGTTCGGGTCAAGTGTTATAACTGAATTTTAAAACAGTTATCCTTTAACCGATTGAGATGAAATTTGGCATAATTATGTAAATCCGGTGACAATACAACAATCTGGTAGTCAATGGTGGTGATGCTGCCAGGATCGTCTCTGCGGGAGGGAACTCTTCAACGGTTAATGGTATCAGCTTGAAATTTGATAAGTATAATATCATATCATCGGACAAATTGAGACCAATTGACCTAGTCCCAAACTAGGCAAAGCCTGTACTATGGGTACTAGACAACGGATAAACGTACTTGTATAGATAAATACATACTTATATACATATTAAACATCCAAGACCCGAAGTATGGATATGGAAGGTGAATGACAATACAAGTCAACAAGAAAGAAAACTTTTGTAATAAAATTTTATTAGTATGCAATGAAATGCAATTTACATGTTTCCCTTTCTATTTGTATACGTTCAGTATACATAATTATTACGTGATTTGCTCAAAACGTATGCGATTAATTACGTGTTTAAGTCCCAGACGTTTTTATGTAATTTGGTAAAGTAAAGATACCTTCGTAAGTGATCATTTTAAGAAATTATTAATGAGTAAAAAACTGTTATAAACTAAAAACAATTAATTTGCTCAGCCGCAACCACACGTGTGAGATAGCTACGTCTATTCTACCAATGGTTCCAAACAACACCTCCACCTCTATTGCCACACGAATCATCACGTCACACAGACCCAGCTATCACCTCCACCACTAGAGTAGGTATAGGTACCAATTAATTACTAGTAGAATAACTGATAGCACATTGAACGGTGGTTTGGTGTTCCTGATACAAACACTGCCCTAATAATTGGCATTGGCACTTAATTCGTAGCAATAAAGGTGACAAGCAGGGTGTCCATTATTGGTATTGGTAAACGTCTCAATCTAAAGCGAAAATACTCATTTTGGTTTTAAAAAAATGCTATTCTACTACCCAGGTTCACATTGTTATTTATCAATTTCAGTATATTAACCTGCCATTTGATTATAAACTACTCGATAACGTAGGATATTATCTAAATAATTAATAAAGTGCACCGATCGTCAACTTGTAGTTCATTCATACTTAGTCTCATAATATGTGAGGTTTCGTTATGACTACAAAATAAGCAAACTTATATAGCGTTAATAATGGATTTGTTACACCGATCAAAACAACTGCAAATTCATGGAGACTGTTAAATGTAGGATCTGGTCATTGCTGACGCGATATTCGAGACCATTTGGCGCTCCTAGCGACTAAGTTTTTATGTCGGTACCTCTTCTTATAGTCGTGACGTGAAATTTGCAATCATGGCAGCGGAAAGTAAATCAAGTGAAAATAAAGATGTTAAAACAGAAGCAGCCGTGGTTACGAAGGACAGTGAGGATTATCTGGTTATGTGTATCGGTGCCTTCGGTGCTTGGCAAGCTAGAGTTTGCGTGCTGGTCTGTCTAGCGAGATTTATGTTCCTGTGGAATGCAATGCTTACAATATTTCTTACACATGACACCGAGTTCGTATGCACCAGTTTTAATACAACTGCACCAGAGAACGTAACGGAATCTGTGTGCTATGATGGATGCACAAAGTACGAATTTGCTGAAGGTCTGTTCACCACCAACTTTGTGGCAGAATACGAGCTGATATGTGACCGGGCGTGGATGGCTAACATAGTGCAGTCGATACTGATGTTTGGTTTTCTGTGTGGAGCTTCTTTATTTGGATGGATATCCGACAGGTAAGTATAGAATAGGTACATCTATATTTCTTACAAAATCAACCAATATTTTTCCAATTCCTACAGGATTACTAGAAATATTTTTCGTGCGACGAAATAATTTTGAAGGCCGATATTGAAAGCTTAATTTTGTTACTTACAAAGTGGACAGAAGCCTTTGTGTGTTAAAGATGACGAACATAGCGTCGCTATACTTTCTCAACCTCGTATCTTACTGATATATTTAGCGCGAAAGACAACTCTATGTTGATCTAAACAGTGTCGTTTTTGGAACTAAATATTTCGGTAAGATACGAGGTTGAGAAAGTATAGCGACGAAGGTTGAAGTAGTTGGCGTATTATTGACACCTGATGAAAATAAACGCTTGTCATTTCTCATTTCATTTCTGGCAGCATAGCTCCTGTTCCAGGTGAAAACGTTATTGACGACTTTTAACAGATACGGCCGTCGCAACGCTCTCGTCCTGTCCGCATTTATCAACGTCATCCTCATGGTGGGATCCTCTTTCTCCCCGAGCTACTGGGTTTACGTCACTCTGAGGTTCTTTATAGGACTAGCATCCGGAGGTGTGCTGGTCGTCGGAGTAGTGGTTGTTCTCGAAGTGGTTGGATCACAGCATCGGGAAATGGCAGGTATTTTATTTTTTTCTTGTCAGTTTATCTCTGCTGCAAAGTATACTACTGCTGTTACCGTTACGATTGTAGAATGAAACAGGAGATTAATCAACTCAACTCTGTTTATAAATATGTCCTGTAAATACTTGGCAAATTAATCCAGATAAGAATGAGATCAGAGATTGAGAGAAAAATTATGAAAGGAAAATGTCTGAGATACTTGGAATTTTTCAGGTTGCTTGGTGAATCTTCCCGACGGTATTGCAGAAGCATCGCTCTGTGCGTTTGTGTACTTCTCGCCAACTTGGAGAGTTTACCTCCTGTCTCTGGGCATCGTGTCAATCTTGATCCTTGCTTCGTTGGCGTTGCTCCCCGAAACTCCGAGGTGGCTGATGACAAACGGACGGCTGGACGAAATGAAGAAGTTGATGATGTACGCTGCTAAATGGTAAGTCTTTTAAGTTACAATAAGCAATACAGGACGTTACAAAAATGAAAATGTATTATATATACAGTGTCATGCTGCTTTTGTAAACCCGAAAGGTAAACAAGTGGAACGTGTGGAATTCTCTTTAACAACATTATTGTATGTTTTCTGTCCATGGCATGGAAGAGCCTTTCAGTAACTTCAGTTCGGTAGGTACTATCTATTAAATTTGTTCAAAATTGAACAACTTTTTGGAACTATTCATACCTACTTTTTATATTTTTACTTGTATGTTCTCTGTAATATTTTGAATTACTTTTGCATTACAATTTTGTTTCCAACCAAGACCAATGCCTAATTCTTTATAACCCAAATAAAATTATTGGCCTAAACCTTAGGGGTAAAATTAGTCTTTACGACATGCCCCATGATGTTACATTAAATTACGCCAACAATCCATCGGTTTCATTACTAAGTCTATTTTGGTTTAGCATTGTAAAAAATGCATAGAAGCTATCCGTTTGACGTTGAATAAATCTTGTTCCTTAAACAATACACCTGTTTTCAGTAATAACATAGATGCTGTTATCGCAGAAGATAATATAAACAAAAGCATAACAGACGCAACTCCATGTGAGACAAAGACCAGCGCGCATTATTGGGATTTGTTCAGAACGATGAAGATGGCCCTAAAAACTTTTGCGCTGCTTTTTATTTGGACAGTTGGTGGACTTAGCTACTTTGGTATAAACCAATATACCACGTTTTTGGGGTCAAATGTCTACATATCTGTAACCACGTTAGGGTTAATTCAGGTCAGCGTTCTTTTATTCATCAATAGATCTCAACATTACGTGTCAAACCTTTGAATACGAGGGCTGTTTGATAAGTACCCGTTTTCTAAATATATTAATATCACTGGCCGCAAATAAGTATACCACCTTTTTAAGCCATTTTTCAGAGGCGGGAAAATTTAAAAAAAAATGGCATTCTTTTGTTTTTTTTCTCATTTGACAACGATTCAGTGAAGGCGTGAACTTAAAATTGTTAAAATGGAGAAAGAACAGTATCGGTCTGTAATTAGATTCTTATTTTTGGAAGGAAAAACATGTGATGAAATAAAAGTAAGAATGCAAGCGGTTTACCATGAATGTGCTCCTTCTATGACAACCGTCAGATATTGGTATAACGAGTTTAAGCGGGGGAGAACAACCGTCTTTGATGAGGATCGCCCAGGCCGGCCAGTTGAGGTGACTACAGACGATATGGTTAAGAAAATTGAAAATATCGTTTTAGCCGACCGCCGAATTAAACTTCGAGAAATCGTTGATGCTGTAAACGTTTCAATCGAGAGGGTACAACACATATTAGAAGAAAAATTTCGTATGAAGAAAGTATCGGCGAGGTGGGTGTCGCGTTTACTCACGGAGGAGCAAAAACGGAACCGACTGACTACTTCGGAGCAGTGTTTGGCCGTGTTCAAATGTAACCCGAAGGAGTTTCTGCGTCGTTTCGTGACCGTGGACGAAACGTGGGTCCACCACTACACCCCGGAAATGAAAGAGCAGCCGAAGCAGTGGATTTTACCGGGTGAACCTGCTCCAAGGAAAGCAAAAACCGTCCCATCGGCTGGAAAGGTATGGCGACCGTTTTTTGGGATTCGCAGGGTATTATACATATTGACTATTTAGATAAGGGAAAAACAATAACAGGGCAGTACTATGCCAATTTATTGGATGAATTTGACGCCGTGTTGAAGGACAAACGACCCTATTTAAAAAAGAAAAAAGTACTGTTTCATCACGACAACGCCCCGGCTCATTCGTCCAGAGTTGTGACGACTAAATTAGCACAGTTACGCTACGAACTATTGTCTCACCCCCCGTATTCTCCAGATTTGGCCCCATGCGATTTCTTTTTGTTTCCCAACCTAAAAAAATGGCTCGGTTTCAAGTCATTTGGATCAAATGACGAAGTCATTGCCGCCACAGAGGCCTATTTTAATGACTTTCCAAAATCGTACATTTTGGATGGTTTATTGAAGCTTGAGTATAGGTGGAACAAACGTATAGAGTTAAAAGGTGACTACGTAGAAAAATAAATGCATATGTACAAAAAAAAATGTTTTTTTTTTTCCCATAAACGGGTACTTATCAAACAGCCCTCGTATATGATTCACAATTTTTTTTCACCAAAATTTTTACATTCAATTCAATGTCTTGGTTGACCCTATGAAAAACAAATCAAAAACCCTTCCCGGTTTAGAGGACCTTCTAATTATTATTCGCAATTATTTAAGTATTTCGCATAGACTTTAAAAAAGAAGGAGGTTTATGTTCTATTGTACATGTTTTTTAAAATTTTCAGGTACCAGCTTGTTTCGTGGCCATGTGGCTCAACGAAGTATTTGGTAGGAAAACAAGCACCATATTCACCTTGGCTTTGGCTGGAGTCAGCATGTTGTGGCTCATCTTCACTCCTCCGGATCACTGGTTAGCTATAGTCTTGGGCGTCGCAGGCATGTCTGCATCAACAATGTTGTTTAATACCATATGCGTCTATACTTCAGAGTTGTATCCCACTGAAATAAGGAATATGGCTTTTGGCATTGGCATAGGTGGATCAAAGGTAGGTGCTATTATAGCACCTTTCGTGGCCACTTTGAGCCCTCGCTGGTTACCGTCACTTGTTTTTGCGGCTTTGCCGTTAATGGCGGCTGGCATTTGTTTTGTTTTGCCAGAGACTAAGGGTAAGAAGTTTGAAGACCACTTAGAATGAAGCGGTGTCTTAGATAAAATGTCGACATCGCCGTGTAAAATGTCTGTAGCCTATAAGACTTTGTCAAAAGTAGCGCCAAGTGATGTAGTCAAATAATTTACTTATTTTCCTGTTAGCTGATTATTAACTATCCGATAAATTTCGTAGGTCATGGATAAAGTCTTCGTAAATTATCCTTTGTATTGAAGTAAGTATAACATAACTTTTATAAATTCTGGTTTTAGTGCGAGTCACTGCAAAAAGTGATAAAAACGAGCTGAGATTTGAATACATGGAAAGACTTCGGCCAATACCTAAATGCCAGTCCGGAGTGTCGAGGATCCGGGTTCGATTCCCGGGGTTGGCATTTTTATGTGTATTCATGTTTCAGTGAGTTTATTAAAAATAATAATTCTAGTTTAAGCCTTCACGAAATGTGTGCATAGATATAGCGACAACGTGTTATTAATAAACATAAAGAAATAAATGATAAAATATAAAATAGTATTATCATTCATTTGAGTGCATTCGAGTTAATGTTATCTGCGAATGACCCGCCGATAGAAGAGCCGGCGACTCTCATTCAAACGCTAATGATTTATTTACTCTTTAACTTTTGTTATATTTTCTTACTTAATTCTGTCAGGACTGAAGTGCATAAGTTTAAAGCTTTGGCCCCTATTTCACCAACTTTACAAATGTCAGTTTTCAATGACAATTTGGACTACCAATTCTTTGCCAATATGAAGCGCGCTAAAACAAAAGCTCTTCAAGTCAGCAGTTGATACCGAATTGTCATTGAAAACTAACAATTATACATTATTATTATAAAGTTGATGAAATAGGGGCCTGATATTCTATATACCTTTTAGGTTTGTTTTCGAGACAATTTTCACTCTATTTCAGTTGTTAAATTACGAATTGTCTTGTGGTGTGTGGGTGTAAATTCGTTGGCAATGCAATCATAATTATTATTACAAAAAAAATATTAACTCACAATGTAAGGGTCAAATCTTGTAAATGAATTTTAAAGCTGTTATCATGAATCGATTGAAATTAAATTTGGCATAATTATGTAAATTCGGTGACAATACAATAACCTGGCAGGCAAATACTGGTGGTGCTGCCAGGATTGTCTCCGCAGGAGGAACTCTTCGGCGGTTAATGGCATCAGCTTGAAATTTGGTATGGATATGTAGGTAAGTTGGATGTCGATATTAGTACAGAACAGTACAGTTGGCATAAAGGCTTGTAACAAAAAATTTAAATTTAAACATTTTTTTTGTAAGTAGTAATAAAATTTTATTAGTATGCATTGAAATTTACATACGGTTCACTTAGTATACGTTCAAAATAGATAATCATCATGAGTAATTTGCTTAAAAGGGGCAAGATCATAAACGTAGAGATTAACGGCCTTATTCATAAACGTAACTCAAGCCTCTATTAGCTAAAATAGGTTTTGTCCTCTTCTCACTAACGGAAATGTCAATGTGACAAAAAAGGACAAACGAACTTTAACCGCATTTTAGTTAATATAGGTTTATGAATAACAGGGTAAGTATCAGATGGTTTTGATGTAGGTAATTTGGTAAAGTAAGGATAATAACTTTATTTTAATATATTATATCTAAGCGATAATTTTAGAAGTATTGGATTCTCCATAAATAAATAAATAAATATTAGAAACAATGAATAATTCTACTGACGACATGCATGGAAATCTATTGTAAAGTTTACGGTATTAATGTTAACGTATTTTACGAAATTGTCACACTTTATTCACGGTATGTCCAAACTATTGTTTTGTCGAAACATTGTTCTAGCTTTATGCAGATACGAGAATAACATTGAAAGCAAAAAAAACAAGTGCGAGTCGAACTCGTGCACGAGGGTTCCGTAGAAAGATTTTAACGCTTTTCCCCAGTGCTTTAAGAAGTCCAGTGTTAGCAGAGGCCTACTCCTAAGCAAAATGTACGCGGTGTGGGGTCAACTTATATTGGTCTGCGAAATCTACAGACAGACATAAAAATATAACATTTTGCTGCCCATTGCTACCTTGCGTTTTCTTTGTACTTGTTTTCTGTTTTGTTTGTTATGCGTTGTTCAATAAAGAGTTCTTGTATTGTATTTTTAACCGACTTCAAAAAAGGAGGAGGTTCTACGTTCCACTGTATGTATTTTTCACTTATAAAAATAAACACAAATCGATCACAAAATTTTCATAGACACCCTCACATTATTTTAGGAGCTATACCTAAGTATGTTGTTTTCTTGATTGTAGCTTATCTCTCTAATTTATTACTGCACCATTATCAGTATATTAAGATACACGCCTATAGGTCTAAGTTCAGCGAGGATTTATGGTGAAAATAATTATCTTTTCTACAGATAAAACACTTCATAAACTATTGGGTGAGTAGATAACACGTCAATGAGTTTTCAGGCTAAAATGTTTGGTTTTTAAAACACACATTTAATTAATTGGTTTATATTTTATTTATTACAACAAAACAAATAAAAACGAAAAGAATAATAATAACAATAATTAAATTCAGAACCTAAAATGGAAAACGTCCCCGAGTCCGCTACCTCGGGGCAAGGTGCCCAAAAGGTTTGGTTTATTTGTAAATTTCAAATAACCGAAACAGCAAGAAAACCGCCTCAATTTCATGTTTATTATGATTTTGATATTCAAATTCACAAACAAGCAACGAAACCATTTTATATAGCTAGCGCTAGTGTTAAACGGTGACTTTTGTATAGCAGTTTATTTTGTTGTATTTTCAATGCGATAGATGGTACTATAGTGTGATTTGGTAATGCTAAATTGCGCTGTCTAGGTGTTCCTAGCGGCCTATAAAAGTCCTGCTAATCTTCTATACCTATGAAAGAGTACCATGACTGACTGACTGACTTACGGACAGACAACGCAACACTGAACCTAGAGACATGAAATTTGGCACACATAATAATATATACCTCGAGCATCCTAGAATTGCACTAAGAAGGAATTTTTCGAAATTCCCACGTGATAGGGACTAGCCCATTTTGAAATGTTTCATGGGGGCAAAGCCACGAGGTATGAGCTAGCTTAGAATAAATGGTCATTCTCTAATCAACTGTCGTATCAATTAGTAGCGTTTAACTAGACGTTTCCACAATCCCTTTAATGTAATAATCTTATCACTTCAAGTGAGAAAACATCGTGTTTCGATCAACTCGTGTGATGCATCCTGATTCGAGCCAATACTCGGAATATCCTCTGGATCAAAGACGCCGCCCCCTACTGGACCAATTGGCTATGATGGCCAATCTCATTCTGCCAGTTTGCAAGTGGCTGTTAAGAACTGCTTTCATTTTTGCCGCTCTACTTATGGCGTATGGCAAACCTAATAGATTTTATATTAAAGTAAAATGGGTACATCGTGTGATCTTCTATAGGTACGTGACGTTGATTATTTTATAGACTATATTTTTGATTTAATGCACAATAGAATAGGCTTTGATTACACAATCACATTAAAGAAAGTAGTAGAAAGAGGTACGCTTATCTTGATTTGAAGACTAACAGATCAGAGCCTCTACTTATGAGTAGTGTAATTTTTGATACGAAAAAACGTCTTGATCGTGTTCGCGGTAACGTCTGACACACAGATTACCATGGGCAAATCGGCAGCGCCTCTAGACAACCTATTCTAATAGTAAGTATCTGACACATTAACACAAACGAGTTCGAGACATGTTTTTTGGTCGTCGATTACACTAGGCGCTCTGAACCTCTAGTGTAATCGACGGTCAAAAATAATGTCAAATAGCATGAGAAATGTTTGTTGTCGATACGTGCCAGAGTGGCGTTGCACATTGGTTAGGGTCTAAATATTTGTAAAATAACTGGTTCTTGAAAGAAAGGAGTTGAATACGGTCATTAATTCCAAAGCTCCCGGAAATGTACCTACCTACTAAAATACACAGTACTATTAGTTCATCATCATCATCACATCATCACCAGCCTTTTTTACGTCCCAATGCTGGGCACAGCCTCCTCTCAGAATGAGAGGGCTTGGGCTATAGTTCCCACGCGAGCCCAGTGCGGATTGGGAACTTCACATCATTGAATTGCTTCACAGGTGTGTGCTGGTTTCCTCACGATGTTTTCCTTCACCGAAAAGCTCATGATAAATTACAAATATAATTCCACACATAAATTCCGCAAAACTCCGCAAAAGGTGCGAGCCGGGATTTGAACCCACGACCCTCTGCTTGAGAGGCCATAGGTCAAACCACTAGGCTATCACGGCTTTTTTATTATATTAGTTATTCTGTGCTAAAATGCCGATTCCAATGCCTTACGTAAATTAAAGCAAAGTGCATTTTCTCTCTAACGTCACATGCTTTTCAAGACGTGACGAAATACTAGGTCGCATTTGATAAGATAAGATAAGAAAAGATAAGATTTATTTGCCAACAATAACAATAAAAGATACAACTAAATACAGACAACATTTAAAATTAAAAACATAGCGAGTATTCTATAGCTAAAAACATAGCCTAACCATAATGTGGCAAAAGGGACAGGCTCAGCTAATGCTGCGCTTGCGTGGAAGCTGCCAGCGCTGGTTTTCAGACCGCCCCGTTGACTCGTGCTAGAAAAGCGTATGCAGCGGGTTGGTTGACGGACAAAAGAGAAAGAACACAAAACCTAAATAAAATGAACATTAGAACTAAAACAACAAAAAGGTTCATGAAAACACTTTGACGCTTTAACGTTTGGCGTTTGAGAATAACACCGAACACAGCTAGTTATAGTTGCAGCTGCTGTCAATTTGTGCTGCGAGGAGAACTGCTCTAAACTTGTGTTTGAAAGTGGGCTGGGACATACTTATACGAAGGGGGGGTGGCAGGTCGTTCCATATCTTGGATGCTGCAAATTTGAATCCACCTCTGCATCCCTTTGTATGACGCTTGGGTATCACGGCTTTGTTCGACGCCCGTCCTCGAGTGTTCCGAACCCAGATTTACCTAGTATCGCATTCACAAGATGGCGTCCCGTACACACGTAGACAACATGGTTGTTTTGACCGCCGGCGGGCACGTGCTTCGCCCTCATATGGCTAGTTAAACGAACTACAAACGAATCAAGCACAAAATTAGCAATAAATGTCTAAAGCTTTTCCTTGGTAGTAAAATACAGCCTTAATGTCTTATTTAATTCTATTGGGAGCCATAAAGTATCTGTGTTCCGCATACAGAGCGATTATTATAGTTGTTGTGACATGTGAAGAAGTACAGTAAGACTTTATTTTTTGGTCTGTGGCCAGACGTGCGTCTAATGCCGTCAATTAAAGGCCGGATATACATAATTATACTCAAATCCATTTTTTTTACTCCATTTAGCCTTTTATACGTGGACGATTTAAATTTGAAAATCATAACGCGTACCAATTTACATTTTAATCAATGTTAATTTGAACATTTGGTAGGTTTCGTAGATTTCCGTGAACGCTGGAAACATGTTTTTATCAGGTTAGAAGTAGCTCTTTTAAAATAGAATAGAATAGGTAAACGTGGATAACATCCCGTTATTAACAATTCCGTCTCATGTAATTTAACCGCGAAGTATATTTTTGTCTATACAGACTTAACAACGGCATGTGTAATATAACAGTCGCAATCACTTATACGGATAATAAATGTAAAGCTGCAAAGTACCAGTCAACTCTAAACTAGTCTGACTCTAAGTACAGACCTACGGTAAGTGTGGCAGCGGGTATTTACCGCCGTCCGCCGTCGACGGCTGATCGCCGTGAGCGGCCGGACCGGACGATGAAGTCACAAATCCGGAACGTCGCCGGACCGAGATCGCACCGATAGCCGGTGAGCTAGCACGCTCGTCAATCACATTCTGACAAAGCCGACAGGAACTTTCTTTGATTATTGGAACTCTAATTTTATTTTTAACATGAAACTATCGGAGGTCTACAAATGAGAAATAAGCCAAATAAACATTAGGTAGACAATAAATAATTTATTTTTATTTTACGATAAATAATACTCTTATTTAATTAGGGCAATACTTTCGGGGGCAGGATTTATTCACTCACTCAAGCGTAAAAAAACCGCGTCTAAATCCGTCTACGCTTTTAGAATCTATGGCTCCACGAACACACAGAGTCACAGATATAAACATTTTAGAATAACCTTTCCCACGGGCCATGCAAAAATCAATCTAATGACAACGTCATAAGCATTTTGACAAGGAAAAGCATTTCTCACTTTAACTATATACACGTCTAGCTTTATAAAAGTCCTCTCTTTGCTTTGGAGGTTAAAAAGTAGTAATATAGTTAACTAGCTTATGCCCCGCGGCTTTGCCTCCGTGAAATATTTCAAAATGGGCTAGTTGCCTATCCGGTGGAAATTTCGAAAAATCCCTTCTTAGTGCACCTCTAGGATACTCAAGGTAATATGTTTGCCAAATTTCAAATCTCTAGGTCCAGTGGTTAGGCTGTGCGAGTGTGCGTTATCAGTCAGCCAGTCAGACACGGTACTGTTTTACAGGTGTAGATAAGCGACTCTGTAAACTGTCATACGATTAAAAAGTAATATGATCATGGGACCATGCTAGTGATGCTGAAGGATCGGTCCCAACTAAATAACGGGGATTACGCGGGTGTGATCATGTCGGGGTCGAGTTATTGCGCCGAGAAAGTATCTCTACGGTACAGTTGGCGGCTAAAGTTAGAAACCAGACGAGCTGCTCGTACAATTCATCTCACCAGCCTATTTATTTCCCGCTGCTGGGCACAGGCCTCCTCTCAGTACGAGATGACTTGGGCTTTTGATGGCTGGCTCTGTGTGACATGTGCTGATTCGTGTGGCAGGGGGAGGTTTTGCATGAAAACGCATTTGTCGCATAGATGAAGCTATCTTATACGTGTGGTCACGGGTGAGCAAAATAATTGTTTTTAGTTAACGTATGTGAACCTCCGCAAAGTAACGACTGATTCAATAAGAATTTATTCAGTTTAAAATGACACCAGAACAAGGCATCAAATGAACAAGACCTCTAGGTATGCTATATTAATATTCAGCATTCCTTCTCTCCATTCAATGGTGTGTGTGAAGCTCCCAATCCGCACTGGGCAAAGAATATTATACATACTAACGTAAAAAGAAAGGACACAATGCATGTGTGCAGTAAACGACCTCGCGGCTGTGTGCGTTTCGGGACGCCATTACATTCCATTACAAGGTCACAGGCGCGCAAGTTACACCGACAGGGCACTGACGACTCTGTGCACCGGGCCCGCGTGGGAACTATAGCCCAAATCCTCTCTTTGTGGCCCAGCAGTGGGTCGTAAATAGGCTGATGATGATGATTCATTCCCTCCGTCATACTTCGCAGTACTATGATTGATGTCGACAAACCTGTGGGCGGTCATCACTTACCCACTATCTTTTATGGTATCAGCACCAATGAAATTGGTATCTGGTACCTCTAGCACCCATTGTTAGGGGCGCTCGTGATTTATAAGATGTGATTACGATGCACCGAGATAAGTTAAAATTACACCTGCTTGAGAAAATTACATGGATGGATGGGTGCTGGTTAAAATGGAGTTATGATGGAGGTACTAGTTGGCGGGTTTTATTTGTCGGTCGGTAGTAAATTGAACCCTATTATTCATAAACTAAAATGCCGTTAAAGTTCGTTTGTCCTTTTTTGTCACATTGACATTTCCGTTAGTAAGAAGGAGACAAAACCTTGTTAGGCTTGAGTGACTTTATGAATAAGGTCATAAGTCCCTCCGAGACCATGGACGTAAGTGACGTAACGTCACGTCCGAAACTTCGAGGTATTTAAATAATACATTTTGTAACGTGTTAAGTCCCGTGTTTAACGTAATAATGAGTAAAAGTTGCGGCAAAAATCAAAAGAAATTGATAGAGTTGCAAGCTCGTATTTGAAGACCTTACGTCAGTTTTTTGGTAAAGGCATCACAGCTGTTGTTATGATAAGTGTGGAGGTGGAGGAAAACTTTGTTGTTGCTGAAGTAACTATGTGGGTGGCTATTTCTGACTTAAAGGAATAGCCATGCAAAATTAACAATAACAGAAAAAGACATGAGCATGTTTGCTAACCCACTTTAATTCGTTACCTGATCCTAAATCGTTATTCGAAATGAAAAATGATAAAAGGAACCTTACAATGATTTTCAAATACATACTACCTATTCAATGGCCCCATGGCCCATTTAACATAGTTTGTTACTTTGATTTTTCGCAATATTGTGTCTGATTGAATTTTGATTAGGTACTGTCATGTCTTAAACGATACTCGAAAGATGTCCACAATTAGATTGAGAATGATTAATATCGGCCCACGCGTTTGGCCCCTAAAGTGCCACAAAGGGACGTACATGTCATAGATGGGCTGGTAAACACATTACTCTGATTTACGTGACGCTGTCTGGTAATAAGAATAACTTAACCAACTTAAAAAAGTTGAAAAAACCGCCGACGTTGTCATTTCAAAGTTCAATATTTCGAAAACGGGTGAAACGATTTTAATGAAACTTAGCTAAAAACCATTTCGATTAAACTAGCTTTCGATTAAAAAAACCGCTTCGAAATGGGTCCCTCCGTTTCGGAGCTATGATGCCACAGACAGATACACAGATACACAGACTCACAGATACACAGACACACAGATATACAGATACACAAGTCAAACTTATAACACCCTTCTTTTTAGTCGGGGGATAAATATATTAGTAATAGGGGCGTGTAGGAATGAAAATGTGTGTGTGAGATGTATGTGTCATTCTCCACCAATCAGAGACAAGCTACTGGCCTATGATTGGTGGCAATTGACAGATAGACCTCAGCCGACACTAGCGAACCTAGCGGAATTTTGACACCCGATGGCACTCATTGTGAAAAATGAAATGAAGATGAAAATGAAAATATTTATTATTAACAAATACGAGAGAAAAATTACATTTAGCAGTGTCCGGCGGACCCCAAACTAGGCTGAGCCTATATCTTGGGACCCTGTGATACGGTTTACATTCTGAGAGATTGTCTCCAGTCAGTATAGCATGAACAGTCCAATCAATGCGATATGCCGTGCTTAGTATGCAAAGCAACGCTGTTCACAGGTGGTCTGCCATTAGTATGTACGGTTAGAAAGATTGGCAAACTTGCCAAAATTAGCAAGTTATGAAGGCTCCATACTTCACTACTTCCTGAGCTTCCTAGAACAGTTATACCAATAATATTCTCCATTAGTGAAGCTAAGGTGCTGATGACTAATCGAAATCAGATCCATATAAGTACTTACATGAAAATTTTCAGTTTGTTTGTTTAAGCCACAGGAGCCTTATTTAGATTTAATTTAGTTTTAAGTTGTTTTTGTTATGTATATAAATTATTCAATAGTTTGTATTGTTTATCTCCTGTCAGTAAAACACGAGGAAAAAAGCCGTGATAGCCTAGTGGTTTGACCTATGGCCTCTCAAGCAGAGGGTCGTGGGCTCAAACCCCAGCTTGCACCTTTGAGTTTTTCTGAATTTATGTGCGGTATTAGATTTATAATTTATCATGAGCTTTTAGGTGAAGGAAAACATCACGAGGAAACCTCCACACTCCTGCGAAGCCATTCAATGGTGTGTGTGAAGTTCTCAATCACTGGGCCCGCGTTTTTGTAGCTAACTATGCGTATCATGCGGAAAATCGGTTTTTCCATAGTAGTACTTTTTACTTTTCCAAGGAGCCGGTGGAGGAAGACGAAGCTGGGCCTCGGCGGGGGCTCGTGCCGACCCACCGCCGCCTAATTGTAATTTTTTCGCAAATGTATTAAAAGACGTCGTTTGGTACACGTGCGGAAGTGTAATTTTCACTCGTCCCGAATCTCGACCCTCGCCTGACAGCTCGGGGTAGGGGCTCGTGCGAAATGACATACTTTCCGCACTTATATCAAAAAGTACTATTTACTTGTACTTGTAATACAAGCGGAAGTCTTTTCCAATACCTACGAGTAGTTGTAAAGAGGCTGCCGCTTTTATTAGGTACAAGTTACAAGACGTTACGGAGCAGGCTCGTGGTCACTATTTCGGAGTGTCAACATGACACACGCTTTGTATGCAGGACGGGTTCCTCGCCGGTGGTCTACGATTAGTATGCACGACTGAGGAGGCCGGAGTCATATTATACACGCCTCGCTAATGTATTGTTGCTGTGATTTATTTAGGCTTTTTAAGTGGCATTTGTCCGATACAGGACTGATGGCCGATGGGGTCAGAAGGTTCTCGAATGGCGTCCACGGACCGGGAGACGAGCTGTCGGTAGGCCTCCAATAAGATGGAGCGACGACCTGGTAAAGATCGCGGGATCGCGGTGGATGCGGAAAGCACAAGACCGGTCTGAGTGGAGAGCCTTGGGGGAGGCCTATGTCCAGCAGTGGACGTCTTTCGGCTGACATGATGATGACGATGTCCGATACATTTGTAGATGGAGAGCACAATTTGTAGTGGGAGAGCTATACTGTAGCTATTTGCTGCCGTACGAATGGGCCGGCTCGTCCATGGAAGCACCACCCTCTCGCAGAAAATCGGCGTGAAGCAACAGCACCCCTGTTGCGTTTCGTTCGGTTAGTGAGAGTGCCGGAGGCCCGATCCTCTCCCCCCTTTCCTCTATCCCTTTTCCTTCTTATAGGCCGGCAACAGACTAGTGACTCTTGGGGTTGCTGGTTCTCATGGGTGGCACCCTTTATATCCAAATAAATGAAATCACATAATGTAACATTATACATTACAGTCGGTGCACAACAGCGCCATCACAAGCGTACGTAAATAGTTATTATCGGGGAATCAGCCATAAATTCTAACAGTTTATGCGTTGAAAGCCAATCGGTTTTACGAGTAGTATTAATGAGTTAATTTACGACTAGCTTTACGACTGCCCTAATGGAGAGCGGTGTATTTAGACCGATGTCATAAATTGGTCAATTTACATACTATATTTTATAACTGCTTAATGTAATTTAATGTGAGGATAATGACGTTTGTAGGGCCATTCTAGTTTGGCACCGCCGGCCCGCTGCGGATTGGGAACTATATACACCACTCAATTGCTTTGCAGGAGTGTGCAGGTTTCCTCACTTTGTTTTCCTTCAAAGAAAAGCTCGTGATAAATTTGCAACCGTCAAGTTTCAATAATCAATGATTTTTCGAATAAGATTTGAGCGTGCGTTATTATTCTGTTTGGACCTTGTGCGTTATTATTCTGTTTGTACCTTGTGCGTTATTATTCTGTTTGTACCTTGTGCGTTATTATTCTGTTTGTACCTTGTTTCATTGACACTAATATTATTACTAGAGTATATCTACTTATGTACTTATACTTTTAAATCAATCTAACAATTCCCACACGACAATCCTTCTCGGATCGTAAAGGCCGTTTCACACGGTACGAAGCGCCGTATAATTTACACATTTAAACGTGGACCCTCACTATTTACTCATACTCTACTACTTTATTCATAGTGTGAAGTCAGTCTTGCTTACTGAGAAGTCTGAAGAGTCCTTGAAGTCTGAGGATTTAGACGAAACTATATTTAGGGAAAATATTGTACAATACTAAAACTGAGAAGTTTGTAGTCAATTGACTGTTGGTTAAACGTGGCTCTTAATCTAGAAAACCGCACAAGTGCGAATCGGACTCGCGCGCGAGGGTTCCGTACAAAGATTTAAAGCTTTTCCCCAGTGTTTTAAGTTGTCCAGAGCCCTGCTGCTCAGCAAAATGTACGCAGTGTGGGGTCATCTTATATTGGTCTGTGAAATCTACAGACAGACATAAAAATTTAAGATTCTGAGAATTTTCCAAGTGGTTGTACTATAAGAGCTACCTTCAGACCAAATTTCAAGTTTCTATATGACAACTGAAAGTACTCTTTAGGTTTTCACAGTACGGTAATTTGAATGGAAACAACTTTTTTAATTAATGACTGTATCTTTTGATTGCGTTGACTTAGAAGTTTGATTTCTTATATTTAAAGTGAGAAAAGCTTTCCCCTGTCAAAATGTTTAGAAGGTAGATCTTATAGTACAACCCTGCTCTGCCTGTCTGTATTATATCACCGATCAATATAAAATAACCCCGCACTGCGAAGATTTTGCTTATGAGCAGAAGTTAGACCATTTCGCAGTTCAATTGTTTAAGAGAGCGCCATTTTAATCGGTCTTTTAAATGCAGCACTACGCATCCTTGTGAAATATAACGGAAAACGAACGCACGCCTCAGAAATCCATCAAGGGGAAGCACTATGTATGCGAACTACCACGAAAGCACGCGACCCGCGGAGCCGCGAGCGTATTTCTAATACATTGCCTGTACTCCTAATTAGCAGCTGTGAGGTAAGAGTCTAGACAGCGTAATGGACGCAGAACTCTGCCATCGCGTCGCTGGACCCGTCGTGGCCGAGCCGTAAGTATCAGATTTGGGTGCGCGCGCGCATAGCGGCAATCACATTTATTTCATTCACTGGGGCCAATAAGGCCTACATTCAAATCGTTTATTAGCTGTTGAGACATATTTGACCTTTTGTATGCGAGGTTTGTTGTTCGTTGATGGAATTATGGTTAGTAGTCACACACGGTATTTGGGGATGGAAAACAACATTGCGGAAAACGTAAATATTTTTTAAACACAAAGAGTTCCGTGTAGACGCTTAAACTAGTAATAAATAATTAGCTGTGACGGACAGACAGATAGACAGACCGAGTCACACCATAAGGGCTTCTTTACACTGTTTTGGTTTGGAGCCTTATAAAGACGTGAAGAGGAACTACTACGTTGAATTTTGAATGGTAAATAAATTAAGTTTTTACTTTTCACAGACTGAATATTTTTCCATCCTCTATACTCAAAGTCCAAAAGGTTATATTTTTAACACTCTTCATCTTCACAAACACACAAATTACAAGATTGTTTTGCGTATGTCTGTCTCTTGAAACAATCGCTGGACACAAACGAAAAAAAAAATACTAAACGTTTTTTATTTATTTAGGGGCTTTAGCCCGTAAAGGACAATAGAAATATACAGAAAAAACAGCACAATACGCAAAAGGTACAATTATTTCAAAAGACACTTGTAAACAATTATGGAAGATTCACTAAAAGATTCCGACAAAATAGAGTTAAAAATCCTACATTAAATTTACTAAAATTTAACATAGAACTTAAACCCTCCCTAATAACTTCAGTCCGGACACACTCCATGAGCAAATGGTGAACATCTTTGATTGAAAGGTTCGATTTACTGTTTGTGTATATTCTGCGGGTGGTGGGACCTTGTCCGAGGTCCGTCCGGATCGCTACTACCATCTTACTCGCTACTCCTGCCGCTAAGCAGCAGTGCTTGCACTGTTGTGTTCTGGTGTGGAGAGTAAGACAGCCGGTGTAATTACGGGCACAAAAGGCATTTCATCTTAGCTCTCTAGGTTGGCAACGCATCTGCAAACCACCCGGGCGGGTATCTATGGGCAGTGGTGATCACTTACCACCAGATGACTGAAAAAAAAAGGTATTAGTCGTCCACTCCACGCTGAGCCTCGTAGTTAGTAAATAACTTCGTGACAAGCTTACGTATGGTCGACGCCACAACGGGAGCGGAGACGTACCACGCACAACGCACACCGCTTCAGCGTTTAATGTGCCGTCAGGAATGCCTCGGTACTCGTGGGAAAACAAAATCGAAGCAAAAGTATGTTTGACTTCATCCCTGGCCCTATGTAAACCACCTCCACTAAAAATTGATTTTAAGATAGCCTTCGTTCTTTATGATGCCACGCTGATACTTAAAGTGTTTTGTTCTGTCTAATAAGTATTCTGAGTTTTCCCACGACAAAGGAACATACTTGATGAGCAAATTTGACCTCAATCTTTTTTTTATACGACGAAGGCAAACGAGCAAGTGGGTCACCTGATGATAGACACCCGCACCCCGGAGGGCTTGCAGATGCGTTGCCAGCCTAGAGAGCTAAGATGAAATGCCTCTTGTGCCCGTGATTACACCGGCTTGGTTACTCTCCACACCGGAACACAACAGTGCAAGCACTGCTGCTTACTGGCAGGAATAGCGAGTAGGTGTCTCATGTTAACGATTGGGAATACTCAGGGTAATTGCGCTTAACGTAGTGTCAAAACGTGATTAAAGATATGCCTATTATGTAATGATATGAAAGCCATGAAAAGCTTGGCTCTGAAAAATGACACATTATGGCTTCTTTCTTGGTCAGCATTGCAGTACGACATACCTACAGGTTGAATAGGAAAACGAGTTTCAGAAAAAAAACATCGCTCTGTTACTGGCCAGACATTGTTTTTAATAACAAATTAAAATTCACACTGGCTGAAAACAGGGCGATTTTAAAAACATTTAACCAGACCTTCAGCTGGCTGCATGCGTCCATTCACGCGCGTGTCATTCACGATAATCTCTTTCATGTTTTATTCATCGATGCAGGTGTAAATCATCGCGAGTGTGTGCGTGGCGGCGCATGCGACTTCAAATAAACGCGCCAGAGATTTGAGTGGAAGGATCGCTGGGTGTTCAGTGTTTGTGGGTATGTTGAAAATTCAAAAATTCAAAATTCAGAATTTTATTCAGCAAATAGGCGGTTGAATGCTCTTTTACACGTCATTTTTTTTGAGTCTACCAGCGCTTTCGGAAAGACCATGATTGCCAAGAAGAATGCGCCGCATTTCAAAGAGCCGCGGAACCTTTTAGATTAGAGTGTGATGAAAAAGGAAGAAACCAAGGTCTTCGATAAGGTGGTCACCGCCTCCCATGAAAACCTACAACGCCGGAGGCATACCAGATGATAGTGAAATAAACGGATCACTGACGTATGTAAGTCGGGTTTAGCCTGAATGTTTTGGACTAATTCGTAGCCCTTTTTCTGGGAGCGCACGACTCAGCGGCAGCGAAACGCACTATAAGTATATAATGTTATATAGGTACGTAACTAATGCGTTTATTTCACTATGTCTTACGGTAGTTTCATATTAAAAGCATAGCTGAGCAATGTTTTTATTAGTCTTGCTAAATCATAACATAATAGGGCAAACACTGTTGCTTAGCAACAGAGTTGGCGAAGCAATACGGTACAGGGTCTCTTCCCTGCAAAGAAAAAAATTGTCTTGAAAGGGTCTGCTGGCTGCTTTTGCAGTAGGCATTTCTTTTTTCGGTTTTCGGATATAAAAACCATGACTTTAAAGCCAGAATGACCGCGTAACATGTTTGAGAATCAACGAAAACATGGCCCAGCGGACCCGGCTGTAATCGTAATATTATAAAAAGCACCAAATAGTGTAAGTCATGAACTAAAAAACAATTACTTTGCTCACCCGCGACCACTAATGACAAATAGTTATATCTGTGCGGCAAATGTATGTTTCCATGCAACACCTCCGCCTCCACTGCTACACGAATCAACACATGCCACACAGACCCAACTATCACCACCACCACTATACTAAACGCTGACGCGTTTCGGCACTCTCCACGAGGCCATTTACGAAGCACAACAACAACCGCTCAACATGCCACCACTTCCACTACGTAGTACGTAGTAGTAGTCGTACGTACTTCACTGAGTAGTGGAAGTGGTGGCATGTTGAGCGGTTGTTGTTGTGCTTCGTAAATGGCCTCGTGGAGAGTGCCGAAACGCGTCAGCGTTTAGTATAGTGGTGGTGGTGGTGATAGTTGGGTCTGTGTGGCATGTGTTGATTCGTGTAGCAGTGGAGGCGGAGGTGTTGCATGGAAACATACATTTGCCGCACAGATATAACTATTTGTCATTAGTGGTCGCGGGTGAGCAAAGTAATTGTTTTTTAGTTCATAAATATGGACCTCCGCAAAGTAACGCCTGATTCAATAAATTAGTGTAAGTCATAATAAGAGCTGCGAAAAAAATATTTCACCTAGCAATCCGATTGCTCACATCCATGGGTAGGCGTGGATGTAGTACGTCAGTCAGTTTGACTAGTGACGGGGCATTGGCGTTAAAAATAATGCCGATAAATCGCGAGATCAAAGCGCGGACAAATCGGGAACGCCGACGACGTGGATGCGGCAATCGAGAAGATTACCAATACAAGGAGTGGTATTAGAAAAGTTGTAAAACCCCCGACACTGTCATTGCAAAGTTCAATATTTCAAAAAGGGGTGAATCTGTTTTAATGAAACTTAGCTAAGAACCATCTCGATTAAACTAGCTTTCGATTGAAAAAAACCGCATTGAAATCGGTCCATCCGATTGGGAGCTATGATGCCGCAAACAGATAGATACACAGGTCAAACTTATAAACACCCCTCTTTTTCGTCGGGGGTTAAAAAAGAAGAGTGCAATGCTTACTATCCGTTTATTTTAGCATTAAAAAGAAGGAAACAATCTGGACATGCCTTTTTATTGAAAAACATTTTTTCGAAATAAGTAACCGTTACGGTTAAGTATAAAACCATAACGTTATAGAAATTAAATCTCATTGTTATTTCGGTGTTACTTTTAATGTTACTGTTGCTTATTTTTAAAAGGCGTTTTTCATTAATATACAAAAATGGACAGAGATACAAGCAATTATAGGTGATTCTGTGACTTAGTATCCCTTGATGTTTGATATTATGCCAGTCTAATGACAGCTAATGAGTGAGGGCCGCATTTTGTCAGCGCTGAACAGGTGCGTGGCCTATCTTTAAAATTTAATATCAATTGCGTTATTCAATAAAAAACATATCAATATTGTTTCCTACTTTTTAATTCTAAAATAAACGACGATCAATCCCCTTACCCCTAATGATTAGGTTAATCCGACAGTTAAAAAAAACAAAACACATTCGAACATGGCCGCCGCCACATTGCACCACTAACCTCTTCCAAACCTCTTCGCACGTCTGCCAAGTGATTTACTCGCGTCGGGGGAGAGGGGGGAGGGCGGGGGGGGGGGGGGGATGCTCGACTAATAAAAAACACCCCGGCGTTCTGACTGATGCGACAATTAATTTAATCCCATTTCTCTGCGTCTTCCGAGCTAGGGCTGGCGATCTAATCTACGATGCATGAAGTTTAAATAAAACATAAGTCATGTTTTTACGATAGGTGGCGTATTATTTTTTTGTGATCGATATTGATTAAGAATTATCCAAACGAACTAAATACAATTACTTTGCTCACCCGCGATCACTAATCGCTAATGTAATTGTTTTTAGTTCATAAATATGGACCTCCGCGAAATAACACCTGATTAAAAAAATATAATTATTCAAACACTATAAATTACCTACGTGACTAATAATTAGTTGTAAGCAAAACGAAAGTATGTACTGTGATTAAAATAAAAATACTGCCATAATTGACCACTATAATTTATCTTAAATTATGTAACTACGTAAATGTACACCTGAAAACTGCAATTGTAACTGCAAAATGTAACCCATTTCCCACATGCATGAATAAATCATTTCATTTCCAGCTCAGTACCTATCGAAAAGCAACAATAACAAAGTTTATCTACACACATAACATAAGTCCTCTATAATGCGTTCAGAAACCGTAGAAAATGACCAGCATTGCAGTACATCGTCGCCTCCGCCGCCAACCACCACGACCAGCAGGTCCAGCAGTAAAGTAATAGTCATTACGACATCGAATTCGATGTCGTAATGACTTTTCGATATCGAATTCTATGTTTCGAATTTGACAACCAACGTAATTTACAATCATAGTGAAATAAAACGGATCACTCACGTATATAAGTCGAGTTCAGTCCGACATGTATAAATAATAATGTGCTTTTTTTTTTATAAAAAAAAAACATTTTACGAAACATGATCTCAGTAGGAGTGTCTTTTTGTATTTTTTCTCCCAATTTTTTATTTTTACGGTTTTCCCGTGAACATCAATTATATTTTTTATAAACTCACTGAAACATGAATACACAGAAAAAAAACTAGAAAAATGCCAACCCCGGGAATCGAACCCGTATCCTCGACACTCCGGGTCGTGTGCTTTTCCCCTACACCACGGCTGGACATAGAGGAAAGACTGAATTTTTTTCATGTATTCAAATCTTAGCTTGTTTTTATCACTTTTTGCAGTCACTTTTTGTAGTGTTTCAGTGATTTTATAAAAAATATAATTGATATTCACGGGAAAACCGTAAAAATAAAAAATTGGGAGAAAAAATACAAAAAGACACTCCTACTGAGATCATGAATTGATTGCTTTAGTGCGCCATCTCGTTGAGCCTGGGTAAACTGATAAGTTTCGAAAGGGTGCGTTGTTTTCGGTTTACGAAGTAATCGCATAGATGGCGCTAGTCACTGCAAAAAGTGATAAAATCAAGCTAAGATTTGAATACATGGAAAAAATTCAGCCTTTCCTCTTTGTCCAGCCGTGGTGTAGGGGAAAAGCACACGACCCGGAGTGTCGAGGATCCGGGTTCGATTCCCGGGGTTGGCATTTTTCTGGTTTTTTTCTGTGTATTCATGTTTCAGTGAGTTTATAAAAAATATAATTAGTTTACGAAACGTCAGCTCGGTATGTTTGTCTATGATTAAAAAAAACAGTCAAATTCGTGACAGGTGCCTGCCTGCATGATATATGCCTTCGGCTTCTGAACCCATCTTAGAGTACTTATAATATGTGTGTAGATAAAGTAATTTATGCAACTCCACATAATTATGCCTTAAAACACTGGTGTGATCATATTATGAAACTCAGCTTCCCCTCGTTTCATAAAAACACACTCGTGTTTTAAGGACCCTCATTATGTAGCAGTTACATAAACTACTATTGCAGTTGATCAGGTTCATGCGCATTATGTTGTTTGATTCCTCTTTCCATTTTTAGCCTTTCATTCGTTTTTTAGAAAAGCGAAATCGTAAGTAAGTATGCATTCTCGGTTGGTATTCAAGACGGCATAGATAATAAAAAATACATACGAAAATCATAATTCATTCAGCTCAACAGTCTCCAAACTTTTAACATGAAACTACCGTGAGACTCAATCATAGTGAAATAAAAACGGATCACTCACGTATATAAGTCGAGTTTAGCCCGACATGTTTCGGAGTAATTCGTAGTCCTTCCTCTGGGAGCGCACGACCCAGCGGCGGCGAGACGCACACTGCGCGCCGCGGCTCTGCTCGCGCGACTACTAGACGCAGCTGACAGCGGCACACAACTACCCTCGTTTTCATCGTCATTTTTATTATTTTCAAATGCAGGGTAGCATACTACACTGACCACATCACTCTGTAAAGGCTCTGTAAGGTGTCGGGCTAAACTCGCTATAGTCTCCAAACTTGTTACGAATCCCCTAGATTTTATTGAGAAAAACATCTTGACCTTTTGAGACGAGTAAATCAATAGATAGGTAAGTATTTTGTCGACCGGATAGCCTAGTTGTTAGAGACCCTGACTATGAAGCTTGAGGTCCCGGGTTCGAATCCCGGTCGGGGCAGATGTTTGTATGATGAATACGAATGTTTGTTCTCGGGTCTTGGATGTTTAGTATGTATATAAGTATGCTTATTCGTTGTCTAGTACCCATAGTACAGGCTTTGCCTAGTTTGGGACTAGGTCAATTGGTGTCAAATAGTCCCATGATATTTTATTCGATTAATCCGTTGAGAACCGTAAAAAAAATTAAGCAAAAAAACTGTGACAAAAAAAAGAAATACACCGTCTACTGCCAGCCCTCAGACGCGTGAAGCAGACATCAGCGCGGCAGGCGGCTATTAAACAAGACTAATTGAGCGATAAATTCAGCGATATAAAAACGAGAGAAAAATCCTAGATGAAGGAATATTGAAAGCGGACGATGGAATTGATAGGCGTCAATTAGGAGAGACGCCGTCCTCGCCAGATGTTCTATTAGTGCTCCTGTTGTGGCGGAGATGGCTCTTAGGCATAGAAGCGAGGGCGGATGGAGTACGACTTGTTCAGGTCAATAACGTTTACCAGATGCAGAAGGATGTTAAAAAAAAATGGATAAATTGAAAATAAATTGAAAATATTACAGGGAAATGTATATTACAGGGAAATGTTCAAACGTAATCTGACGATATGGTTGATGAAGAAATGTTTTTATAGTGTTAAGGACTACTTAAATTATAAGCAAAATTGACATTTATAGTAATTTACATTTAAATTTGTACATTTTTTTTCTCTCTGAATGTAATTATAACTAAAATAATATTATTTAAATACCTACCTTTAGTTTATAATAATGAAATACTTGTACGCTTGCTTGCATGCTGAATACCAGGACATCAATAATATTACCTTAAGACCATTGTGTTATACTGTATTCTAACAAATAAATACATTGGAATTTGAATTAAAAGTGTTTGTTAGGATTCCGTATCTCAATAGGTCAAAACGGAACCCTTATAGGATCACTTCGTCGTCCGTCTGTCTCTCTGTTAAGACCCTTTTTCTCTGGAACACGAGGAGGTCACATGCTGGAGTTAATATTAAACACTCAAGCCTGTAGTCCCTTGAATCTGTGAAAAAATCAAATGTCTAAGTCAACGCAATACAATACAATACAATACAATAACTCTTTACTGAACACCACATAACAGTCAAAACAAGAAATAAGGCACAAAGAAAATACAAGGTAGCAATCAAAATATACAGTCATTAAAATGAAAATGAACGCAAAAATTCATCGTCAAATAACAAATATCACTATTATGTTCATATAATGACTGTTTCTACTCTCGACTTCAGATAGAAAAGGGAACGGACGTGTCAGGGCATTTTCATTTAACTTGTGCTGTCAAGCGATACTTAAGTTATGTTTAAATCACGTCTTATTGGTCAGTTTTGTTACGAAATGTATGTGTCTGACATTGACCGTCAGTTTTGTGACGACTGCTAACCATAGTTAACTAATTAATGATTCACTGAAAACGCTCGTCATTGCTTCTTAGTACAAAATTAATTAAACAAAAGACAGTCATTGATCATTTATAACGTTTATTTCTTATTTATAGACCAATTTATTCAATCCAATATTTTGATACTAATTCAACAGCCGTTGGACACAAGTAAATTGTAGGAATGGAGGAAATTCATTGTAAAGTTTCAAATGTAACGTAGAAGTAGAGAAACGTGTTTTGTGCGCCATAAAGTACCAGTTAAGTTACGACTTTTAAAGTAATGTTTTTAATGTCAGTGATTTGCGAGGGAACTTAAGTCGTTCCATATTTTTAAAGCAACCAGCAGAAGCGTAAAAACTCTTACAGAGCCGTGTAAAGCTTGTATTAAAACGAAGGCAAACTGAAGTGCCCCGATGCTATGAAGGTAATCCTGACACATTGCACAGCTATGGAGGTTCTAAGGTCAGTGCAAGTCAATGTGGAGGGTCAATGTAAACCATAGGAGAAAAATGCTGGACTTGCCTGTTGCGTGTGGCAAACAAGAAAGTTCAGCATTTTTCTCCTATGGTTAACATTGTCAACAACTGTAGGAGCGGGCAACTGATCTGAGGGCTAAGAAGAAATGCCTCTTGTGTCCGTTATTTGCACGGCTATCTTACTCTCCACACCCCACAAGCACTGCTGCTAAGAGGCAGCTTAAAGAAACTGAGCCGAATAACCTAACACCTAACGATTTACCGATCTATGAATACACACAGTGAGCTTTAATGCCAGCAGAGGAGCCAAACTCATAATCTATTACCAAACTTCGTCTCATATTAAGAGCACTGCATCTTCAGAACCTTCACCTCTAATCACCTCACACCGAGTCTTATTACACCCGACGGTGACTTATACCCCAAATAAGTCAAGCCGTCACACCGCAAAGAACATTACTCGGTTCATTATTACATCGGATTGCTGTGACACCAACACAATGCCTTTTCAACCTGATTTTGTATGAACATGACTGATTGCTCTTAGCTCCGAACAAAGCTCGCGAACGTAAACATTTTGCACAATAGCGTCACCACAATCCCACTCTCGACGATCACAAAAACTCCCACAATATTCATCACCGCGTTCATCAAGCGACAGATTCTTGCAAGTCTCACAAACGCATCGATGGTTGTCGAACAAAGCGATTGTATTGTTGTAGCTTGAAGGTGGTGGTGTAGCCAGGAGCTGTTCCGATTAATAACGTTTACAAGATGAAAGCCGTCGAGCTGTTAGTCGCGATGCGTTCCAGAAATAAAAAGGCAGCTCCATCCGATAACTCAGCCGGGGTTACTTACAGACAGTGGGGGGACCACGACATCAGTAACTTTCGGACTGTCCCATTAAGATAAATAACTGTATCCGTGCTTCTTTACCAATATTGTCTTCTCAGCAAATCATGTTTAGGTCGCCGCGCAAGAAAGCAGGTAAACAAAACCTGGTCTAGGTACGCAGCATTAGCATATCCACCCGCAACTCGTCCAGTCTACTCGTGATCATTCATGATGCATGTAACTGCGTCGAAATACCGTAAGCTCATCCAATCCTAGTACGGAAATACATCCGAATACATATTGATAGAAGATCCAGTGTTGAATATGAAAAACCCCAGACATTTCAAACTTCAATATCTCATAAACGGCTAAAGCGATTTTTTTAAAACTTGACTAAGAATCTGTTCATCCGTCTAACTAGGTGCTACGATGCCTCACACACAACATACACAAGTCCAACTTATAACATCCCTCTTTTTGCGACGGGAGTTAACAATGGACCGTCCCAATCCCATAGGAGCCCATGGTCCCCCTACCGAGATATACTGCGTGCAACTAATAGGCGGGCCGCGTTAAGGAGGGCATAAATTAGTCGCGCGGCCATCTGTTTGTCGATATGTCACGCCGAACTATGAGTGCGGCGGTGGTCTCTGGGTAGGAGAGGGAATTGGTATTGCTTTATTTGAGAGTAGTAACAGTAAGATGCTACGGTGAAAGTTGCCTACGAGGTTTTCTGAATAAATAAATATTTAATAAGCAGATAGAGTTATTGTTATAGGTACTTGTTAAATAAAATAAAGTTTGAATGCTGCTTTATTTCTTGGTGACATTTATGCTTGTTATGGCAATATTTTTATTTGTTTAGGGACAGCTACAGTGCATGGGAAAAAACAAGAAAATAAAATACATGGATTTACACAGAAGTATTTCATAAAGCTTTGATAATATAGGTACATGTTGGTCACAGTCATGAAGATAAAATTACATATAGCACTGCTCATCGACACTCACAATATCAAAAGAATCACAAGTGCAATATTATAAGTATATCTGAAGTTCTAGAATTCTCAAGTAGCCACCCATTTTCATTACACAGAAAAAATATATGACCCGTCAAACTATTAACCGAAAACTTTTTTATGATCTCATAAAATCACCGCACTATTCGATGTCTAGCCCGATTTAGCCCGAAGCCCCCGCGGAGGCGACCGAACACGCCCGAGCTAGTTTTTTCATATGTTAATTGCAACACATTTATCTCCGTGACAGTAGCTGGACTATTTAAGGCGAGAGTGTGGTGGAACGGAGCGCGACATAATTTTTTTTAAGTGTGAAATTCTGCGAATTTTATAGTTTTGTGCTAATTTTCTTGACCCACTTCGTTAGAGTAAAATTATTAAAATTTTCAGTGATAAATAGTAACAGCTTCGTTATGTGTCAAAACAGTAAACAAATAAATAACAGACATGTATTCAATAGTTTGTATACAGCTTAAATTAGTGTAAGTACCTATAATAAAAATATTCGAATGTAACATGTAATTTAATTCTTGTAATATTAAGCCTAATACATTGAAATACACCAGCAACAGGCCTCGTCAACTAACCTTAATTACAAAACATCATCAGCAACATGCTTCGTCAAAAACAAAATATTAAAACATTTCACATTTTTCAAACAAAATATAAAAATATTTCATTGACAGCAAGATGCTACTAACTATTTAAATAATAATAATTCAAGTAAACAGCTATTTAGGTACTTTCGCCAGCGGTAACCCGAGACACAATAGAAAGTCTATGGATAAAAAGACTGTGTTAAGTGGATACATAAAATCATGTTGATACTTCATATGGCGGGAACACGTGTACCTTATACCTAATTAAACGACTAATGGTAAAAAATACGAAATGACGGAAAAGTTTCGCTTACTTAATACTTGATAATTAATAGAAAATAATGCGTTTGCTTTATATTTTACACGTAACAATAGCAAATGAATAAAACATGTTCTGGCTACCGTTAAACCTATTTGTCACCAAATATTACAAGTATTACAAATATTAGAGATACCTAACAAACTTGTTTTTTGAACGCGTCCAACAAAAAAAACATAATTTTATTTTGTATGGCAGCCGCCTCAAGTCTTAAGTCGGACATGCCGATTAAAATAATAGTCTTGAGCTTGAAAAATAGTCGCGCAGCGGCGATAAACTGGATAGTTTATGTCGCGCGCGATAAATAAAGACCGCGGCGACATGTGTTGTTGTCACATATTTCAGCTAACGACTCATTTAATACTGACAATTTGTTTGCGTCTCTATTGAGTATCATGTGGGCTTTTAATGCTTTTTTTAAACGTTTTGGGAAAGGTTTTGTTTATTTATGGCGATGACAGAGTATAACTTTTTCATGTTAATTCCCTTACCCTCTGTCTCACCCTAAATATTCACCAATAATGTAGTTCTTGCTGACAAAGTTTTATGTATTAGGTACTGCAGAAATTTAAAGTCGTGTGATTATACCAGATTAAAAATAAACAGTAAAAAATAAGCGTCGGTTTTTCCTCAATTCCTTAGAATGGTGGCGCGCTAAAATTCGAAACAGCAGGCTTAATATTTGTCTCCGTAATTTTCGTCTCGGGAAGTCCGATAGTCTATTTAAATTTGTTATAGCGAAATTACAAAAGTCCAATGCGAAAATGATTCATACAGAGAAAAACAATTCACAGTAAGAAGTTTTCAAAATGTTTTATTTCTGGGATTTTGTCACCGTACATCAATTTATATATATATATATATGAATATATATAATAATAAAAAAAAATATATAAATAGACGCAAATCTATTACAGACAATTTATGGCATTCCGTCTGGGAGACAACGCTTTCTGTGGCTATACAAACCGATGCGAGAGCGACACACTCTACCGCAGGTTTGACAAGAGAAGTTTGTTGCTGAGCTGCCTTGATGTCGTTTCCTTCTCTTGTCAGCAAGTGTCTCGAACCAGGGAACATCAATTTAAAGATATAATAATAGGGATGTTGCCCCTTGCTTGGTCAAATCAGCAACTTTTTTGAAATGTCAAAACGATTTGATCGGATCCGTTAGTATGAAGTTTGTATTGATTTACAGAACTATGACGTCATCATTTTCAGTGATCAAACTGCCTCCTTTTATTTGTTTTTGTTAAATTAAAAATCGTTTCAATTCCAGTAATAAGTGAGGAATCGTTTTTTTACGAGTATTTTCGGAAGCTTGATAACTGAAAATGTAAAATGGTTTTATTTTGACATCAGTCAACTACCCTATTCCAGTTCGTCTATGAAACACAGAACATCTCCCAGATAGCCATAACAGAACAACAATTTAATCTCCATACAGCACCACACTAACAATTAGAACCCATAAATCACTATGCCATTAGCAACGTGCCAACGGAAATCCCGGGGTCCCAGAGGACTGTCCCAAACCCCGCGAGACCATGGTCGCCCTACGATCTACGACGCACTCCACCTGAAAAATGTACACGTTTGATGTTAACTGTGAAATATTTTCGTGATTGTAATCTCGAATTTGTTTTCTGTTTTTACAGATAAATTATAATTAAGTGGCTGTTCTGAGGAGTTATGATGGAGATTGTGGAAAATGGAAACAGATAAGTAGATTGATAGTTTTAAATTGAATAATTAAAAGATACTTAAGTTACAACTTTCAGATACAACTTTCTTCTTCTTCTAGTGCCCTCTCCTATCGGGGGTCGGCGATCATAAGGTCTATCTTACGTAGGGATACAACTTTAAACTGTCCAAGTAAGTGAGGCATACATGACGTACTTACGTACCAATCATTTAAGCAGACACTCATTTCTCCACTACCAGTTTCAAATTTCAAAATTTGTAGCATTAAAGAAAGTATACTATCTCGGAGACTTTGAAAATCGACACTCGTAAAACTTGAATGCTATGTAACCTCAGACTCCCGTCGTGACGTTTCTTCTTACATAAAACACTCAATGTGACCTTTCAATGGGAGCCAAAAACAGCTGTCAACAGACGACAGTCACAAAAACACCTTACACCCCACAAAAGGAAAGCCACTGTAAAACCATCCTTATTTTAAGCAGTTTAAGTTCGGGGGTGGATTTCTGTGGGTTGTTGTCGTAATGTGGTGTTCAACCTCATATGTCAGACGTGTGTGACAGCGCGCAATTTGGATGAAACTGTAAAACGTAGTCGTCGGTAGAATCAACAAAAAATAATTAATGGCCCGGCTAATGAACACGCCCCTGTTTAGTGGCACGGTTGGCAAAAAAGTCATTTCACAGCATTTTTTTAAACAGTAATTACAAGTAGTGAAATAAAAACGGACCACTCACGTATATAAGTCAAGTTTAGCCCGACATGCTTCGGACTAATTCGTAGTCCTTCCTCTGGGAGCGCACGACTCAGCGGCGGCCAGACGCACACTGCGCGCCGCGGCTCTGCTCGCGCGACTACTAGACGCAGCTGACAGCGGCACACAACTACCCTCGTTTTCATCGTCATTTTTATTATTGTCACACTACACTGATCACATCACTTATGTAAAGGCTCGTTCACATTCACCGTTGACGCAGTATTTAGCACAGTCTTCCAACTTGGGGCCCAGTGATCCGTTTTTATTTCACTATGATTGAGTCTCATGGTAGTTTCATGTTAAAAATAATTACAAGTAAGACTTTCTAACGACTCCCAGCGCCATCTAGTCATCGAACGTACTGCGCAGTTTTCTGTTCTACATCGCGCTGACGAAGTTTCTCGAGTTGGTTGCATGAATACAACTTCCAACTCTCTTCCTTCGGACTTCGGTCCCCAGTCATAACAGACGTTAGGAGATGCCTGGAGAGAGATCTCTCTATGGTGGTCCTCCCCACACAATATTGAAACAGTAATTACTTGCATTCGTGCTGCGTTTATTACAAAATTGAGAATAATGTGATGTAGAGTCAATAATGTTTTAAATTCTCGTTAGAAGCAATTAAGTTTTACTCAAGTAATAAAGAACTTTATACACTGATAGCCTCTAACAGTCTTAATTTCGTTGTATATCATAGACAAACAATGAGATCCCGGGGTCGATTCCCGTCGCGGCAGATATTTATTGTTATGAATACGAATGTTTGTTGTCGAGTCTTGGATGTTAAATAAAGTATTTATTTAAGTATGTATTTATGTACATAAATAATTATGTTTATCCGTTGTCTAGTACCTATAGTATAGGCTTTGTCTATACTTCGTTTATTTAAGCATTGAAAAGAAGTTAACAATCTTGACATGTCTGTTTATTAAAAAACGCTTTTTAATAATAAGTATCCGTTACGTTTAAAACCATAACAGTACAAATAATTAAATCTGATTGTTATTTGATTGTTGCCTGCTGTTACTTATTTTTTAAAAGCGTTTTTCAATAAAAAGACATGTCAAGATTGATACCATCTTTTTAACTCGCAATAGCCCTCATTGTCCCACGATACATATATATGTACGAGGGCTGTTTGATAAGTACCCGTTTTCTAAATATATTAATATCACTTGCTGCAAATAAGTATACCACCTTTTTAAGCCATTTTTCAGAGGCGGGACAATTAAAAAAAAATGGCATTCTTTTGTTTTTTTTTCTCATTTGACAACGATTCAGTGAAGGCGTGAACTTAAAATTGTTAAAATGGAAAAAGAACAGTATCGGTCTGTAATTAGATTCTTATTTTTGGAAGGAAAAACATGTGATGAAATAAAAGTAAGAATGCAAGCGGTTTACCATGAATGTACTCCTTCTATGACAACCGTCAGATATTGGTATAACGAGTTTAAGCGGGGGAGAACAGCCGTCTTTGATGAGGATCGCCCAGGCCGGCCAGTTGAGGTGACTACAGACGATATGGTTAAGAAAATTTAAAATATCGTTTTAGCCGACCGCCGAATTAAACTTCGAGAAATCGTTGATGCTGTAAACGTTTCAATCGAGTGGGTACAACACATATTAGAAGAAAAATTGGGTATGAAGAAAGTATCGGCGAGGTGGGTGCCGCGTTTACTCACGGAGGAGCAAAAACGGAACCGACTGACTACTTCGGAGCAGTGTTTGGCCGTGTTCAAACGTAACCCGAAGGAGTTCCTGCGTCGTTTAGTGACCGTGGACGAAACGTGGGTCCACCACTACACCCCGGAAATGAAAGAGCAGTCGAAGCAGTGGATTTTAAAGGGTGAACCTGCTCCAAAGAAAGCAAAAACCGTCCCATCGGCTGGAAAGGTCATGGCGACCTTTTTTTGGGATTCGCAGGGTATTATACATATTGACTATTTAGAAAAGGGAAAAACAATAACAGGGCAGTACTATGCCAATTTATTGGATGGCAAACGACCCCATTTAAAAAAGAAAAAAGTACTGTTTCATCACGACAACGCCCCGGCTCATTCGTCCAGAGTTGTGACGGCTAAATTAGCACAGTTACGCTACGAACTATTGTCTCACCCCCCGTATTCTCCAGATTTGGCCCCATGCGATTTCTTTTTGTTTCCCAACCTAAAAAAATGGCTCAGTGGCAAGCGATTTGGATCAAATGACGAAGTCATTGCCGTCACAGAGGCCTATTTTAATGACTTTCCAAAATCTTACTTTTTGGATGGTTTATTGAAGTTTGAGTACAGGTGGAACAAAGTATAGAGTTAAAAGGTGACTACGTAGAAAAATAAATGCATGTATACAAAAAAAAATGTTTTTTTTTTCCATAAACGGGTACTTATCAAACAGCCCTCGTACATAATTTTTTTTATTAGCCTGGTAAAGTATCCCACTGCTGAGCAAAGACCTCCCCCTCCCCTCGCTACTCTTCTCTATCAACGGCAAGTTCCTTCCAACCCGTTTTAAATGCGTCGAAATCATCCCGCCATCTCCATGATACTTATTTTATTTTATTTATTATTGAGTGCTCTTGAATCTGCTGTCGCTCCTCCCGCGGGTAGAGTTAGCTCTGATTTATTCGGCTCATTTCCGCCGCCCGTCGGCCGTCGTCGGTAATTCACCGAGTATTCACACCCGCGACGCGTCTGTCGCCGACAAATTGTGATGGCGAGGTATCTTAGCCTTATCTATTTGCGGTGAGCTCCTGGACTTTTGATCCTGTTACTGATCGAGCAAGTCAAACTCGTCTTAGGTAAAGCCAGACTGATATTTTTGAGGTGACGTGATAGCGCTATTTATGTGATTAATTTATTATAGAAACTCTGAAAGGTCCCGATTCTGGTGGTCATCGGTCGAGATCTATCTAGAACTACATTTTGTTTTACAATGCAATCTCACATTAAATGGGTCAATCAACTTTTAACTGTTGCTCGTTGCCATGGCGACGTTTCCTCGGTCATTCATTCAAAGTGTGATTTTCTAGGGTACAAATCTACTAAAACTTAGGAGTTATGACAGTTATATGCCTATTCCTTCATGCCTTTTCTCGTAAGCATGCTAGGAGTGTACATGACAACCATTTTTCTAAGCAACTGTATCACTGGTCCCGTCACTCGGGAGACAACAGTGCCCTAAGCACGACTTGTCGAATCCTGCGTCACGTAAAATTCGAATAGTAAACTATAACGAGTTTGTATGACGTTTGGAACAGCGCCCGCCCGTGAGCGTATTTGGAACTAAAATTTAGTATGAGATTTCTCGATCTCGATACGATAACCGTAACGTAACGCAGGATTCGACAAGTCGTGCTTAGGGCACAGTTGTCTCCCAAGTGACGCGACAGAATAACAACACTAAAAAGTTGTTTGACTCGAATAAAGATGACGATTACCATGAGAACCGACGCCTTGTCACTGTCATTAGTTGCCAGTGCCATTTTATCATCATCATCATCATCACTATTTCTCTTCTAGTTGACCCAGCCGACTAAAGTTATCTTCCCAAACATATTTTCTATTTTTATTTATTCTCCATTAGCTTGATTCTTCTTCTTTTTCTTCTCAGCATGTATTTGTCCACTGTTGGACGCTTAGCTTGAATATTTCTGGGCAAATGTAAATAATACTTTTGGATCTATAAATAATCTGTTTTTCTACCGCAAGCCCTCGACTGAAAATAAACCCGTCACATTAGCCGCAAATGATGCTAACGCCCATAATTCAGCTTAATCCACTCGGCACTCTGTTTCCCGATGATGTACACTTCCCTTTAGATTACGCTTATAATAATAAACTACGCCGGATACTAACTATAGAAGTTAACGTTTCGTAATTGTGATTAAAATAGGGTTGAAATTAGTGGGGATTAGGTGTAATGGGGTTGTTATTGTTGGTGCTTAGAGCATTAAGGCAAGCGGAGGCGTCATGCGCACTAGTTTCTGTACGAAATTTGACATTTTCGAAGAGGCGAGAAGCAGCGTCGTACTCATTCATGTATACACAATGTTTTGACATTATGTCAATCTGTTCACGAAAACAAAATTAATTTTACAGACTACTCGCACTGAGACAGTTGAAGAAACGTAATTGGAAAGACGCAAGAAAGATGGCTCACTGGTTTTCTACTTCTTATTACGAGCTGATATTTTTTGTGATTTATTTTAAAATTCTGTTATATTTTTCAGTAAGTATTTTGACATTATTTTAAATTAGAAAAAGTGTAGTTATTTTTCATTATTTTTTTACTGAAAGAAAGAGGCAAACGAGCAAGCGGGTCACACGATCGTAAGCGATCACTACCACCCATGAGAACCAGCAACCCCAAGAGCCACTAGGTAGTCCGTTGCCGGCCTTTAAGGGGGTGGGGAAGGGGGTAGTAGGTACGGTATTATTTATTGACCCTACTGTGTTTTATTTGCTATCTCTAAATATAATAGTATAATGACGATCCTTAGTGGAAAATAAATTAAATTGTAATTGTTTTTATTATTATTTTATTTCGATTTTGACATTTAGTGACATCAGATTTTTTTTATTAAAGTTAATTTACTTATTAAGTAAGTATTTGTTAAAACTCTTGACGATACCCAATATAAATCGACATTTTACAATTTATGATGTAATTTTTATTGGATGAAAAATAAATCTAATCTAATCTAATGGTACTCCAGGCTCGGCGTTGGCTCCTCCGGTATGTTTACCGCTCCAAGTATTGGTATGTTAGTTTTGCGTGCGAAGCCCTAATTTGTGCGGTCGGGCCCCACAGTCGGGCTGTTGGCTCAGGCTGTTTGCCCGCTTGTTAGTGGGGCCCGGGGATCGGGGGATCGGCTTTGCTGCGTTTGCGGATCGGCTGGCTGGGGATTTATAGTTTTGGGGACGCTCTTATTGGTTTTGGATTTGCTCGGGGATTTTGTAAACAAATTATTGAAGTTTTTTTTTAGGGTACTTAGCAATTTTTAACCCCCGACGAAAAAGAGGTGTGTTATAAGTTTTACCTGTGTATCTGTGTATCTGTCTGTGGCATCATAGCTCCCAAACGATTTTACCGATTTCGATGCGGTTTTTTTAAATAGAAAGCTAGTTTAATCGAGATGGTTCTTAGCTAAGCTTCATTAAAATCGGTTAGCCCGTTTTTGAAATATTGAACTTAGAAATGACAATCGGTCGGAGGTTTGACAATTTTTTTAAGTTGGTTAGGTTATAACCGTAACAATCCGTTAGGTTTCGTAACATGACCGTCGAAGTAAAACTTTTCTATTGTTGTGTTTTAAACCAGCTTTTTCACTGACGGTGCTCGACTATTCTCTTGTCATTAGCCTCTATTTCTCCAACTTTACAATTGTCAGTTTACAATGACAATTCGAACTACATTTCTTTGCCAATATGAAGCGCGCTGAAACAAAAGCTCTTCAAGCCAGCAACTGACGCCGAATTGTCATTGAAAACTGACACGTAACGTTGGCGAAATAGGGTTCAGTGCCCTAAGCACGACTTTACGAATCCTGCGTTACGTTACGGTTATCGTATCGAGATCGAGAAACCTCATACTAAATTTTAGTTCCAAATACGCTCACGGGCGGGCGCTGTTCCAAACGTCATACAAACTCGTCATAGTTTACTATTCGAGGTTACGTGACGCAGGATTCGACAAGTCGTGCTTAGGGCACTGAACTCTACCATAATTTCATGTCAATCCGATCATCTGGGCCGTGTTTTATAAAGTTACAAATTGTAATTTACAAGTGGAAGTCTATTTCTAACAAAAGGCGATAGAAAGAGACTTCCGCTTGTAAATTGTAACTTGTAGTTTTATAAAACACGGCCCTGGAAGTGGTAGAAATTCAGTAATAAAAATTGAAACAGGCACCTTAATAACGAACATGGCATTTTAATTAAGCTTTAAATGATTCGGGTTTGATTAGTTACATTCCCGGGATTACTTATACATATTTGGGTAATTTTATAGTAAGTTGTGGACACACTTTTTTTTCTGGATTTTGAATTTTTTTTATCAAATCTACTTGGAATCACGAGTACTATACTATTGATTTTAATACGTAGAAAAAAGTGTCCCAAAATAATTATATCGTGTTCTATTCCGTTACCCTTTTTAAATACACTTATTATGAGAGTAACGGAAAGGAAGTAGATGAACGTACAAAAATGTGTTAAAATTATGGGTCTTTTTTTCACCCATTTGAATCGACAGTGCTCGTGATTCGGAATAGATATAACATAAAAAATCCAAATAAAAAAAAATGGGGGTACGACTTCTGGTTTGTAACCCCCGACGAAAAAGAGGGGTAAATAGTATCTGTGTGTCTGTGTATCTGTGTATCTGTCTGTGGCATCATAGCTCCCAAACTGGTGGACCGATTTCAATGCGGTTTTTTTCAATGGAATGCTAGTTTAATCGAGATGATTCTTAGCTAAGTTTCATTAGAATCGGTTCACCCGTTTTTGAAATATTGAACTTAGAAATGACAATGTCGGGGGTTTGACAACTTTTCTAAGTTGGTTAGGTTATCTGTGTAAGTATTCTTGTTTCAGTCAGTATTTAAAGTAATAAGAACAATGGATATTATAGGGAAAAAAGAAGTAGAGAAAAAAAAAACACAGAGAAAAGATACTCCATTGAAATTATAAGGCTGTAGGTAAGGCATGCTGAAGTTTTTTTTAAACGCAAGCTAAACCAGTGATTGCGATTGCAATCGATCGAACAATCGCAAAAACAAGGAGCCGTGTAATTCAGTGGCGCAGGACTAATTGACAGGGCTGACTGACGACTGACGGTTGACGGCTGACGGCTGACGGCTGATGTCAGTAGCCAGGTTTTAGCCAGTTACTGTCAGTCTGGATAATTTATTAAGATCACATTTTTGTACTAGATGTTTTTAACAGACGGAGACAAACCTACACAATCTGTATTGTATGTTATGTTTTTTTTTAAGTATCTTGCTTATAGTGAAACATAGGGTGTGTATCTTTGATAATTCGGCACGAAGAAAAAACGAAATAAAAATATGGCACCATTTGTAGTATTAGTTCAAACAAACAAGTAACTCTCATACTATGTATTCGACCGCCGTAACGTGTGACACCCGTGACAGACGAATTTTTGGTCGTTGATTACACTAGAGAGGCTCAGACAAACGCGAACGCGATAGAGACGTTTTTTGGCAGTTGACTACACTAGACGCTATGTTTCCGACCTCGTGTAGCTACACATTTAAGTTAAAAAAAATTAATAAAATTAATTAATTAAAGTGTACAATCAACACCTTCCCACCACCTGAATTGTTACTGTTCATAGCCCCGTCGCCCGTTCGGGGCAGATGTTTGTATGATGAATACGAATGTTTGTTCTCGGGTCTTGGATGCTTGATATGTACCTATATAAATATGTAATTATCTGTATAAGTATGTTTATCCGATGTCTAGTACCCATAGTACAGGCTTTGCCTAGTTTGGGACTAGGTCAATTGGTGTCAAATTGTACCATGATAATATGTCTACTGTCTTATCGCACTAAAACGAGATTCACCGTGAGAAGGTTCCACATCCGTCTTCACATCAAACAGTTCATACTGAACCCTAAACGCAAAGTGCCGTGTCAAAGTGCAATGGGCACAAAAAGAAGAATAAGCACACGAATTAACTAGCCACATGCAGGCCAGTATGTGCTTAAACGTTGTCGTAAAAGAAACATGTTGTGAGAAGACGGTGGCGCCGCCTAAGTGGCTGCTTCCTGGCTCACACAGTAGGAGTAAGGACAGTAAGGGAATGTTTTTAGGGTTCCGCACCTCAAAAGGAATAACGTAACCAACTTAGAAAAACTGAAAAACCCCCGACATTTTCATTTCAAAGTTCAATATTTCAAAAACGGGTGAACCGATTTTAATGAAACTTAGCTAAGAACCACGTCGACTAAACTGCTTTCGTTCAAAAAAACCCGCATCGAAATCGGTCGATCCGTTTGAGAGCTTTGATGCCACAGACAGGTACACAAATACACAGACACACAGATACACAGATACACAGGTCAAACTTATAACACCCCTCTTGTTCGTCGGGGGTTAAAAACGGAACCCTTATAGGATCACTTGGTTGTCCGTCTGTCTGCATGTCTGTCAAGACCCTTTTTCTCTGGAACGCGAGGAGGTAGCATGCTGAAATTAATATCAAATACTCAAGCCTGCAGTCCCTTGAAGCTGTGAAAAAATCAAACTTCTAAGTAAACGTAATCAAAAGATACAGACATTAAAAACAATACGGTCTTTTTCTTTTGGCAGTCGTGTAAAAAGGTCGTTTCTATATAATTGTGGATACCAGTTGACCTAGAAACTAGAAAGTATGAAGTTAGCTCTTATAGCACAACCACTTAGAAAAATCAGAAAATCTTAAATTTTTATATGTCGACGACCAATATAAAATGACCCAACACAGCGTACATTTCGCGTAGAAGCAGGGCTCTGCTAACGCTGGACAACATAAAACAGCGGTGAAAAGCTGGAAAAATCTTTGTACGGAAAGACTTGCACTTGGCAGGTTTTTTTTACAGTTTTTTTACCCTCTGACATAAGCTCGTAAGCGCCAGGACCTCATTTACCCAAGGTTTCACACCCGACAACAACAAAATTGTAGTCCGGACTTTTTCTATTTTCAGCCGTTTCTTTGTTCGCGATATTATTATACGAACCATGACGCTCTATACAATAGTAAGGTAGTTCAAAATAATTATAATCGCCTTGAAAGCGTACTACTTGCGTAGCGTATCCCAAAATTTTCGTCACTTTCTGCCTTCTTTCTGCGCTCTATTGCTATCATACTGTCGCAACATTGACTGCGTTAATTACATATGAAGTGTGAGGAAATAATAAATAACGCAGCCTATCGCTGTTCAAGTTCGCATTCGGCGGATGTACGCATGCGCAAAACCCATCGTAAAACTAAAGAATTAAGGCGCCCATTATCTTAACTACAAGCTACCACTTAATTTAACGGAATCCGAATCAAGTGTTGGGTAAATTTGTAGTTTCCTGTCATGGTGTAAGAGTATTTGCATTGTGAAGGATTTAAAAAACTTTTATCTTTCACATTATTATCATAAGTCCATCATTACGACAGTCAGTTTTCATCTTTGAAAACCAATACAATTAAAAAAAAATAGGCGTCAATTAAAAAATACATATCGATATGAAACGTTAGCTCGATATGTTTGTCTGTGATCATAACAAAAACAGCCAAATTCGTGACAGGTTTATTATGCCTTCGACTTCTGAATCCATCATAGAGTATTTATAATAAATTTGTAGATAAAGTAATGCAAGCAACTCCACATAATTAGGCCTTAAAACACTCGTGTGATCCTATTATGAAACTCGACTTCGCCTCATAACAACACACTCGTGTTTCAAGGACTCTAATTATGTACCAGTTGCATGAACTACTGTTGCCTACATACGAAACTATAACTTGTCCTCATAAATAAGACAAACAAAGTAAACCGAACAACTCTCAGTGTACGTCGCACAGTGGTCACCGCGGCGCGACCATCTGGTCAAAACTGAAGCGATGATTTATTAAACCGTATTAATAACTAGCGACTGTCCGCACAACGCGACACGATGAATTATTTACGCGCGAAGGGCGTGACACCAGCACAAAGAGTGAAAAACGACCGCCACGTCACCTCAAAACTTCTATGAATAATATTGTGTCACTTGACACGTATTGTTTCGGCTGTCGTGTTTTACTGAAAGCTGGCAAGTATGCTCGTGGGGCTTAGTAGCGATAAGTTTTTTATTTAATTTACATGGCGTCTAGTTTAAACACGTAATTTTTAATGGATGTTTTAAATTTCGTTTGAGGAGATTTTTTAAGAAGGAAACACTAAGGTTAGAACAATAGTCTTCTATAATATCCTTAACGAATCAGGGGGTTTGTTTCTCTTCAGCTGACTGTACTCATCAATTCAGGAATAGACACTAGATACAATACGATACAAATATTATTTATTGAAAACCACAAAACAGTACAAGGAGATTAAAAAAACAGGTATGGCAGACAATAAGCAGTCTTATGGCTTAAAAGCGATCTCTTACAGATAACTAAAATGCAGATACCAAGATGATGAGACTACTTAAGCTATTTAATTTATTAATCGAGCAAAATGATTAAACTCAAATTAAAAATTAAACAAAGTAAAACCTCGTTGGCTGAATTTGTATTGGCTATTCACAATATAATCCAAAAAACAATTTAAGCATAATACCATACTCCACATTACATAAAGCTACTTTCACATACACTCTCAGAACGGAAGCCACACGATTGTCATTTTTTTGGCCCAGTGGTTCGAATTACGTCACTCTGCGGGCAAAAAATTTGACAGGTCGCAGCGGGCTGTGAATTGTCGACGCACCAGTCGTCACTGTCGAGTGACAGCTGGACCTCTGCTGATTAATGCACTGCCCGGAATTGCGTACAAAATGGACGCGTTTTTTACGCGATGAGAATTGTGGTACGTACGCAAATGTGGTTACGGGTGCCGCATGGGGTGACTACAATATTGTTGCAAACGTTTGGAAATGTAGTATACAAGCTCATATTCTATAAATTTGCATCGTAGGTATAAGATATAAAAAAAAGATACTTGAAAATAAATTCCATAATCTAATAATATCTTGTCTTTAATAATATCATTATGATAGTATCATTATGAAGTGATATATTGAAGTGAACTGTGAGAACGTTCGACGGTGGCTCATTATTCAATCATTCAAAGTAAAGAAACAGTTTGAAACTACTACTTAAATAAATCGAGATCGCTTTGATGGATAAAGTCAGTATTAATATACATTAAGTTAATTTAATATTCGAAGTGTCATTTAATATTCCGTCTCATCAACAGTCGGCTTAACAACACATCACTTACAAAGCAAACGACCGTACGTCGCCGCCGTTCCTCTCACAAATGAAAAGCTCCTGCATAAAACGTAAAAAAACATGAAATTTATGATAAATTTACGAGAGCGACTCCTGGGCACTTGTCTGTCCCCGAGCGTCGCGTTTCCGCCAAATTCACTCTGGACATAACCGTTTCCTCGAAAATAAAAATTTAGCACCGCACAGTGGGCCGTGCCGCTGAATTATTGGGTTACGCTCTTTCGGGGAAGCGCTTTGCACGTTTTATTTTGTCCGCTGTAATGAGGATTTATCGTATGGATGCGCATGATGGATAGAAAATGGCGGCTTTGTTTACTTCATTGGCTTAGCGAACGGGTTTAGAATAATCCTCGGATATCGTACTGTGAATTTCATGATGATGGCTCTGTGGAAATGTCCGTAATGAGTGTTATGGCTCCATTTGTAAATAATGGATTGTTAACTCTTTAGCTTAACTCAAATATACGCATGATCCATGAACGAAAGACAAGCCCCCGAGCCACAGCAAATTGATACTTTTTGTGCAGTGAATAGCTACTTTGACAGACACCTTCCTTTCGATTCGGAACTAAAACATGCTCACGTTATTCCTTGACGCGCCACAAAATCCAAAATAGACCACTAATTACGGTAAGCCACATCAAAAACCATCCTCCGAGCCAAGACAAATTGCCGTTTAAAACTTAAAAAGGCGGCAATCAACATCGAAACCCGCATACATCATTCAGCGTTATTAAATCGACCCGAGTTATGGCGGCCATAACGTAAAACAGCCCTAAACAATTACGGCGAGTCGGGTTGTAACATAAAGCGGTAAGTGGCGTATTAATACGAGGCAAGGGTCGGCATTAGCCCATAACGGGGTATCTGCTGTATTAATAGCGCATCATCGAGATAGCGCGACGTGACTGCTCTGGCCGAACGGAGATACGGTTTAGCCGAATGCCAGGATTGCCGAGCCGAATCTAGGACCAATATTATGTTCATCTAGATAGCGCGAGGTGACTGCTCTGGCCTAACGGAGATACGATTTAGCCGAATGCCAGGATTGCCGAGAAAAATCTGGGACCAATATTATGTTCATTGAGATAGCGCGACGTGACTGCTCTGGCCGAACGGAGATATGGTTTAGCCGAATGCCAGGATTGCAGAGCCGAATCTGGGATCAATATTATGTTTTTCGAGATAGCGCGAGGTGACTGCTCTAGCCGAACGGAGATACGGTTCAGCCGAATGCCAGGATTGCCGAGCCAAATCTGGGACCAATATTATGTTCATTTAGATAGCGCGACGTGACTGCTCTGGCCGAACGGAGATACGGTTTAGCCGAATGCCAGGATTGCCGAGCCGAATCTGGGACCAATATTATGTTCATTTAGATAGCGCGACGTGACTGCTCTGGCCGAACGGAAATACGGTTTAGCCGATTGCCAGGATTGCCGAGCCGAATCTGGGACCAATATTATGTTCATTTAGATAGCGCGACGTGACTGCTCTGGCCGAACGGAAATACGGTTTAGCCGATTGCCAGGATTGCCGAGCCGAATCTGGGACCAATATTATTATGTTCTTTTTTCGTTAACCTACTTTAAACCCTAACTGAAACAAGAATACACAGAAAACCAAAAAAATATGTCTAACCCCGAGGATCGAACGCGTATCCTTGATATTTCGCGTACCTTAATCTAATTTATTCTTTTTAATATTTTTGAACCCCGACGCAAACAGAGGGGTGTTGTAAGTTTGACCGCTACCTATGTGTGTATCTGTCTGTGTAAAAGTAGTTTTTGACAGAGTTTTTAATATTTAAGTTGAATCGGAGGTTCATAAAAGTCATGAAACCATGAAGTCATGTCAGGGAAATTTTAGCAAGTGTTTCCTTCGTGTTAAGTGCTAAATACACTTTTCTAACCAATTTTTTTTCCATGTCTTTTTAGCCGAACAGTATTTTTAGCCGAAAGCCAAGTCACGTAGACGAGACAAGCACTAACCTAAGCCTTTACGGGGCAGCACCTAACCGGTTATATTTAACGTTATTGAAACTCGTTAACTGCTTTAATGCTCAGCGTTCACTTTTAAAATATGTTTATGGAATCTTTTTCTAACACAATTTAATTTTACATAATCCTGTTGCATAAAAACAATCTCATCTTATCCAAGACTTAGGACAAGTAAACTTTAGCGCAGTCATCGTTTATACTCCGTTTTGTATTTGTAAATGATTACAACGAGCAATTAAATTTAATAATCATTTATGAATTATTGTCGGTAAGAATTTATTACGATATTTTATGCATAACAAATCGCCTGAGCTCTTATATAATGGCATGAAGACATGCAAACGGCTCTCGGTAAGTGGTGAGGCGGTCGTAAACATTGATTACTCCGTCGTGTCTCTACAGTTTATCTCACTCATGTAGGAAGATAAGCTAGGCGTAATAAACTACTGGGTTAAATAGTATCATTTAATGTGTGCTCACTAAGCACATGTAACCTTTTATGTGGTTTAATAGTGTGTTATTGTAGGACTATGATGGCGCAGGGAGTAGTCACTTGTTCATGAGTATATGAATTAACAGTGGCATTATTCAAAGTTAAAATAAACGGATCACTAATGCATAAATATTTATGTAACTAACATAGTTCATTGTGACTAACAATTTATGGACTTTTCGTGGTCTGAACAGAAAATAAATTACTTTTTTTATAAGACGAGTTTAGCCCGACTTCATCACCAGCCTTTTTTACGTCCCACTGCTGGGCACATGCCTCCTCTCAGAATGAGGGGGCTTGGGCTATAGTTCCCACGCGGGCCCAGTGCGGATTGGGAACTTCACACACATCATTTAATTGCTTCGCAGGTGTGTGCAGGTTTCCTCATGATGTTTTCCTACACCGAAAAACTCATGATAAATTACAAATGTAATTCCGTACATAAATTCCGAAAAACTCAAGAGGTGCGAGCCGGGGTTTGAACAAACGACACTCTGCTTGAGAGGCTATAGGTCAAACCACTAGGCTATCACGCCTATTAGCCCGACTTGTTTCGGACTAATTCGTAGTCCTTCCTCTGAGCGCCAAGGCTCTGTTCGCCAAGGCTCTGTTCGCGCGATTAGCCAGACTAGCTGCGCCTAATAGTTGCGCGATCAGTGTGCGTTTCGCTGCCGCTGAGTCATGTGCTTCCAGAGGAAGTACTATGAATTAGCCCGGAACGTGTAGGGCCTAATTAGACTCACATGAGCAATTAATTTATCTCACTATGATTGAATCTACCGGTAGTTTTTGATTATGCTCTGTGGTGAAATTTAAGAAAAGTTTCAACTGCTCCTGGGTCCTTATATTACAACAAAAAAACAACCATTAAAAGGATTGAAAGGTAGTTTATTTCCATACCATATTCCTTTCTGCAACAAACAACAACGAAAGATGTTTCAGCTTTGTAAATCAAAGTATAGGAAAACGACATAATACCGTCAAAATTGAAACCACAACCGAGACAGCCGTATGCAAATGCAAATCACAACTAGCTTGTAGCCCCTCAGACATCAAAGCGTCCATAAATTCGACGCACGTATTTTCGTCGCTAACCAGCGTTGCACAACATGCACTTTTAATTGTCACTTACCACTTTTATGTAAATCGGTGTCGACAGGCCTCGGCGGGTGTCAACTGTCGCCTGTCAGCCCGCCTGACAGCTTGACAGCTCCGACACTGTGACAAGTGATAGCCGTACGCCCGCCGGGCAATTTGCGACCGCCGCAATGAGAAATTATTTTGCCTTTTTCGTCCCCCCCCAGTTGGCCGGTTGGCCCACTGTTCGATATTTAATAAACATCAATGACTTTGAGAGAGTTTATGTGCAGTAGAAGTTATTGAAGTTTGAAATTGTAGTTAAATATTTAAAACAGAATCTTCTTCTTAAAGTGCCTCTTGACTGTAGTGAAATAAAACGGATCACTCACATATATAAGTCGAGTTTAGCTCGACTGTTGCGGACTAATTCGTAGTCTTTCCTTTGGGAGCGCACGACCCAGCGGCAACAAGACGCGCTCTCACTCGCCACTGCTGCTCTGCTGCTGGGTCGTGCGCTCCCAGAGGCAGGACTATGAAGTAGCCCGAAAAAAGTCGGGCTAATCTTGACTTAAGTATATACATGAGTGATCCGTTTTATTTCACTGTGATTCAATTTCACGGTAGTTTCATGCGTCTCCATTATTGAAGGTCAGCAGTGAGATTTCTACATCTTTCTCTGTCCAGGGTTAACCTGAACTGTTCCATGGTTTCGATGCCTGTCAACTTTCTTATGTTGCGAAGCCACGACATTTTCCTTCTTCCAACCTCCCGCATCCCCAGCCACGTTTCCCATCACCACAGCCTGTAACTATAATCAATAGTATCTGTCATGTCGCAGTACATTACCTAAATAGGCAGCCATTTTCTACATGATAGTGCGTACCAGTACCACTTAGAAAATAGAGTGGACCCTTGTACCAGTGTCAGCTGCTGGATTTTTTATTGCTGAAATAAAGCTCTTTTTACCTACTTCTATTTTCAGAACGAACCAACCTGAGTTGCTAGCATCCATTATCATCTTCGCCCTTCACTAACTGTGGTGAATATCTTTTCTAGCTTCATGTTGCTTGTTCACATTTAATCTTCAAACGATTGTCTGCCATACCTCATCAGCACATCAAAATTCAGCTCTGATGCACGGCGCTTACAAAGTTATCTTTTAGAAACCTTTATCTTACAATGTTGCAAAAAATTCAGCCGCGCAAACTTGTTCCGAGATGCCGGCGTAAAAACTCTCACCTCTTAGATTTTTACGACAAAACCCTATTAAAGTACATGTCACGGCGTAAGGGTTGAATAATAAATAGGGCGTATCGCGGTAGTTCCCTTTCATATTTTGAATGCTCCCAAGTTATAAGAATTTACGCCCCACTTAGCATCGGGTAATGTTGGACGTAAAATCTTACGGCCACTCGGCTCTTATGTATTGAGTTTTACTGCCTTCACGTTGTATTTTGCGAGGGAAGTTTCAATTCGCTGTGATACCGATGGACGGGCGCAGCGGTTTCAAACGCGTACTGTGAGAAGTGAGATTTTAAATCTATATTTGCATTCTGAGAGGCCTGTGCATGGCAGTGGGATGTAACTAGGCTGGATCATTATTATATTGGCTTAATATTACAATTCATTTTAAAGACGATACTTAGATTAAATTTTACCTGAATATTCATATATTCTCTGTGACGGCTTGATAACCTGGGGGCTAGTGTTTGGTGACCCTGATGTTCGCATTGTATGATTGATTAAACAGTACTTATAAATATGTTTCTTCAAGATTTTGTGAGCTATCTCTTGAATATTGATACTCTTAAATCATGCAATACGTACGACATAGGTACTTCTACTCAACGAGCAAAGTTTCTTACAACATTACGTCCATCGGTTGCCAGTCTATAAAGTGTTAAAACCATAATTGGCATTGCACTCATGGACGTTTATTCTGGATAATAAAATCTAGACGCGATCGGAGCGTTAAAAGCTAAGGTAGTGACAGTCTTCATTAATCTACGTCATGTCGCCAGTCCAATTATGTTTTTCTATCCTAACTGGCTGCAGGAGTCAATTATTTTTAAAATATGACTGTGCAAATGGAATTTTCACTGACAATTACCAGTCTATTTGAATAACAACGCATTTTCGTTTGTAGGCTGCACTCAATGCACCGTTTATGTAATATACTGGGAGCTATAGAAATAAATCCCGTTAAAATCAGGAGGTCCTCCTTATGTAGTAATAAAAAACTACACTGTCTTTATTTATTTCAACATGTGAATAAAATTTAAGTGTATAGAGTGCAATTCTGTAGTAAACCAACCAATGTACGTAAACGATTTATATTATATTTATATTTTATTGAAAGAGGGAGGGAAACGAGCAAGGGGGTCACCTGATGGTAAGCGATCACCGCCACCCATGAGAACCCCAAGAGAGTCACTAGTCCGTTGCCGTTCTTTAAGGAGGAAGAGGGATAGAGGAAAGGGACGAGAGCTTACAATTATAAAGCTTTCAATCCAAAATAGAAACTTGTTGAATATCTGTTGAATAGACTGTAGTCTACTAAAGTACAATGTTAAGAATAAGTCACATATCACTTGCTTTCAAAGACAACGCGCCTACACCCGTAACCTAAATAAATCCAATAAAAAAACAAAACGTCCTTAGACAAGGAATCTATTAACAATAAATCACGTTGAATGCAACGATTGAGCAATAAATATCAATGAATTTAATGTGTGCGCACACGCTATAACTGTCAGGCGGCCATGTTGCCGCGCGTATGATTTACTGCGCTTTGCTGTGAACTTGTCAATAGATCGGCGGGAAGCGGGAAGGAAATGGAGGCGGCAAATTATTTAACTTGAATTATTATATTAGGAATAGTTAAGGGACCAGTTAGCCTAAGTTAAGAGCGGGTTAGGAAGCTCTGGGAACGTGCCTGGCTATTGGCGGTGGGAACGCATGAGGCTGTCCACTGGCTGCACGCCTACCCATCGCCAAACACAGGAACTTTTGTTGATCCCGACCCGCGCCGAATCGCAACCTGTCTGCGACTCGGGGTTCAGGTGTGCGCTCCACATAAGTGCCCTTGTGGCAGTGACGTCGACCGGCTAGGACATCACGGGACTTGCTTTATAAAAGAGCGCAGGCCGCTTCTCCAGACACGCTGCACTTAACGACATCATACGCCATCATTACTTGTGTGGTCCGTTGATTTCACCATCACTATTCCCATCGCCGTCTCCAAACTAGCGCATCTTCAAAACAAACCAGAGGATGTCACATCACCGTCGGTCGACTAGGTGGTAATAGAGCCGCTCGTTATTTCCAATTGATGCTATAGCTTTTCTATGAGAGCTACGTATCGAGAACCAACCAGAATCA